>JAPFBL010000106.1:6297500-6869615 GCA_026182355.1 Hermatobates lingyangjiaoensis | reverse complement strand
CTTTCTGGTTGAGGGACTCAATTGTTTCCTCAGCTTCAGCTAGCCTAGCCTGCAGCTTTCTCTTAGCCTCCTCAAGTTCTTCAGCCCTTGCAACACCTTCGCTTTCATATTTAGTTCTCCACAATTGTGCTTCTGAATTTGCTTTGCTGAGTTGGCGTTGGATATCAGCTTTGGCTTCAGCTTCCTCTTCAACTTGCTCTCTTAAACTATCTAAGTCATGCTCGAGGTTGCGGAACTTGCCAAGAAGTGTAGCTCGCTCCTGTAAAATTTAAATTTATAAGAAAATAATACCAATGTTGACAACATTTTTAATCAAATCAATATTTACCCTAGCTTCTTCATCGGCAAGCCTCTTAGTGTCTTCAAGTTGTGTAGTAAGAGAAATCTTAATCTTACTGAGCTGAGATACTTGACTTTCAGCTTCTTCTAATTGTCTGAGAAGATCTGAGTTTTCAATAGACAATTTCTTCTTAGCGGAGTCGAAGTCGTTGAGTGACCTGTTGGCTTCATCAAGTTTGCCTTGGATGTCGTTAAGTTGGTGCTGCAGTTGTTTGGCTACCTTTTCAGTGGCGGCCTATTCATAACCAAAATAATATAAAATAACTGGTGTTATTGGTTGTAACCAAAATTGTTAGAAATCAAATAGTAGCTTGATTGAGGAAATACTTATTAGGTGTTTCAAATCAGGATAGTTAATTAATTAAATGTTAGGTTACAAACACACTGTTAAGTAGATCTGTTGTATTTTTTACAGGGTGAAACTACTAATTCAAGTTAATAAACCATAGCATAACACTAAGCAGATTAATTACTTGCTAGTTTAAAAATACTTGTTGCTTTGTGTGAATAAAGCTGTTTTATGATATGTTGTAAGTAGTAAAAGCGACGATATTTTGAATATAACAGAGCTTAAAAACGAAGCGAATTTAACCTTTCACATAGAAGCTGTCCAAGTTAATGCTATTTGATTCAATTGAATACAGCAACTTTAATTTTATATTCTCCCTATAACAAACCTTTTCGTTCGATAAGTGGTCAAGAGAAGCTCGGGTATCATTTAGCTCGGAGAGATACTGGGTCTTTTCTTTTTCGACTCTGCAGAAATAAATATTTCATACATTTTGTGTAATATTAAAGCATCAAAACAGCAACCCATTGATACTTTTATAACTTTGCCGAAAAAATGAATCCTTAAGTGTGATGTGTTCATACGGAGTCAAAGTTAGAGAATTAGTATGAAGGAAGTTCAGCATAATTTAATTGTCTCACTGAATAAATTATACTTTACTTCTTAATTTATATATAGGACGCTGGGAGAAGGGCATAAAAATTAAATAAGATTCACACGTGATTAAAATATTCATTCAGGATATTTCTAATAAAGATAATTTGAAAAAGGGCGGAAAGAAGGGTGTCATGCTAAGAGCATTGACGAATCCTTCACCTTCTCTCTAGTCATCTGGTCCAAGGCACAACGTGTGTTGTTCAAATCTGTCATTACGTGATTACGGTCATGTTCAGCCCTGATCAAGATAAAAGTTATAATAATATATCAGGAGAAGTAAGTTTGTTTTTTAAGAAGTTAGGAAGTACTTACTTTGATTTAAGTTTATTGAGTTGGTCAATCTGTTCACCCATTTCGCTGACAGCATCGTTATGTTTCTTCCTCAGATTGGCCATGGCACTCTCATGTTGAATATTGGCTTCTTCTAGGTCCCTTCTCAGCTTGCTCATTTCACTCTCTCTCTTTTTGTTAAGTTCGATTTGAGCTGCTGTGGCTCCACCAGCTTCTTCCAACCTTTCACCAAGTTCTTCAAGTTCCCTAGCAAGATCAGCTCGTTGTTTCTCGGCCTGGGAAATGACAAACATTATTAGATCAATCCGTATTAGAATAATTTGCAAAGTCCGAAAAAATGCATACCTTTCCACGTCCTTGCCTTTCTGCTTCAACTTCTTCTTCAAGTTCTTCTATCCTAGCCTGCAGTTCCTTGATTTGTTTGTTAGTTTTACCAACAAGACCCTGTTCATCCTCAAGTTTGGCTGTGAGAGAGGCAATTTCCTTGTCCTTCCTTTGGATGGTTTGTTCAAGTTCTTTCTTATTTCTTTCCAAGTCAGAGACTGATTCCTGAGTGAGTTTGAGATCACCTTCTACCTTCCTCTTTGATTTTTCAACATCTCCCCTGAAATCAATTATATTATATAAATTAAATAACTGAGTTCTGTGAGCAGTGCGGAAAAACTTGATAACATTACCTCAGTTTCTTTTCTCTTTCTAAGGAATCTTCAAGTTCGTCTAAGGTTTGTTCGAGCTTCGATTTAACCTTAGTTAGGTGATTGCATTTATCTTCAGAAGCCTAAAAAAGTTAGGAACATTATTAAGGGTGAATGCTCAAGTGAATAGTCACATATTTAAATTATCGTAACAATAGTGTAATGATTTATTTTTATTAAATTCAAAATAAAACTAACCTGAAGTTCTTCAGCTGTCTTTTGATTATGTTCTGCCTGGATTTTCTTTTCTTTGTTGAGTTTGTTTATCAGTTCATCTTGATGAGCGATTTCGTCATTAAGGTTTCTGATTTGATGATCCTTTCCAGCTTTATCTTGATCAGTCTAAAATTATTTTATATTTTAAATGGAATGTTCAACCCTTGTAATTCATATACAACTGTTAAATAAATTTGCTCTAACCTTTTGAAGTGATAGTTCGAGGTCTTCCATGTCCTTCTTGAGGGCAGACATTTCTTGTTCAAGCTTTTTCTTTTGCTGGAATACTTGGTTTCTGGCATCTTCTTCCTGTTGAAGTCTATCTTGGGTATCCTGAAATTAAAATTTAAATTATAAATTGTTGGAAACACTGTCCATAATGACTGAATTAATCTGTCATATCAGAGAGAATGTTTATCATTACTTGTATGTTGCTAACCATGTTTCAAATAAACATGAAACAGTATATTTTATTATAATTTCTCTTAGGTGAAGTCAAATTAAAAATGGAAAAATCCTATTATTTTAAAAATGGGTTAATCTTATAAAGGTATGTTCTTACTGTTTAAATCTGTTATTGTAGGCAATATGTAATTATATTCAGGTCTCTCAACTTATTTACAATACTTTGACAGACTAAATAAATGTTATTACCTGTTAAGTATAATTTATTTTGTGTCGTATAATCATAACTTAATGACATAAGATATTAATTTTATAAAAAAAATCGTATCTGGCGATAGGTATTTTCAATTTAAATTCTATATGGCCTTATGTCATTGTTATTGCGCATTATTATTTAGGAAATGTTAGGATAATTAGTTGACCTTAAGTATGTTGTAAATAATTCAACTGTTTTGTTAAAATGTTCTTATCACATATAATTGTAATTTTAAGTTATTTTTGAGTTCAGGAAATGTGCAGTGTATTTTATAAACATTTCCTTCGAGGAATATTTAGACAATCTTAATATGAGGGACTGAAGTCACATCAATCTGATGTTCAAACATAGCTAGATGTTCGACTATATAAATAAGGGTAAGCTACGGTTATAAATAGGAAAACATTTTAGAGTAATTCACTGTAAAGGTGGAATATTAAATCGGATTAGTTTTAAATAGAATTGAAATATTTTTAACCAGAATACTGATATCTTGGCCATTTAGAGTATGGAAAATCAGAAATTATATATGGGCCCATAATTCTTTTTAACCCAAAGAGAATTTTGTATTGGGAATATCGAATTTGTGGAAAATCGTGGGTGGTAACACCTTGGAGGGCCAAATCATTAGAAATTCAAAGGGAATTTTTGGCAGCTTGTCAAACTATGTTTGTCTTGACGCTATATTTTTACTGACATTTACAGATAAAACTGACTTATCGAGTCCCACCTACTGGACAGATTCATCCAAGCTGTCTCTGCTATGTAAACAAGTTAAGATAAAGATAAACTTAAATATTCTGCTAAGAAATCACATTAATATGTCTATTATATTTATAGATCCACATGAGAGAAATCCAGTTTTAACTTTTTTCTTTATTTGGATACTACGCTTGCTATGACTTTATGGATAAACGAGAAATCATTCATAAATCTTTCATTTATAGAAAAACTATTTTTCAACACTGAGAAAAAATTGATTTTTCAATAAATACAAGCTCATTTGTTAAATAAACAAAAAAAAAACCGGTAAATGTCTTTCCTCGAAAAGATTTTACTTTATTCGTATTTATCAAATGTAATTATAAATTCTAAGCTATTAAATGAGATTGGCATGCCAACAAATGCATTCGAATGCTCTAAAAAAGATTGAGGGGAATTTAATTTGATAGTGTTTAATAATTTTAGTGCAAATTCCAAATTATTTAAATTTGACCCAAACCTTATGAAATTAGATTGAACAATTTAAACTAATACTAACTAATAATAATTACAAATTTAACATTTCCTTCTTGAAAAATTGTAACGATCAACTTTTCGGTATAGTTATAAATAATAAAACTCTAAAACTTTTAATACAACACATTCATGAATGTTTAACAAATTCAATCTTCTCTGAATCTAAATAGAGATTTTTAAAGTAAACTGTGTAAATATAGAAATAAACAGTTGATAACTTTATTTTGTGACTGTAAAGTTTTGTAAACAGTAAAATAACTCTACTGTTTATTCGTATTTTAACCTTATTTGTTTATGTGTCAAGTGAACACACAATCCTCGTTCTAGACTCTGACATTTTAAACCAAAATACTCTTTTTTTAGCTTCTGAGTTATTTACAGAAGTAAAACATGTGGCTTAATGTGGTTTGCATATAAAAATTAAAACTTTCAAAACTATTATTAAGAAAACAACTAATTGTATCAATATGCATAAATTTAATAAACAACTGTCTTTAATCATACGAAGACAAAGCTAAAATCACATGCTATTAACTTGTTAATAAATATAATTTATATAGAAACTTATTTGTTCAGTATATTATATTACGAATTATTAAAAATCATTGAATATTAGTTTTCACTCCATTTTTTTTAAATTATGTTATTCTCCAGTTTTGTATACATGAATATAGAAATTGGTTATTTTATCACAAACAAATGTTGTAAGTATACATAAATAATAACAGAATCAATATTTTAAAAAGAGTAATAAAATATTAGGTAAAGCGATTTTAATCATTTTCTTTTCTTTTTCATTTATTTTTTTTTGTCAAACCAATATCAAATAAATTATCAGAAATCAGTTAAAATACCGATCATGATGTTGCGGCTACATTATGGAAATAATTTGTTTAACATTAATTAATGATATTCTCAAAAGCCTATATACACTTTTCATATTTGTTATATACAATGTACAATGCATTTAGTAATAATTACATTGTATATTTCAATTTTATGTAAATATATTTTAATCTCAGATTGAAAATTTTAAATAATATAATATAGAATTAAACTTTCAACATTTTTCACAATTTAACAACTGGAATACATGACTATTTAAGTGCAATACAGTTTCTTTATACGAAAAATTAGAACTGTTAACTGTTACTGTTAACAAAATTGAGTCCTGATTTCAGTTATTATCATAGGTTAAGTATTTCACACATTTAGTAGGGATTGAATTTCAAACTGTACTAACCATAAGTTGTGATTCTACATCTGTCTTCTGAGCAGTCAGTTTAGCTATCCTTTCCTGCATACTGGACATGGATCCCTTCTCTCCTTCCAAGTTCTTGAGAAGATCAGTTTTTTCTTGAATGAGTTTATTGTTGAGGGCCTCAACCTCTTTCTTCGCCTTCTCTTCTTTCTCCAGAGCACCCTGGAGCTTGGTGACTTCCTCTTCCAATTTCTGTAACCGAGGATGACTAGCCATGATACGCATCTCTCCGAGTTAGCTTCCCGACTTCTGAGTTCTCTGGACCCAACGCCCTCTCATACTATTCCCCCCTTCCACTTACTTTCCAGCTTACACTTTTTTTTATATTAATAGAGCGTGTGGAATCGGAAATAGACGTCACGCCCCCACCACTACAAGTCCAGACCCTATTGCTATATTTGTCAACTCCTCCATTATAACTTATAATAAAGTTTAAATATAATCAATATCAGGAGTTTCTAAACTGAATTTAAAATAGTAAGAGGCACTATGAAAATATTCGGATATTTATATTTATATATTATGAAATAATATTTTCTATCATTTTAATTTTTACTTTTTCACATAAGGTTGTGAATTTAATTTAAATTGAATGAATTTATTTAATACAAAACTAAGTTGCAAAAATAAATCTAAATAGTGAAATAAAGAATTATAATAAGCTTCTAAATATTTTTTTAAGTATTATTTAAAAAAGAAAATTAATATTTTAAATTGTTGATAGTAACTTGAAATTTTTATTTCACGACATTTTACTTAAATAAGCAATAACAATGGAAATGACTATTAACTGGTAAGAAAAATCCGTTTTTATTTTTTTTTCTATTTCTAATCCTTTATAGTTTAGGAATGAAATAAAAGCATACACGTCTGATTTAGGGCAAATGATTTTGAGTAAAATTTCATTTTTTTTTTTTGGCTGATGCTACCCATTCAGTTTCGTCATAATTGAAATATTAAAGTATCAAAATGAAGTTTATTACATTACTATTATGATACCAACAAATGAAGAAATAGCTTACTCTCATTTCTTCTTCTACGTTTGTGACTTGGAGCAATGGCTTTATCTTGCTCCACATCTTCCACCATGGCCATGTTCTGAGAGCCATGTACTTCCTCAAGTTCCTCTGTACTGTCTGCAAGTTGACTCTGTTGAACACAAAATAGTTTCAGTTTGCTGTTCAGATTGGCTTTAGTACTGTCTTGTGAGACATGTTATGACTGTTATCTATTGAATTCAATGCTCAGATAATATGTGAGTGTCAATTTTCAACGAAAGTCATGAAGACTTGTTTCCATTTCATATTTCTTTCTTTATGATTATATTCTTTCAATTTAGAACTCCTTTATACTGTAGAACAAAGTATATTAATTTATGAAATTCTATTTATTAAAACAGAAAACTTCTTTGATTTCAGGAATGAAAATTATTTTTTTGAAAAATTACCTCTGTTCCTGGAGCTTCTTATAGCGCTTTCTGGCCAAGTATCCTCGCATGCTAGATTGCATCCAGGTAATAATCTTAGCAAGCCTGTCATCACGAAGTTCCTCAAGTTGACCAAGAACTCCAGCTCTGAAAAATACCTAACCAACGAAACAGCATTAATATACAATTTTATAGTTTACACCGCTGCGTCTTTCTCAGTAAAACTTCAACAGATAGTGAATATAAAAAATGACGGGCATGGATAATCATACTGACACAATTATTTCAATAATTTGTGAATATTTGAATGGTAAAATAATATTGTCATAACAATATTTTTTTATTAGAAAACTCCATTCATTTTTCAAAATTTAGTTTTTGCTCTTCACAAAAATCTTATGTCAATTTAAAGTAAAAGGGGGAGAGGGAAGAATCTGAATCAGAGATTTGTAAATGATGGATTCATAATATTTAATAATAAAATATTTCTTTAATAGTTAACAGGAAATCCTTTTTCTTTAAATTAACATAATCAACTTTCATAAAATAACTATAAAACTTAACTCTTAGATTACAAAAATTACTTTAAGTTGAGTAAGTTTTTGGAAGGGACAAAAACACATGTTAGATATTCAATTATGATGATGGAAAGAAATAGGTCCAAACATCTTTTTAAGTAACAAAACGGTTTATAATAAAAAAATACACATTTGTGGATTATATAGTTCTCTCAAAAGTTTTATGCTATAAGCAGGGGTGACATTCAAATTTTAACAAAAGGTACGCTGAAAAAAGTAAGTTCCAGGTAGAGAATATCTGCTACCCATATTAGTGGTATTAACCTAATTATTCCTGTATTATCCCTAGATATACAGTTTATTTTAGATATACGTGTATGGAAACTTTTTGTTTTGTCCTGATAATAGAGGTCATTCATATGTTTTTAACTCAGTCAAGTCTTAACTACTTACAGAGTAGTCTGAATTTCTTTTTAAGATTTTCACATTTATTGTCATTAAAAAACTTTTTCTTTTGCCAGTAATTTTATTCCTTTGAAATCAATTATGTTAGTCATCTGTATAGAGGCTCTAATAATATTGTATTACTGTAGTTATATTTAAATTTTTTCAGCAGGCAAAATTCTGTTCAAAATAATTTCTATTTTGTCTACAAACTATGGTAAATCGTTACTGTTAACGAAAAATGTTAATTTTATTGCTTTATTTAATAAATTGGTCAGAGTTTCACAAACATCACAAGCCGGCCAGTCACATTAAGTTTACCATGAGTAACATAATTGATTTATATTTTTATGGAACTAGTTTAAAGTACCGTTATGGAAAACTTTAGAAATACTAACAAGACGTATACAGCTGTACCTGTGCATATCATTGAATATCAGCCATGTCTATAGATATTTTTATTAAAATGATGGAAATAAAAAATCGTTAACAACCAGCTGAGCGTAGATGGTTCATCCTAAATATTCCATCTATTTCGTTAGGATAGGATCAAGTGATGTGTGAGTTTTCAAGCAACTAAAATAAGTTTTCAGGCATTTAATTCATGCTCAACAAATTTTCATAAAAAATAATGTTTTATAGTTAGTTTCAAATGTAAATGTTAAGGTAATAATCAATAATAAATCCAATTAATTAAACACATATATTAAATCTCAAGAGCCCTAACTATCAAGGGAACCAGGGAAATTCCACATTATTTTTAATTTCATGCAAGTCAACTAAATATTTCAAAATAGCAAAGTTACCAAGTTCTGTAAAGTATTTCCTACTAATACTGATAAAACAAACCACAAATAATATTTGATGAATTACTACAGTGCGCAATTAAAACCATTAATTTTGAATAGTTTGATACACTTTTTTCATACTCTTCACATAAGTTGTCTACAATTTGATGCTTACAAACATTATTTGTTAAATTTAATAAATTCCAAATAATCTTTTTTTTTTTTTGTCTACATGTAATAATGTTTTCATTCTTTGAAGAAAACTTTAATTTTTATGAAATATATTAATGCAAAAACTTTCTACATCATTCTTATCAAAGGACTTTTGTTTTAGTTGTATACATTTGATTAACAGTGGATTTTGATTGCTATAATTTCTTTTGTAAATAATAAAATAAAATATTTAATTACTTATAAACCAATAGATTTCTCAGAATTTACTTTAATGATTCATCTTCTATTAATAACAAATAAAATGTTAGTATTAATACGAAAAAAGTAGAAGGGATATGAATCGATAATGAAATTATTTTAAGCATCATTCTCGTAGTATGACACTTTAGAATTTACTATGAGGAATATTAAATGAATATATGATTAGTTTCACTATAAATTGGAATAATCTATTTAAAAATAGTCGATTTGAGAAATCTAAACTTAAACCTTAGAATTTTCTTTCTTCGTAATTACTTCAGTTTTTTTTATTTTACAAATAAATACAAATTTTAATTTTACAATTCATTCATGCAAAAAACAATAATGTTATTTTTTCGAGTTATAATTGTTTACAACAATGTCCAATTCTAGGGGAAAATTAATTATTTATAAAAAGAATGCAATTATTTTTTTGGAAATTATCATAACTTTTTTTTTAAATATTGGTCATTTCTGTACGTTCGAAAACTGTATATTTACTAATAGGTTTTTATAAATAAAATTTCAGTTACACTCAATTTCAATTTTTTGTCCTTTGATAAGAAATATTACAAGAATAAATACTTTTGAATTTCCAGAAGCTTCCTTGAAAGAGGGCTTTTTATGAAAATGTTATTGTGCTTTTATGAAAAGTGATTAAAAGAGATAGAAAACTAGATATTTATCAAATTGCAGATTGGTTTACTTAAGCGTGAGGTAACTCAACTGCATGGTTGAGTAAGGTATGGCAATCGATTGTGTATGTACCTTAGTGTGTCCAAAACGATACTGCTCTGAATCAATGGCAGTAACATTGCCAAGAATGGCTTTGGATGCTTCCATCTCCGACATGGAGTCTTTTGCGCCTCGTGCAAACAGTATTTTGTATCTATGATAAAGAAGCAACACTCAAGCTAATCAAAAGAAAACGAAACTAATAAAACAGAAAAATCACCAATGCAGTCCCACAGTAAGGTGCTTCTCTCCTGTCCCACATTTAGGTGAGCTTTGGAGAAAGCCAAAAATGTACACTAGGTAAACAAAATCTACAAAAACTACAGGTCTACGAAAGGATCTAAAGGGGAGGGGCTGATAGGGTTTTTGTGTGGACATGCCTTTGTATGGCCAAGTCTGTACTGATCAGCGTCGAGAACCTCTAGGACACATCCCGCGGCTGCCTTCTCATCCTCTGCCTTCTCCACACCAGCAGGGTTCAGGATCTTGTATCTATTTCCGCAGACAACATTGTGTGTCATTAAATCTATTTATCTTCAATCAATCTCTCTTTAATCACAGTACCAAGTACTGATTTCAATACGTTCATTTTTTTATTTAAAAAGTTGTTGTTTAAATTCTTAGGGTGGGTTAAACTTTAATTTATAATAAATATCTCTTAGATTCAGTTACATTATTAAAGACTATTTGTGAACATTAAATTTCACTGTATTTATTGAACAGCATTATAAGTTTAGCTTTTTATACTGTTTCAATATTTGTCAAATCTATAACATTTTTCTAACGTTTTTGTTACATTTTTCATTTTTATCATTAATGACTGTTTTACATGACATTTGGCTAAACTGACTGAGATTATTTGTAAGTAATAAGTTTATACTTAATGAAATCAAATTCGAAACACTTTCGGTAAATACATTCCCACAGATTAAGTGATACAGTATGATTATATTTTATAGCAGTTGTTTTAAATAGAAAAATTTTCATTTTAAATTTAAATCATTCCAATGGTGGAGTTCAATTTAGTTCGTCTCACAGGAACCGGTAATGTATGAAGAGGTATAATTTTCAGAGGAATTAATGCTAATAGCATATATAGAGAATTTTGAAAAATATATAATACTACACTTTTTTTTTGAAGAATTTTGAATTTTTAAGCAATAAAGTGACTTACTTTTAATAGTGATTGTGTAATTTAAAGAAGTATAGAATGCAATATAATATTTACAATTATTGGTATAACTTATTAAAATTCTTTTATTTAACTTCTATAATTACCTTTGTTTGAAATCTGGATAGACCATCCTGTTGGGGAAGCCTTTACGGCAGATACGAATGCCTTCCAGTACACCATTACAGGTCAACTGGTGCATTACCAAGTGAGAATCAATAACACCTAGTACGAAAATTCAATAAGAAAGAGTAAAATTTAGTTGTATTTATCATTAAAATCTATACTAACCAGCCTGTTTCAATTCATTGGGGATAATGCATCGTACAAAGTGAGGTTGGGTACTCCTTAGGGTTGTCATAAGGTTGTTTAATTGTTCCTGAAAGAGTTTGTTAGTTAACCATAAACGTGATTTTTATATAAAACTTAATATATACTTTAATGCTTTTTGGTGAAAATCAGTTGTTTGTTAAAAAAAAGAAAAGCTGTCCATTTTTAGTATTGTGGTCTATAACAGAATATTAAATGATTATTAAAATTGATGCCTTAAAATCTGAAATAAATAATTTTTTTCACCAAAGAGCAAACTGGCGTATATATTTTGTTTAAAATCTAAACAGCTGAGCATTTATATTTAATTCAATGTTTCAAAGTAATTGTAAATCCTTCATTTTAACTTATATACAATTATTTAATCAACTGATTTTTATACTCAATTAAATTTCTATTTATGATAAAATAATAAATGCTTTTCTGTTTACAAAAGATGTGAAATTTAAAGAGTCGAGAGTTTATGACAGTAGGCAGACTGAAATTATTGAATATACTTTGGAGAAAGAATTATACGAGATTCAAAAATTAATTCTGCGATCTTTTTTCGAAATAGTATTGATAAAATTCGCCAGCGTTATCATTAACTCTCGGCATCACAGAAACTATTCAGTTAGTCATTTAACTTTCCTTCACACATGTTACTCACACTTTCACCACTCTCTTCATGAGAGCTTGTATAGAACCAACCTTGAATACAATTCTTACATAATTTTGTTTTTTTATGTTTTCAACTTTGGTTCCCAAAGATTATAAGGTTGAGATGATTTTGATTAATAAATTTATTAATTTTTTTTTTATATGGTTTTATAATTTTGTTAAACATGATAATTGTCACATAAAAATGGACGGACAAAAAATAGTTACACTTTTTTTTTAGACATTTAAATAATTCTAATCCGCTTCCATACGGAGTTTTGAACTATAATTACGGTTATATTGGGGTATGTATTGACAACGGATTTCTTATATGTCAAAAAGGGTATTCTAATTAAAACAATTATGGTCCATTTATATCTGCTGTTTAATCTCAGAGATATTTCAAGATTATAAACTAAAATTTTAACAACATTTTGTGGATAACAAATTAACTACGCGTAAATATACGTTTAATGTCACTAATAGTCCTGATTAGACAAACTAGATGTATTGATAGAAACAGGACCACACACATTTTAAAAGAGCAAATATGTTAATCTCAGTTAAAAAGAAATTATGATTAAGTTTATATAAAATTAAAGAATTGTGAATAAACTATACTGAATACTTAATTATTAATGATGCCATTTTTTATTTAGTAGATTTTAATTTTACAATTAATTTCAATAAAAGGAAAACTATTATAATTGACAGAAAATATTTGTAATTCTGTTTCCAATTTTTATGAAAATAGAACACCCATTAAGACATTTTGAAAATCTTTATACAATACATATTACACACATGCAATGAGAACGTATAAGTCTTTGGGAGAATAATGTTTATTGGATTGATTTATATGATGAATAACTTATGAATGATCATGCCAGGGAAAGGGTTTACTAAGAAAGACTTAATACTTTGTAGGAAGATGACACTGTAGCGAAACCACCACCTTTCTTGCCTCTGCCACCTGAAGAAACAATATGATCATGACTATAAAGCCCACGACAAAGCTCACAGTTTCCTTCATCTCTCCTCCAAACATATACCCTTACAAACTATACCGCTCGATTTTACGAACATTTTTTAATTTTTCTCAGTTCACATAGGGAATTTACCTTGTACAAGGCAGACACTGTCATGAAAGCCGATCCCTTTTGTCTCTTTCCACCTGCAATCATTCAACTGTTAATGTGTGCCCAAGTTTCTTTTGAATGATTTTCCCATTGATGCCATTTACGGAGGTATTTTCTTTTTGATATCTTTATTTCCGAAGGATAATTTAAAAAAAAAATTGAAAAAGACAAGACTGAAGCTGTTTTGTATTGTTAAACTTTTATGAACAAAATTTGAACAAAATTTACGTTTTACTGTTTTAAACTCATTAAACCAAATGAATGATTATATATTAATGACTGAATCAAACACATTAGAGATATGTATTTGGAAAAAATGTATGTGTTATTCACAGTTAAAGAAGTACTAACTTATTCTAGTTGGTGTTTCTCAATTTAAAACATTTCTGAAATGGTTTTATAAAAAGTGTATTTTTTATGAAACAAAAATAAAAATCGTTTGAAACATAAATAACTTTCTTTTTTTTATCAGCTGATTATAGCCTTTTAAAAAAAAAAACAAAGAAACCTTTTTATATCAAACGTATAATAGATATCAATCTGTTATGTACTATCATTTAATGTTGTTAAGTGGTATTACATGGGCTAATAAATTTTATCCTTACAAACCTTTAAATGGAAAAAAAAAGTGTTGACCATATTATTGAGTTTCCTTATCTGTACTAAGGGTTTTTACCATTCATAAAGTTGTCCAGAGCGAAAAAAGGTGCCTGTCAGTTGGGGAAAAGTCGGTAAAGTGTATGTTACGAAACATGTAACTAAGTAAGAGGGCTTTTTATTGAGTCTCTTTCATTCTACGGATTTCGCATTGTTCTGTAAGAGTATAAAGTCTTTACAAAGAACAGCAGTTGGTTTTTTTTATTGAAGGTTTTCATCAAAATTTTGCAGTTACTCAACATAGCTGTCTGTGGTATTAGTTTTATTTAAATTTAACAAGTCGCAGTACGATTCCACCATATACACAATAAAATGATCTTTCTCTGAAAGACTGCTTTATCTTGAGAGGGTACTGTTGGCCCTTATCAAATCATTGTTTCTCCAAATAATATTCTTTTTAAGAAATCCATTTCTCCTCTCCTGTTATAACCATCTTTAAAAAGGTCCTTTTTTTTTTAGAGGAGGCATGTGGAAATCAACATTTCATCTTATCTGTTCCACTCATTGAGGTTGTAAATATTCGTCTTCTAATTTACTTACTCCAATTTTTCTGGATACCTTTTCTTGAAGTTTTAACTTACAGAATTGAACATTTAACATATACATTGAAAGAGGAAAATGTACTGTTTTTAAGGTTTTAAAACATGTTAAATAAAAATACGTTATTATAACAACATAATTAACAAAAATGTGAATCTCTTAACTGAGTCCTGTTAAAACTTGAAGTATAAATGTTAAACAATGAATGCTAATAAGAAAATAGAAAAAGAGAATAATATATTATAAAAATTTAAAATTATCTCACTTTAATTTCATACTAATATACAGCTGACTAATAAATTTTATGCAACAATTGAACAGTATTTACTTTTTTAACTAAAACTGAAGTGCCTTGGGATATTTAATATTGTTCATAAGCTTTGCTTCCATTCTTTAAAGTAACTCAATTTGTGATCATCGAAACCACTAAATAACTTATTTAAATATGTTTTAAAATACATTAACTGGATACAAAGTCTTTCTAACACTTGCTAAACTAACAATAAATTGTTTTACTAACTCATTTCTTGTTGAGTTGGTTTATGATTACTGTGACCGGGTATCAATCTGAGGCACAGTTTAAACAGTTCTTAATAATTATTATTCACCCCTGGCAAATAATAAATCACAGATATTGTACAAATAATGATTAATCTTAATTAATTATTTTCTATTTCCTTAAAAAAATATACGTTGTTATTTTAAATTTCCAGAAAAATACTTTTTAGCATAATTCATAATAAATCAAAAGAATATAACTGTATCGAAAACAGGTTATCATACTATGTTAACAGAATGTAACTATCATTGAAGATATGATAATTAAACGAATAAATGTTTTTCAATTGATCATTTCGGTAAATAGAATAATAGATTTTGCTGAACAGTATATATAATATAGATTAATTTAAGTTTGCCCGTACCTTTGCCACCACCACCAGCGTCAGCGCCACCGGATTGGCCAGGATGATCAGCGAAAATTTCAATCAACAGTTTGTTGACACCCTTCTTGAACTGGTCAACGACAGTATCATTAAGGGGATCTTTGTTCTTCTCTAGCCATCCAGTAATGTTGTATGATACCTGAATAAAAAGCAATATTTTTGTGAATATACATGAAAGAATTGAACATAAAGGAAGAACATCTTCATGAAACTAATAAAACTAGTTACCACTCCAGCGTAGTGGCTAATAGCAAAGTGGGCAGCCTGGCAGCCTGGTTTTGGTGGTTTAGGCTTCTGGAAGTTTGGTGACTTGCCCAAATGGTTGTTCATCAATTTTTCTTCAAAGGTCTTGTCAGTAGCCTTAGGGAACATAGACTCTTCCTCAAGAATTGAGAGAATACCCATAGGCTGAAATAATCAATATGGCGGAATGAGTTAAAATTGCCCTTATATAATAAGTGTTAATAAAAAAAAAAGTAGAAATCTTTACGATGACAGTAGAATTTTAAATATTAATTCTTAATAAAACGAAATAATTATCTTTAGCAATATTTTAAGTTATAACAACACATGAAATACATTTTAGTTGTTTTCATAAAGAACGTTATTGATTTTCAAAGTTAAAAATATTAAAAAATATCTACAGGCATTTATATTTTTTATGTTTAACTTACAATAATATATAATTGGGAAATCAAATATATGAGACAGGGAAATGTAATGTTTTCAGGAAAAGGTATATAAGATTAATTCTGAAAATCCTCTTACAATGAAAAAAAAATGAATAATCTTTTTTTTTTTGTATGAAATCTTCTGAATATGATTACATATGTTTTATAAATAATCTTATTCCTTTTAAAATGCATTTTGGCAAATGAATATGAATACAATACCAGTTACACTCGCTATCACTGTTTATATATTTACATACAGTTAGGTAAATTAGTTACAAGTTTTTTGGTCACTAAGAAGTAGTAAGTCAAGAAATACATCATTTTGAAAAACGGGGTAATATATTTCTGCCACATTATTCTTACTGAAAGTATTTATACATATGATATCTAATATGAAATAAATACTTTCTAAGAAGTGTGGAGTGAATTCGCCGTCAAAAGTGTACCATGAAAATTATAATATGAACTCTGCTTTATTTTTGTACCTATTGTTGATTAAGTACGTTCATATATTTTTTTTAAATAGGTCTTCTTAGGATATCACTGAAGAAATACCACTTCAGTAGCATCCAAAATAAGTCTCCCGTATTCATTACTATTTACCTCCACTCCAGTATTTATTGACTTATACTAAAAAGAAACCAAACAGCAAGTTTTTACTTAAAAGTTGAATTGTTTTATGAAATGTTAGAAATTAAAGTAAAATTTCTTACTTTGAATGGTTAATTAATTGGTTAAAAAAATGGAATTAAAATAGTGAAAGAAGAAGAAAAGTTCAAGAGAAAGTAGATTTTTCCTAAAGATGATGGAAATCTTCTACACATGAAACATGCTATACTCTATTTTTAATTATTTCTAAATAACTTTTTTAAACTGCACTCCACAAAATCAGTAAGGTTCATAAAAGATGAAGGTATTATATACCCAACTTGCAACTCAATGTTTCTAAAGGGGGGGGGGGGGGGGAAGTGTCTCTAACAAAACTTCAAGGGGTAGCCGTCTTGTTGGCTGAACCACAAGTCATAACTACTGAACCGGGTCCACAATTAAACAAACTATTAAATAAGCTCACACTTGAGGTTTGTTACTAAGTCCCACTATAGTAACTATAATATATATATATATATATATGATCAAACCACAGTAAGAAATGGGAAAACAAGACTAAGATCTTTCAACCGTAACAAGCGGTCTTCGTCAGAGTCAAAAAGTCTTGACTCTTTTTGACTTTTTGTCTTTTTGACTCTGACGAAGACCGCTTGTTACGGTTGAAAGATCTTAGTCTTGTTTTCCCATTTCTTACTGTGGTTTGATCATTGATTGTTATTTCACGTGTTTATGTGAAAGCTTTTTATATATATATATATAATTGGTGCACAAATGAATATCGGGTCAATCAACAATAAAATAAAAATTCCATTCCATTGCATTACACTTTTGCTTTCCTATTTCCACAACTTTTTTTCCTCAACTTTTTTTTCTGTTTTAATGTGAATCAGTAAAGTTGAAAATCTACCAACCTTACAAGACCAGAAAGTTACAGCTGCTGGGAGATGACTACATTTTGAAGATCTCTTTCTAACATATTGCCTTAATAAATCCTAGTAATAAATCTCTGGGTAATTTCACTTGTTAACCCAAACCATTTATATTTAGGTTTCTAAATTTAATGTCATACAGTAGAAGTCTTATTTTTTATTCCACATTTTTAATATGTGGTAATTTAAAAAAATAATACGTCTTTAAATACGTTTAAACCAAGTATATTGTGTTTATTTGAAGATCACCATCGAAGTATTAGTAGTTTTAGTTCTATGTATAAACTGACATCACTCATTAAATATTTCTCATATAATTGCTACATTTGACGAACATCTATCTAAAACATAATAGGAAATATTGTTTAACTCAACTCTCTCAAGGTTATGATATTGTTTAAAACTAAAGAAAGAAAGAACAATCCAGAATCAATTAGAGAATATAAAGAAAACATGCAATTTAAGTGATACTTAAATGATCAATTTCTCATTATTAGAATATATAGTTTAAGTTAATTTGATATTAGGGATTGGGACTCTGTCTTGTAGAGTCTATCACCTTCTCAATAAGTTCTATACATGCTGCTAAATCCATGCCAAAGTCTATGAAGGCCCACTCAATGCCTTCACTCTGGTATTCCTCTTGCTCGAGAACAAACATGTGGTGATTGAAGAATTGCTGAAGTTTCTCATTGGTAAAGTTGATACAGAGTTGTTCGAATCCGTTGAACTGTATTAAGAAACAAAATGAGTCACTAAGCTTGCATGCAATGTTTTATTTACTGCTAATGTTAAAAAAAAAAAAAAGAAAGAAATATAATACAATTGGCTTCTGTGCTGGTATATCTGGAATCGCTTTACACCTGAAATTTTACCTGGTCATAATAGGGTTTTTATTTAAAAATGAAATTAAAAATCTTAGAATGTTATGGTAAAACCACTATAGCTCTGGCCCTATGTTCGATGCGGGCAGAGCATAAAACGCTAAGTACAGGTCTCAACAATGCACTTATACCTTTTCTATAAGTTCTATACAGGCGAGTAAATCCATGCCAAAGTCAATGAAGGCCCATTCAATGCCTTCCTTGGTGTACTCTTCTTGTTCCAACACAAACATGTGATGATTGAAAAACTGTTGAAGTTTCTCGTTTGTAAAGTTGATGCACAGCTGCTCGAAACCGTTGAACTACAGATACGAAGGAAAATTTGAGATAATGATCAGCAATATGCGACAATAGTCTGTTTTTAGTGCGTAGTGACGGATTGGTTAGTTTGTTAGTTGCAACTGCGTCTACGACCACCACCTACTCCACGACATCTTTTGCTACTTAGTTACTTTTCAGGTTTTTTGTATTTTGCTGAATACCTTTTCTACTAGAGATATCGTTGGAGTTAAATCCAAGCCAAAATCGATTAACTGCCAATCGATTCCCTCATTTATATATTCCTCTTGCTCCAAGATGAACATGTGATGATTAAAAAATTGCTGCAACTTCTCGTTGACAAAGTTGACGCAAAGTTGGTTGAAACCGTTGAACTAGTGATGAGTAAAGACATATACAAAATGAAAATATTTATCTTCATATATACATGGTACATGTAGTGAACAATACATGCTTAATGATGTGACTGGAATGCACTTCCAAAACATGCTGATGCATGGAAGATTGGGGAAAGTGAAACACCGGGCAATGCTCCAACGTGCTATTTTCCAAAAACCTAACATACACTTTACCTTTTCAATTAGTTCAATACAAGCTAGCAAGTCCATTCCAAAATCAATAAAGGCCCAATTAATGCCTTCTCGTTTGTACTCTTCCTGCTCCAAAACGAACATGTGGTGGTTGAAAAACTGCTGCAACTTCTCATTGGTGAAGTTGATACAGAGCTGCTCAAAACCGTTGTACTAAAATGAAGCAGAAAAGCGATTAAACAATGCAAAAAAAAAATGGCTAAATCATAAAAGCTCATTCTTGTACCGGGAGCTGAAGATCATTAAAAAACATAATATTATTACCTCGTAATGATCCTTTTCAAAACTCAAAAAGCATTAAAGCAATCTTTTAGGAAGGGAAGGACAAAGAGGGAGAGGATAAGCACATGTGTTTTTCCTTAATATAAACATATTAATGCGAAAATTAAGAGTAAATTAACAACCATATATAGTTTAATTACCTTGTTGAAATGTTTAAAAAAAAGTTATTCTTAAAATATAACAATATATATTTAAATAAAACCTGTAACAATACATTAATTTTTTGTCATTGAATGTACATATAACATGGAAAACATAGATGCTTAAAATATGTTCAATCATCTCTTTATCTACTTAAGTCGTATTTTTTTACTAAGGATAGTTTATTCTTCCCTTATTTCTTTTACGTAATGCAGCTACTTTTAGTCATCTCAGTTCAATTAAAGATTATAGCTCTACTTCTCTGATAATGTTCTTTTTATGTCAAATTCAAATTAAACTGTAATTTAGTATCACCATAAATATCTTTCTATTTATTAAATTTCAAGTTCTACATTCGATGTTTTTAAAATAAGCTACATGATTTGTTATTTAGTTACCAATTCTATTTAATAAATGAACTAATTTTTACATTACAAACTTAAGCGTTTGTATGTTATATATTACATATGGTATGGTATGGTATATGGTATGGTATATGTTAAACTATGTTTGTTAAAATAAACAGAAAATATTAAGAAAATTTCCCTTTTTGGGATATTTAAGATACATTTAACTCAATAAATATTACAACTTGGGTTCAAATATTATAGTAAAATTAATAATTAGGTACTCAATTTGCTTAAAATTCTGGTTAAAAGTTTCAATAGGATATATGTTCAAAATTATATTATTGGAAATATGAAAATAGTTCTTTTTTTTTAGTTTGTTTTACTAGATATTTTTTTGTGGTAAAAATATGAAATTTTTAACTAAACTAGTGGTGAAATTAATTCATTTAATACATTATTAAATAATAAATTTCAATTTTTTACTTACGTCGAAAATTTCAAAACCAGCAATATCCAGTACACCAATGAAGAACTGTCTTTTCTGTTTGGTGTCAAGGGTTTCATTACATCTCTTGACGAGGTATTTGAAGAGCCTGTCAAACATGCCCTTAGCCAAGGCACCCACGGAGTATGATACCTGGGAGACGTTCCTACCTTGTGTCACGAATTCGTTACCTACTTTGATCCTTGGTTTCACCAAGTTCTTGTATAGGTCATCACCTTCAATACCCAACAGTTTTCCTACACGGATACCATCCTGTAAACAAAACCATAATCTGTAACTTTTTTGTTTCATTAGTTAGTAGAAATTAATTAGTTAGCAGAAATCTATCGCACTAATCTAGATGGTTAGAATTTTTCTATTTATATTATTGATAAAAGGATCAACCGCGAAGTACAAACAAAATAAAATTTGGTCAGGACTCGGTCAGTTCTTCAGGTTCAAATTAAACTCTCATTGCCAACGTTTCGGTTTTTATTTAAAACCTTTTTCATAGACAGAACCACACTATTTTAAAACAGAAAAACTTAAGTATTACATTAGTAATTTTTTTTAAAAAGAAAACACTTTGCGAATTTCAGCAACAACTGTCTAATTTGAACAAACACGTGACACTGTGTTGACTATATCTACATATGACTATGGCTATATATATATATATATATATAAAGATTTCACATAAACACGTGAAATAACAATCAATGATCAAACCACAATAAGAAATGGGAAAACAAGACTAAGATCTTTCATCCGTCTTCGTCAGAGAAAGTGACGGGTTTTTGACTCTGACAAAGACTGCTTGTTACGGTTGAAATATTTTAGTCTTGTTTTCCCATTTCTTATTTGGTTTGATCATATGTATATATACATATATTATTTAATTAATGGATATCTAATAAAATTAATTAGACAATAATCAACAATTACCTAACAAATCTTCCTCAACTTCGTAAGCTAGGCATGTTTGATTACTATGGTATTTAAGTACCATAAAAAATATGAATTCGCAAGAATAAAACCTCTACTATAAAACACGCTGTTGTATCGGCAATCATTTCTTCAAGCATGAATTGTTGATTTTTTGTTTGAAAACATTATCTTCGAATAGTAAAGCCAAATATTTAATAATATGGTGTTTTTTTGAAAACAATTAAATGAGATTCAAAATACGTTTCAGAAAAAAATTGCAAGTGTAATTTTAATAAAATTTTGTAATTTGTCAAAAATATTATGTTATCAAAAAAAAAAATATGTTTTAAGGATATATGAAGCAAAAATTATATTTACCTCAGTGCCATCGGCTTCAGCCTGTTCTTCTCGACCCCTTTGCTTGAACTTGAGGCAACCCATTTGCATGACAGCGGAGGTAATCCTGTAAATATCTTCTTTGTCCTCTTTTGAGAAGCCCAGAATGTCAAAGGCTTGCTGTTATAAGAAAATCAATAAGAAATCATTAAATACAGGAATAATATTATATCGTTGATATATTTATTATATAATTTAAGACAATTAGCAAATTAGGAAATAATAACTTCTTTTACAATTTGAAATGATATATAAAAATTAATTTTAAAATAGAGAAGAAAAAATGTAAATAGTAAAATATGAAACTGATTTGATAAAATATGAAATTCTCGTGTAAGTATTTTAAGAGAAAATGAAGAAGAATAAAATCAGATAAAGAGGTAAATTAATAAACGACATTAAACTCCAACAACGTGATTATAAATATATAGAATTTGATTTCATATAACTATAAAACATATTAGCATATCAATTTATCGTGTAATGTGTCATTAAACTGTTTAAAAAGAAAACTGGGAATTATCACATGGTTATACGAGAAGTGAAAGCATATTTAAATGAGAATATACTTACTTACTTGCGAAAGTGTCGTTTCACATCAGGAAAACCAAATAAAAGCTAATAGCATTTATATTTAATGATAACAAAAAAATACTAGTTTAAAAATAATTTTATTATGATGTTAAAAAACGATTAAGCCGACTTAATAATATTTTTATTAATTCGTATTATTGAAATTAAATGACACATCACTGAAATGAAGAATTTTAAGATTAGTAAACAATTATTCTAACATTGCATTTTGTTACAAGCATTTTTCACACAGATTTTTTTTTTGATTGGCGAAAAAAAAATAATGAACTTAATAAATTTCAATGGATTCATGTATTGAATATAAGACAATTGCTCCAATTTTCAACGTGAACATATCTTTCCTAAAAGCTGATTCCAAACCAATGAACCAAATGGAATGGATTCTTATAGAATCAAATGAACATTCTTGAGAATGCGTTAGTCATTGATTCTATATTTCAGCAAACTTACTAATTAGAAATCATGCAAGGACTTAAGTGTTAAAAAAAAATATGTAACAAATGGTTACTTTAAATAAATATTCAAAAGAAGCGTATTGCTCTTTAAAGGCGAAAGAAAAATTGCGAAGGACTACAGGAGGTAGTCAATATCTGATGGACATAATTTATTCCATTAGAGATATAAAACTCATTTCATTATTATCAGCGACGCGTAAACAATATTTTCATCTTAGTAAATTTAATAAGAATTAAGAAAGTAGGGAATTATTAACATGAAAGTAACAATAAAACTGTATACAATTTATAAGTAAAGCTGTATACAATTCATAAATTTCGTTGAAAATCTTGAACATATTTTGTGAAGAATGGAATTACGTTTGAATCATTGATTAAAAATTGTATGACATTTAATTTTAGAATAATATCTTTCTAGTTATAATAATATTTTAAAGTTTTGAAAGAAAAAATTATCGCATAATTAAATTTTTGTTCAATTTCTATCCATGCTAATCATAGAAATGTTCAGAAAATGCAAAAACATGCTTTTTAAATCTTAAATGTTTTTTGTAAACATTTAATATGTCCAGTAATGTACTTGAGGTAGACGTGTTATGTCTGCATGCTTCAAATACTTTCTAAAAGCTTGTCCTAGAAAAGTGTTTTGAGGTGATTCCCAAGTACTGATCAGGGTAGTAGATCGAGAAGGTTTGCTTTGGAACATGTCTCATAATTCCAAACTGGAGTTTCCAGTAAACTCTTTTCTATGCTTTAATAGAAAAAAGTAGTAGGTTCAAGTCTACTCCTAAGGAGAGGGGGAGACACATCACTGCAGTTTAAAAATATCCCAACGTCTTACGTCTGTCAATTCGAATTCTTCACCATCATCAATGTTTGCGATAGTAATTTTTCCCTGGGACACGAAGTAGTAATCGTAGATATTGTTAGAGAGCAAGCAGATATCTAAAGAAGCAGAGAAATATTTAATCAAGTCATTTATTAAATTTGTAAATGAACTAATAACATTTAGAGGCTGTAACATGGTTTGTAACTTAAAATATAAAACTATACCTTTATAACTTACCATATTGATCTCCGATACCTATTCAGCTTTTCCTGATAAAATACTCACAGACAAAGTTTAAAAACTAATAATTTAAAAACAAAACAACAAGCTTAATTAGAAACATTTACCAGGACTGGGGCAATGGTTTTAGATTCAGCACCGCATTATGTTGGTATTGTTTAGTTGTAATATTGTATATTCCTTATGTTGTTTACTGAAGTTATGCTAATGGACAATTAAATTATTAATTCTCAAGCGTTAACCAGAATTTAAATTTGTTATGTTCAGATATGTTTTTGTAATTTGATAGTAGTGTAAATTTTGTATACTGTCAGTAGTTTTGATTTTACTTTAATTTCATTTGATAAATATTCATTTTCTTTTAACCAAAAAACAATTTTTTCACTTAAAAAAGGTTAAATTTTAAATAAAAATATGCTTCATTTATTTAAACATATATGACCATATATTTAACCATATATATTATTTAAAATTTAACCATATTATTTTATGAGAATAAGAATCTTTTTGTAAGAGTAAATATTTTGTATGCCTTTGGTTTGTTAGAAATTTAAGCTTTTTTTTTTTTATTTATTTATTAGAATGTTGTTTAGGTGTAGTGTTTGTAAACTTACGTCTGTGATTCTGAATTCCTCTCCATCGTCCACACCTGGGATGACGGTCTTCCCTTGGGCTACGAAGTGGTAATCGTTGACATTGTTTGACAGCAAACAATTAGCTGTCAAGAATAAAAACACACAGAAATAAAGTCGAATTCCCAACAGTTTCTCATCACTGTTTTATGGGATACTATTAGTTAATATGTCAAACATATTCAAATAGCGTAATACCTAATATACTCGTATCAGTTATATAAAACTTGATAAGAAGTAGAATAGTTTTATATATATAGTCTTTTCAAGAATATTGATAACAGTTTGGTACTAACAACATTATCAATTTTATTTGTTTAGTTTACTAAACAAATTAAAAAAATATTGTAAAACTTGTATCAAAAACTTTTTTTCTATTGTGCTTGAGAAACCAGCTGTTAAGAAAGTTCTTTGCTTATTGCTATATTTTAACATATTCTTTATTTTAGTCGTTTTTTTAAAGTAATTATTGAACACTATTTTAACAAAATGTTATTGATAATGATTTTTTGATGTTAAATAAATCCTGTACTAGTTTTAGTAAAACATTCTAACATAGAATTATTTCATATTTGTGAATTTATGGGGAGGATATTTGATTTTGAAGTTGTACTTTACAGGAAACAGCTTTCTCTCTTACACACTAGAAAGAAAAAGTATGATGTCATATATGTCTTAAAGTTTGACTAAAACATATGATATGGGCTGAAGTATTGAAAGCATGCATGATCATTCAGAGGCACCCCAGTACCAAAGAGGGCTCAGTTCATACACTTCACATCTTACATCAGTCAATGTGAATTCCTCTCCATCATCCACTCCAGGGATTACTGTCTTGCCCTGAGATACGTAGTAATAATCGGTGACGTCATTTGACAGCGAGCACATATCTAAATTCAGTAGACCATATTGATAATCAGAAAAAACAAAGGTTATCTGTGACAACCACAAAATATAGATAACTAACTACTCTGATATATATGTTTCTTTTTTTTTCTTCAGAAGATTATGTTATTCATGCCGAAAGTTATTCAAAGTATAATTTTAGGGCACATTAATTAAAACGATCATTATTCATAATTAAATCTTATATCTCACAAAAATTTTAAAGAATACTCCTTTCTTACTGTCAATAGGATTGGACTATAAGGTTCAGTAGTTCAAAGGGAACCTTTTAATTCGGGTAAATGAGTATTTAACTTTCGTGAGGGACTAATTTTATTAAAAAAAAGTTGTCGGAAAATCATTATTAACACTGTCACAAATTATCAACTCTTCAGAGTGAGCATTTTTTTTTGTTAATATACTATTTGCTGTTTTACACATTAATATTATAAAATGAAAATTGTTTTAAGCAATAAAACTAATCATATTTGTATCATTAAAATATTACATGTATTAATAAATTAAAATCT
The DNA here is from genome assembly GCA_026182355.1 of Hermatobates lingyangjiaoensis. Classification (NCBI taxonomy): domain Eukaryota; kingdom Metazoa; phylum Arthropoda; class Insecta; order Hemiptera; family Hermatobatidae; genus Hermatobates; species Hermatobates lingyangjiaoensis. The sequence continues at coordinate 6,843,512 of JAPFBL010000106.1, read as the reverse complement.
TATTTATTAAGATATTAGTCAATGTTTTATATGTACTAAAACTGAAAAAAGCTAAATATAAGAATTTTTATTGAAATTACTATGATTAAAGAGAAATTAAAGTACATAGCTCTAGGTTATCATAACGTATAAAAATAAATGGTTGCATTAAAGTAAAAAAAAATCTTTGTATTGTTTTTAAGAAATTAAGAAAACTGATCATTATTTTTCAGAAAACTTTCTAGTTATATGAACTATTGTAATTTACTTTTTTGAAACTACTGTTGTTAGCTATCTGTCGTCCCTCCCAAATCATCTTCATTCAATCGGTCCTCTCACCCTGTCTTTCTCACATAAAAACATACATATAGACCTTTATGGATAAATAATGTTTTGATAATTCATATTCAATCAAATGAAACCGTTAGAGGGGGGATCGCAGTGGTGTGGATGGATGGTGGTGCACACAGTTTGTGCAATGAATTCATTGGTAATAAGAAACATTCGAAAAAATAGGGGGGGGGGGAGGAGGAAAGAAAAACAAATAAATAGCAATATTTGTACCCTATAGGATACAGGCGTCTTGTGTATGCATTACCCATTTTAATGAATCAAAAGAAAGGACCATCGCTTTCTTTGTAGTATGCCTCTAAATCAAACATTTATAACACATTTCAATAAATCCCATGCAAATATAAACCAAAGTACCCAGGAGAAGCTGTAGGAATCAATAACATAATAACGTATTCATCAAGACTAAATTACTTAAGATATACAAAGTTATTGTATATATATATAAAGATTTCACATAAACACGTGAAATAACAATCAATGATCAAACCACAATAGAAAATGGGAAAACAAGACTAAGATCTTTCAACCGTAACAAGCGGTCTTCGTCAGAGTCAAAAACCCAACTCAGTTGGGTAAATAACAATATTGAGCAAATATTTTGCTCAATCAGTTTAGGAACATGATAATTTTAGAAACAAAAACTCAGTTGGGTTTTTGACTCTGAGGAAGACCGCTTGTTACGGTTGAAAGATCTTAGTCTTGTTTTCCCATTTTCTTATTGTGGTTTGATCATTATATATATATATATTATATATATATATATATATATATATATATATATAATCAGAAATGGGACAAAGGTCTTTCAAACAAAATAATAAGTCTTAAGTTATTTAATATAATATTATAATACTAGTGACTTAATCAAGAAGAAACATTACAAGAAAACCCGAAATAAAAATTTATTTTTTTTTTTATATAAACTGAATAATGCACAACATATTTTATTGAAAAAATTATGAAAGTGAAAAATTTTTAGAAGATTTCTGTTTTAGTTAAACAATATATCGAAACTATTTAAGTTAAGTTATACTTGTTGAGCAAATAAGAATTAAAAATAAGTAAATAAAATTCAAAATATTTATTTTGTGATTGAATTAATTCGTAAGTAACTTTTGAATTTTATTGAATTTATAGTACTAACTAAATGAAGGAAAATTATACCTTTTACTCCAGCTACTGAACCGGACATCATCTGGTAGAAAATATGGTAAGATCTCTCCAATGTTTGCTGAGAGATGACACGAGCCTTCTCCAATAGATCTAAGAAGAGAATAAAAGTTCAGTTAACACTTATATATGAATGAAATAATATAATATATTTTGTATTAACTTACAGGTTTCAATGTCAGCACCAGCCAGTTTACCAGATGGGCCGAAATGAATTCTGATGAATTTACCCTGTTCAAGTACAAAATAACCATATTAAAATTAATTTAATTATAAATTAATAAATTATAGAAATTTTAAAAGATAAGTTACTTACGAAACGAGATGAATTATCGTTACGGACTGTCTTGGCATTACCAAAGGCTTCCAGTACTGGATTGGTTTGGACAACTTGATCTTCCAGAGATCCCTGAAATAGGTAAGAGTAATGAAGTTCTAATCAGAACTATTTGGTGGAGTAAAAATATATCTGCAGTATTTACCTTCTTTTTGTCAGCATCAGCTTGTTCTTCCTTCTTTGTGCTGGCTCCTACAGTGGCGAAGTAGGCAATTACTTTTTTCGTGTTCTCAGTCTTTCCGGCTCCAGATTCACCACTTAGGGCAAAATTAACATAAAATTCTTATAGCATTTATTTAAGTACTGGGTGATCTTAAGCTTTTGAGAGTGAAATATTAGAAATTTTAGTAAAATATACCAAACAGATTGTTCCTGAACTTTCGAAAACATGTTTTAAAGCATATTTTGTAATAAGCAAATGATTTTACATAAGACACCTCTACAATTTATAGGAGTACATTTAAGAAACCGTTATACAGATTGTGAATATTTACTCGTAGTTAATGCGCTCAGAAAATTAATCATGATAATTTCAAGGGCTTTAATTTTTCAAAAATTTAATTTAATTTCTGAAAATGTTATAGTAAGGTAAATGAATGTCACTTGGCATCTCACACTAAACTTTTGTTCATTTGGCAATATAGACATGAAATGAGTAAAAAAAAACAACAGAATTTAAAAAGTGTAATTTGACAGACGAATGAGACTTTCTGAAAATAATTTACGACAAAGCCAGTGTACTTTCAGAAAATAGTTGAGCATTCACAATACTCTACTGACACCCGTGGGAAAGCTATCATCAAAAGTAAATATTTTTCTCAATCAGTTTAGGAACATGATAATTTTAGAAACAAATCACACAGTTTTTCTGAAAAATATACAATTTACGAAATTGGTTAAACAAGAAGATTCATGAGGTAAGATTTTAGTGTTAGTCATAATTTAAGGAATATAAATTAAAAGGTAAGCAAAAATAAATAATAAACTGGTAGGTGCTAAATTAATAAACTTTTAGGGGTGTTCATTGAGTTATCAATAATAAGGTTTGAGGGAGTCCTAACATAAAATTAGTATTTAACAGATGAGTAAATAATAATATGATAACTTACGTAATCAACATGGATTGATTTTCCTTATCTGTAAATAATAGAGAACAATAATTTCTGCTGGTTTATAGTACAACAAAACACAAAAACAATAACATTTTGATTAATAAGTAAGTAATAAAACATATAATAGCTTAGAAGATAGCTTTTCCTTTTTACGTAAGAATATAAATTACTGATTTTTGTAGTTGTTATTTCAAGTTTTAAACTTAAAAAAATATAAACATTTTATGCATTAGTTTAATATAAATGAACTCTAATAAACAAATTTGTTTATATGCTGAAACGAATCTTCTAATGCAATTTTCTTTCTCTCCAAAAGTATTAAATTAAAAAAGCTTGGAAAAACCATTTATTCAAATTATTAAATATTGTTTGTTGGGTTTAATATAGAGCTAGAAATCTTATATAATAATATAGTCTTTTTTCGTTTGATTATTTGATTTGTCTAAATTGTAAATTATTTGATTGTTTCTCAAAATTGAACTGGTATAAAGAACATTGAAAATATATTGTGAACTTACTGTTCAACATGTTGACATAGGCACCGTCAGAAATAGCAAAAATATGAGGAGGGACTTCAGTTCTCCTCTTGCCTCTGTACATCTTGGCGCATCTGTTGGTATATACAGGAAACCTCTTGTAGGGGTTAATGGCAACGCAGAAAAGACCTGAGTATGTCTGTAATAAACCAATATTTTCTTACTCATAACTACTTTCATGAATTACAGTTTTTAAGTTTTCTAAAATCATGTGAAACATATATTTCCTATTGATATTTAAAAGAATCATTAACGTTCAGTTTTCCTTTTACATACAACTATACTACATTCTATTCTCAAGTTTTAGTTATTGGCAATTTATTTGAGTAATATACTAAACATTCAAAAGTTTAAAAAAGAAATCTGAATTTCTAACTAATATATAATCGTTTTCAAAAACATCGAAAGGGTTTATTTCATCCTACAGAAATCTCAAAAGTGATTAATTTATATACAACGACATCAAATATTAAGTTATATACTTTCAGTGCACTTAATTTAATATTATTGAAACAGTAACTACAAACAAAATCTACGTTTAGGTAGAATACAAAAAGAGAAAAATTTAGACAATTTTAGAAGTAATTTTGATCTAAAAATATTTATTATATATTCATTACTAAATTTAAATATTATTCACATAAACAACATATTATAAAATCACACTTAGGAAATTAGTTCTTAAAATATTTCATTCTTTTAGAACAAAGTAAGAAATGAACAAATATATTAATTGCTCCTTCTTTTGTGAAGGAGTTGGGTTGGATATTACGAAGAAAATGTGTGGAACGTTTTTGAACGTCTTTTATCCATAGGGAATTAATAATAAACATGCAACATTGAAAAATAAACGAAGTATTGGAAAATATCAAAAAAATATCATTCCTGAAAATGACTGGTAAAAAATACAACTGGAGGTGAAAAAAATGGTAACATTCTGGTAGTTTGTGAAGAAGTATTAGTAAACTGTAATTTAAAAACATTTATGTGTTAATAGATTGTTCTTTTCATGAAAAAAAAATGTTAAACACATTATAAGCAGTGCTGAATTGGTATCGTTGTTTAATAAATATGATATGACAATTCCCTCAGATCATTAGGAGGCATTCCAGGTGGACTGTATCGGTCTTGAGATACCTTGATGTGTTAAGAACACAGTGGGTGCAAGGAGAAACAGGTTCAACACTGGCACCGGCAAGGCCGGATTCTTAGACTTACGTAAATCAGTTTGTGGTAATATCTCTGCTTAAGATTATACAAGACTGAGGGATCATTGAGATAAGTCAAGTTGGACATGTCCTCGCACTTCTCGAACTTAGGTGGGTTTACTTGGTTCACCAAATCCTTCTTGAAGTCCTTTGTCTAAAGATGGAACAAGAAACACAAATTTATTAAAAAGAGAATGTATTTGAACAAAAACACTCACGTAAATGAGTTTAGAGTAGTATCGCTGCTTTAAATTATGCAGAACAGCCGCATCGTTGAGATATGTCAAGTCCGCCATGTCTTCCACTTTTTCGAATTTCGGAGGATTCACTTGGAACACTTGATCTTTTTTAAAGGACTTCTCCTAATTTTGCAAAGCAAATATATTAAAAATAATTTGTGGAAAATAAACTGATGAACACTGTACTTCCAAAAAGTTACTGACCTTACTAAACTATTCCATTACGTAAAAATTATGACATCCAATTATTTTATTTATTTTGAAATTCAAAATTGATTAACTTATTAATTATGACTATATCATACTATGTCGTATTATATTCACAACTACTCGTATACCGACAGGAAAATTTAAGGCAAATTACAATTGAAGAATGAAACTTTTACATCATATATCATGATGTAAATATATTACATACATATATACATACATATATGAAGTTTAAACCACAATGGAAAAAGGAAAACAATAGAAATAAATGCTCTGAGGCCTTTCAATGTATGTTATCAGAGAGCAAACAAAGTATAGACTGAGAAGCTAATATAAAAGTAATAGAGAAGGTAGGAAATGTTTTATGTTAGCTTCTCAGTTTTTACTTTGTTTGCTCTCCGATGACATACATTGAAAGGCCTCAGAGCATATATTTCTATTGTTTTCCTTTTTCCATTGTGGTTTAAGCTTCATTGATAGCATCACGTGTTTATTTATTGTGATTTTTCTGCATATATATATATATATATATATATATCATATATTTTTATTTACTTCTTTAACATTAATACATTTGAAAATTAATATCTTTTTTTGAATAATTAAAGAGGCAAATAAGTTAAGATGTTTTTACTCAGCTGATTCACAATTACCGTTTGAAATGACCTATTACTTTCTTTCGAATGTAAGACGAAAGAAAGGAAGAATCTAAAGCTTAAAAGAAAGAAAGTTGTAAGTCCTGTAAGCATTAAAGTGTATTTGTACTTCTTTAATATACCTACTGTTATTCTGTGAAACTATGATAAATGAAAGATGCACGTTAGCTTCATTTTTATTGTGTTTATTGATAGTAATAAAAATAAAGGTAAAATATTTTAAACCAATTTATAAAAATATGTTTATGCATATTCATAACATATTTCAGTTAACATATTATGTTCAACTATTAAATGTTTAATTTAATACCTTAGACAGTCGTGGTAATAAATGATAGAATCCCGGAAGTTCAGTTGTCTATTAAACTTCGATAGACTGTTAAAATTTATCATAAATTATAAATTATCTAATTTTTTTCATAAAATAGATAAGCAATATAACAATTATAGTATTCATTGTGATAATTCAAATTTAAATAGAATGGAAGGGAGTTTACTTATTCCTGTTTCAACAATCCTTCTACCTAATATCATTATATTTAAAAATTATTTGGAGAACTTAAGATCTTATTACATTTTCTCTAGAAAATTTTTTTGTTCTTTATAAAAAATAAGAAGTATATATATATATATACTTATAATATTTATAAACTTAGTTGAACTAAAAAAATATTCTATCACACTTGATTTTCTTCTATTTGCTAACTCCTGGATTACAAAAGCATTGAAAATCTATAAATGTAAATGTAATTTCAATAACATAGTAATGAATTGTAAGTTTGATTATATGTTTGTAAATATTTAATCATGTATATATGTCTTTTGTTAAAATCTACAGAATGTAAATGTAATTTTAATAACATAGTAATGAATTATAAGATTATATAATGTTTGTAAATATTTAATCAAGTGTATATGTCTTCTGTTAAAAACTTCTTTATAGGTTTTGTTTTATGGAAAATAGTAAACGGAAAAACTATAAAAATGATTTTGAGATTGAATCCAAAAAATATAAGACAATATTTCGATAAATACACTCACTTCTCCATTAGGCAGTCCTACAGATACAATGTCACCCTTTGTTGATTTGATTTCACCCTGAAGGAAGCCTTCGGCTTCATCGGGAACCCAGCACGCCTTCTTGGCATCGTATGGTTTCGTCTGGTCGATTCTCTTCTGTTCAAGAGAAACAAACAAGTAGGGCGTAGGGTCCGGATCCTCTCCCTCCTGCTTCACCACTTTCGGCATCTCTCTCGATCAAACGAACAACCTGCAGACAGTGAAAAACAAAACGATTAGAACACCTAAGCTCAGAGAATTATAAGTTTTGCATGACTCGGATTTTCTATTAGTATTTAATTAAGTAAAAGCTAAAATAACGGGTAGTTTACAGTTTACCTATAAAAGTTAACACTCCTTTATGATTTAAAAAAATTATGCATGTTGAGTCTTCAGAGTTAACGAATATGTCCGTGAAAAGAAATGAAAGAATATATTTCCACATATATTCAATTAGCAATGATAATAAATAGTTTCATTTAAGTTATGTATACATGCTATTTCGTTATATCTTCCTCAATCCTTTGGTATATGTATTAAATTATCATAAACTTATGTCTTATTAGTAAGAAAGTTTAAAAAAGTGAAATATTTTCATGCATTAAGTAAAAATAAATAACATTTGAAGTGTATTCATGCATTAGATGAAGACTAGTACAACTTATTTCGACTTAGAACATGTCTATCGTAAACTCTACATTGGTTTGCTATACTTACAAGTCTTTATATAATTTAAAGAAGCCCTTTTTAATTTTTTTTTTTTTTTTTATAACAGGCCTTCTGAAGCATTATATATATTGTTAGTTAAATTTAAATACCGAAATAATTTTTATTAATAGTACCTTAATTGGAATTAGTGATTGAAAACTTCATTGATTTAAATTAGTAACCATTGATCATTTATTTTTAAAGTTCTATGCGATATCTATAATTATAATTGTAGAATGTATTTTCCAATAATCAGATGGTTAGTTAGAGATTATTTCATAAGTAAATCTGATTATTTTATATTCTCTTTTAAAGAAGGACTGAAATGATTAAGAATTGTAAGCGAATAGTTCAGAAAATGTGACGTCATATGACGAAAATAGACGACAGACAGTTCAACAGTGTTTTCAACATTCTGCACCAGCAAATTTTGTTTAGATATGACAAAATTATTTGATATGTTATATAAATATCTCAAAATGATGGTATTTACTAAAGTTTAGGAAATTATTATGATTAATAGTGAGTGTTATCCATACCCGAGGAAAATATATCAAACTATTGTTTAGGGCAATTTTGTTAACATGATGAAATTGCTTTATTATATTGAAATTTATAGAAATATTATTATTTGTTGATTTTTTATTTTAGATTTTTAATGTGGTTTCAAATTTCAAATATGGAGTAGTGCATATGGGTCAAAGGTGTTTGCTAAACTTAGAATGGAATGGAAGTTGAAGCGCGTGCGGTCAATGGATTTAAGTTTCTTTATTCAGTCAACTCTATAGTTATGATTGTTATCTCCATATTATTTTCACGTGATATTAAAAATCTAACTTATTACCAATTGATAAATGCATTTTAAACTATTAATTTAATAAAACATTTATAAGTAATCCATTTAAATAACTTTATTCAGAAAATTATTTCTCTATTTGTTCATTGTCCATGCATAAAATAAACAATCCTAAAAGAATATAAATGAAAACAGAATTATGAATAACTTAATTTATGATGTCAAACTTATTTAAAGTTTCAAGTATAATTTTATACTTCAATATCATAAATTGTAATTTAGTAATTAAAAAAGCGTTTAACATAAGTCAATAAATTTATTATTGTAACTGATTTCATGGAATAATTCAATTAAAAATGGGTAATTTATTTCTTGAAACAAAATAAATGACGATAGTAAAAAGTTAGTTGCTTAAATATTAGTAATTACTAAATATCGATTCTTGTTTGTATTAAGACATTGGAAAATATTGAAAAGGAGTTTTAAATGTGATTAAAATTAAAAGCAATCATACAAACAAATGACAGTTGTTTAAAACGTTATGTTGAGATAGGTTGATTATTAGATGAGATAATTTAGGAGGATTAATATTTGTTAGAGGAGGACCTGGTTCGACAATGAGAGACGGTGACCAAACGTACGTAGGACCTCAACTACGAGATATTTAAAGAGACTTCAACCGACCACCCCCTCCTACCATCCCCCTCTCTACCTGTTCTTTTTCTTGTCTATCATATATGGGTCAAGAAGAATGAAATATATATCAATGACATCTAAAAAACAAAATGGCGGGCTTTTTGTTCTAAAAAGAAATAATGATAATAATAAAAAAAAAATAAATAAATAACCGATAAAGAAAATAATAACCGATTACTTGAAATACAAGTTCTTCATGGAATGTTGAATAATTAATAACTTATTTCAATATTTAATAATAATAGAATGATGCATTATACACTGCTAAGGAAAAAATAATTTTTTTTTTCAAATTAGTATTTTATATATCACACGAAATAAAAGAAATAAAAAATTACAAAAAATTAAATTCACATCAAAAGAATGAAAATTAAATCAGTAAAATAAGTGTTATCGTTAAATAATACTATTTTGTTTTTATTTTATGAAAGTTTTGTTTAAAAACATTACATTATTAAAGACATAAGGAAAAATTAAATAATTGAAATCCAAATTTCATTATTATAGATTCATAGTAATTTAAGTTTTAATGAAGTCAAGTTAATGTACTATATGGGATATGTTTACTTGAAATTAATGTAGGAAGAACTCAATTAGCATGCAATCATAAAAGTGGGTATTAACACAAGTCATGTATTCAGGGTTTAGTTAACGTATTATGTATTACATGAAATGTTTAAGTCCTACAGGTTTATCAACAGAATTTCTAATTTAAAACCTACCTATCAGAATAATAAAAAATAGGAACTAAGGTATAGATACTGTTTGTTATTTACATTTAACTTCAAAATTTAATTATTTTTGAATGAAATAATTAATTAAGTTAATTAAATTTATGCTTAATGAGTATAGGGATGTAAATAAGCTTTTATTTTTGATGTAGAGACGTACACGTATCTAGTTTGACGACTCTACTAAAATATCTATATAGTATAATAGGTCCTACTGTCGATCAACAAAACAAATCTCGCATGACCTATTTACTATATTTATTAAAGTAATGAATTATTAAAAAGAAAAGAGCAGCTAATATTTTTTTAAACATAAAAAAAACTGAATTCATTCTCGAACTAAGATTTAAAATATCAATTTAGCAGTACCTCTTCTGTGGATAAAACTTCTTAATTGATTTTTTTTATTGGTACTTACCCAGAGGAATCCAGTTAAATTAAAACTAAAAGAACGTCGTTAATCCTGTAGGACCACTGAGTTAGCACAAACACAGTCACTCAAGTGGAGGTCGAAGGTCCCGGTGTTAGTATGTCAGTGTAGTGTTGGAGCACACATGAGGAGGCACAAGAATCTGGAGGACTTACTTCAGGGGAGAGAGAGGGCCAAGTGTTGGTCTCAGAGGTGGGGAGTCCAATATAAACCAATGCAAGATGATACCAGTATGTAACAAGCACTCTCATTGGCTCTCTCAGAGGGCCCATTTTTAGTTGGCGCAAGGGCGGTGACCTGCTCACCCTTTTGCAGCCGACATAGCCTTCCTCAGTAATTTTGGCAAACACTTACCTTTCCCAACAATAGTTTATTCAAAATTACAAATGAGATAAGCACGATTTCTTTAGCTAAGAAGTATAAGATAATTTTGTTTTGATTAAAAAAAAGTGTAAAACATAGTTAACTTTAATCCGTATGATACATTACAAAAAAATATTATTGAAATAAAGTGAAATTTTAAAAAAATATATTAATTGTCGTATTTATATATTTTATCATCGTGATGTATATAACTATATTAGTGAAATAATATATAAGATAATAGAATAATACTTTTTATTAATCTAGACTGTTCATTACGCATATATTTCTTAGAAAACTTGGTTCGTTTGTTTTGTTTTTTGACAGGTAATAGAAAAATCGTGGCATGGACAAACTTAAAAAAATAAACAGTCAGTCAATAATTTTAATGTTTCCTTGCTGGTATCAATGGCCCAAAAAATTGAGCTTTTACAAAATTTTGATTTATTGTGTTCATTCTAATAGATCTATTAGGAAATGCGTGCTACAAAGTCAAAATATATTAAAACTTGTCTTATTCTTCCAAATGACTTTTTTTTTCTATAGGCATGTTAGTAGGTATTTGTAATTTATTTTCCAGGCAGTACTTCTGAACTTCATGCATTTAGATAAAAACGAGCACGATTACACTTTCACAAACAACCGATGTTCAAGCCAACAAGGGGAAAATACCCGCAAATTGCGTTCAGTCGCTTTATCATGAGATTAATGTATTCATAAATCACTAAATGCCAAATTATTCCAAATAAATCAGAGAAATGTAAATAACAGTGTTATAGGTGAACATATGTGGCAAACGAAATTAACTACCTTTCCTAATATTTATGTAATGATATTTACTTTAAGTATACTTAAATCATTTTTACGAAGTTATTCATGAACTAATCTAATATCACTAACTTATTTCTTAATCATAGATAATTCAGTCTAGTCTAATTTCAAAAGAAATTAACATTAATTCTACTGAAAATCTATTACAGTAGACAGGATCTTTTGAAAGGTACAGGGTTTTTGTTAAAATTATCCACATTAATACACTTAATTAATATATTCTTAAGTGTTATGTTGCTGCATGAGTTTATAATGCACAATCTAAGAACACTAATGCTGGTATTTCATTTTAACGATATTCTCTATATAATTTCATCATAACGAACTCCTAGAACTTATTAGGGGAGATAGGAAAATACTTAAGTAATTTTATTGAAATTCAATAGACATTTACTTTTAATAATTGAAACATTGATATATTTTTTCAAATTTGATGAAGCCAGTGACTACTCAATTCAAAAGGTTTGATATTAATACTTGAAATTTTCTTTCTTTCATTCTCTTATGAAGTTTTTTTTTCATTCTTAAACCTTAGTTTGTTTCGTTGAACTCTTGTTTGTTTCGTTCACGCATGATTCTAGAATTAAACGTCAAACAGTTCTAAAATTAATGAGATATTCTATAATGGTTTATTGTCTTGACCAGTCATTTTTCGTGTTATAATTTCAATATTTTAAATATTGATATAATACAATTAGTTCTACGATTTGTATTCAGAAAATTTAAAGAAGAGCCCATCTAACTCTAAACTGTTGGTTTTTTTCAGAGTGGTGCAGCATCCATCACCTTGGCGGTTAACTCAAAATTTCTGGTACTTGGACCAGCCCATTCACTCATTAAAGAAGGTAATTATATATTATAATAATTATTATAATTAAATTACTTTATGAATTAGAAGTTGTACATAGAAAGTGTGAATTCAACACATTTTCATTAATTAAAAGTATATTTTAATAGTTGTATCAAAATTGTTGTTATGCATTATATGTGTTGCGGTAAACGTAATGCATAAGTAATATTGTTTGAGGTTTATCACACATAATGACTAAGCTTATAGTTTTCTAATATCCTAAGACCTTTGTTTGACATTCAAGAATCGTTTTTTGTTCGTCTTTGAATAACTTTGTCCCTTAGTGAACCGGATCATTTTTATTATGACTTTAAAGAACTATAATAATTTTTTAAAGATTTGTTGTGTGATAGGTAAAATTACAACCGGATGTTTAACTTAATACATTAGTATATATTTGTATTACTAATAAACGAATAGGAAATTTACCAAACAATCTGGATCAGGTTTTGGAAGAAGTTTTACTTGAGATTGTATTATATTGAACGTTACTTATGGTAATATTGTCACTTATACCCATTGCAATCATACCACTTGCTAATTTTATATAACGGCCTGATTAGACATAAAGTTTGTTATAAAAATCAGAAGCGTGCATACTGCCTATATTCAATTTGTTGATAGGCCCTGTTTTAGAGCTCTTGATTTTTAATTCTTAACAGCGAAGAATGAAGGAGAGTTCTTTAACATCAGCCATCAATTAACTATCAACTCTTTCATCAGTAATTAATCAGCATCCACTTATGCCATTGATTCGTTTGTTCATTGATATCAATTATTTATTATTGTCATAAAAACAAATGATGATTTTTTTTCATTTAAATTACCGATCTTTTAATGACTGATGCAGGTAATCTTCTACATTTAAGTATTTAGTTAAAAAAATTTAAAAAAAAATTATAATTATGCCTAAAAAACAATCACTCATTGAAAGGAATGCATTAAGGTCTAATAATTAAATTGTCAAAATATAAAGAAATTTATATCAAGACTATAAAGGTGTAGGTTACCAAATGAAAGATTAATTAATTTTGTAAAAAAAAAAATTGTTTCCTTGAGCCATTGAAGGAAAAGTTTTAGTAAATTGAATGTAATGCTGAGAAATTAAACAGTGCCTCTGACTAGGACTACTGTTCGGTATTACGTTAGTTCAGACGCTAGGCTCATGTGAAATCAGTAGCCAAGTGACCTGCGTAAGTTGCGGAATTATTACATTTTTAAGGTAAAAAAATATTCAAGCATTTTTAATTATTTTAGAGTTTCAATAATAATTAAATTTTCTTTCAGACGACAATATTATACTTGATGTTATAATATCTTTACTAATTATAACTGTCTTTATAATTTACTAATTATAATTGTCTTTACTAAAAAAAGAATTTACTCTCAGAAAAAAATACACTTAGAAAACTAAGAAGCATGTTTTATACAGTTCAAATAAGAGTACATTTTTTTATCAATTTTATATTTTACTTAATATACATTTTTTTTAGATTTAAATGTTCTAAGTTACTAAGTAATTTTTAAGTGTTATAAAGTTTCAAAAATTTCTTGAGGATCATTGCAAATAAATTATACAGATTTTCACAGATTTACATGTACTAAGTTATACAAAGTAATTTTTAAGTGTTATAAAGTTTCAAAGATTTCTTGAGGATCATTGCAAATAAATTATACAGATTTTCACAGATTTAAATGTACTAAGTTATACAAAGTAATTTTTAAGTGTTATAAAGTTTGAAAGATTTCTTGAGGATCATTGCAAATAAATTATACAGATTTTTACAGATTTAAAGGTACTAAGTTACAAAGTAATTTTCAAGTGTTATAAAGTTTCAAAGATCTCTTGAGGTTCATTGCAAATAAATTATACAGATTTTCACAGTTTTAAATGTGCTAAGTTATACAAAGTGATTTTCAAGTGTTATAAAGTTTGAAAGATTTCTTGAGGATCATTGCAAATAAATTATACAGATTTTCACCTCCATTCGTCTTGTTAAATCAGCAAGTTTCACGAATAAGCACATTACGATCAAAATATTTAATAAATGATAGTTGTTTTTTTATTCCTGGGTCGTATTCTTGATAAGAAATTAAGTAATGACAAAGAATATGAATATATTTAGGTATTAAATTAAAACAAAATCAAATCTTAATAAAATAACTTATTACTTAAATAAGTATACTTATATACTTAATAAAATATTGGTATATAATACATAAAAGTAACACAGAAAGATATTCACAGAACAAATAAACATTGTACTTAGTTCTTTATACTTATGAACCGTTTTAAAAACATATTTTGATTCAGGTTTGATGACTCCATAATATCTTATAATTGAGAAAAAAAATTGATCTGGATTCCGTCCAATCCTTTATTGACCGCATTTAAATAATAATATCAATGTCTATATTATGATTGCTACAAATATATTTGAAGCCAATAAAAACTACGGATAGGATTAAAAAAAATATAATTCATAACAAATTTTCACATTTTTTTAAATTATTTTATTTGATAATAAGTTTATTATTTTTTATAATAAAAAATCAATAATAAGCATTAACAACTTTCAACATCTTCTCTAAAAATTTTGGTTTCATTTTTTTGTTTGATATATAAAGGTAGATATGTAAATATTCTTTTGGATATCAAATATTTAACAAAATTTTGACTCAATTAAAATTATAATTTTTAGGAAAGCTATAATAGTTGTATTTTCTAATATATACTACTACTAGTTATATTAATAGTATAATATTGGTATAATAGAACCCACTTCGACATAAGAGGGTATATATTTCTTGATTTATAATGTGAAAATATGGCAAAAGTAAATGAAAGATATCCTCCATTATAAAACTATGACCTTTCACATAGAAAGCATGATAAGTTTTTAAAAGTATTTTTCAAAATTTTTTTGAATAAAAAAAAGAGTCTTGATATACAGGTTACTATAAAAATGGTGATGTTGCTTGGCCAAGAGATGGTGCAATGCCTACGCTGTGATAATGCATATACACAAACATCTCCATTCTATAATTCGAGTTAACTTAGATTATTAAAGTTGTCTGGGCTATTATAATATCTTATTTTGTTGCCAGTGGTGGAGATAAAAATGAAAAAAACTATAGTTTTGTTATTGTCTTTTTTCTTTTTGTTCACTTTTCTTTATCAATTTTGGAATGGAATACCAGAATTGGTTTTTGATTTGATGGGATATGAAGAAGGGATAAGATTAAAAATCATTGCAATACTGGATTATAAGCGTCTTGATGTAGAAATCGCTGATTTTATTATTTAACTTTTATTTTTAAGCCTTTCACAATTTTTGAACACTCATAATCATTATAATTATTTTTTTAAATTTAGTATTTTAAAGTTATTTGGTAATTTTTTTAGTTGGATATTATAGATGAAATCATTTACTGAAATTAAATTTTTACTGGAAGAAAGCTTTTGGTTTTTCGTAAATTCTCGTTTGAAGATGTACCACAGAGAAAATAGATTTGGATAAACCAATAGTCCATTTGTGCTAAGACTGTTCAAAAGTTTCTAAAGGTGTTCAGACTGTTCAGGTGTTTCTAAAAATATTTTTCCGTTCAACCCTATTTTAATATATAGTAAGTGTATTACAATGACTAAATAGTA
Organism: Hermatobates lingyangjiaoensis; assembly: GCA_026182355.1. Lineage (NCBI taxonomy): Eukaryota > Metazoa > Arthropoda > Insecta > Hemiptera > Hermatobatidae > Hermatobates > Hermatobates lingyangjiaoensis. The sequence continues at coordinate 6,827,592 of JAPFBL010000106.1, read as the reverse complement.
GCTTATTTAGAGAATTCATTAAAACAAGTTATGACCTTTTTAAATTTGTATTAAAAAACTATGAATAGCTTACCAATATTAGTTATTTGTGTCTCTAGGCCACTGTCGCCTCACACGACTTGGAACAACGCCAAGGAGAGAGGGGTGAGAAAACTGTGACCAGAATATTGGGATGGTAAATTACAGGTCTAACAAGTAGTCGATCATGATTATTAATTGTTTTTTAGAACAAATATATATCGTTCAGAATCGGTAAACTGATTACAGTATAATGTGAAGAATTTTTATTCTCGAGAATAAAATCTATTTTAATAATGCTTGAAAGAATTTAGGTTACAAGTTTAATTAATTAACAATAGAATAATATAATGTCAAAGACTGTTCAGACGTAAAAACTCTTTGCTTAAGTCAATCCGAGCAATTCGTATTAAAGTTATTAAACCAAATTGAATTAATTGAATTTAATTAAACCAAAGTCATAATTGAATTTGATGTTATTAACGTATTTCTTACATAACATTCAATATATGCATTAATTGCATATGAAGAATTGTAAAGTTTTCAATAATTAGAATTTCAGGATACAATTTCTCTTGGCTGCGTCTTTGGGGAGGCATCGAAATTGTTATGAATTCGTCCTACAAGAATAACAGTTCTTGAAAATTATGTATGAACTCCAACGCTCCATGCAGAAGCCACCGTCTAGGCTCAGGTACTGTCAAATGGCGAGCACATTATGAATAGCGTTACTAAAAGAGTTCATAAACAGCTTTATTTAGCTTTCTAGCTCTCTGCAGGCTGATCTAACTCTAAACAAAAATTGTTGAGAAACATGTATGACTTTTACATTGCTATAAATAAAGTATAATGTATAAATAAAGTGAGCATGAAAAAAATTCGATTTCGAGATTTTGTCAGATTGATATGTTTTGAGGTCCCCAAACTCCTTTTATAATGTTTTTTCGATGTTATCAGTGTAATGATATTGTGTGTAGGTGGGTGTGTATCCAAAAGTTTATGAGGGCGCTGCAGTTCACTATCTTTCATGGATTTAGTTTAATATTTTACACGAAAATGAGCTTCATAGTGTTTGCCCTATAGTTTGAGAGCAACTATGCTTGATAGGAAAGTTACTTTTTTTTGTCAAAATGTGTTATTAGACATTTTTTTCTTCTAAAACTACTAACTCAAGAGTCTTGAAATTTTGGTATTATCATGGAAACAACAAAAGTAATAATAAAAAATTTCCGAGATTTTTAAAACAACTGGAAATATTTTTTTTTCAATAGAGTGTAAAAATGTTTACTTGTGACTCAATCTGAAAGCTGTGAAAAGGATATGTCATACCGTTTGACGGATCAAAATGAAACATACCCAAAAATAAAGCATCATATTGGAAATGAGTTGAGATATTTTGTTTTAAAATTACATTAAACGAAGAGGCTAATTTTATGGTATATTTTATGATTTCAGAATATGTATTTGGTGCTAAATGGCTTATTAAAGGACAATGAAATTTTACTAAAAAATTATAAATTTATAAAAAATAAGTCATGACGTTTAAATTATCGCAAAGAGCAATAATTATGTAAACACTGAATATTCATCTTGGATTAATGGATCATGTACTATACTGTCGGATTTGTCAACATTTATGTTTACATTGTTTACATTGACTTAGACATTTTTTAAGTGAATCAATTGAAAGAAAATTGATGTTTAGAGGTTTAATGAAAAAATTTGAAATGATTTAATGACTTCTTAAAACGAAATGTAAGAAAAATAAAATTCTTACATTTAAAAAATTTATACGCTTTTAAAAAAGCAATATATAATTTTTGATCTTTGTTATAATTTGTTATGATAGCCGAATGTTTATTGCCACAATAAAACAAATGAAATCAATTAATTGATTATATATAAGTCGATAATACTTTACCAGAAAGTATATTTTAATTTACATAATTAACAACCATAGTGAAATAAAAATAAAAAAAATAAATTGGTTGTCAAGAAGTTTCTAAAGTTGAGTGTAGGCCACTCCAGTTTGTTTCTCAGGTCAGTTTCTCTACTTTTAATTTAAATTATCTCTTTGTATCATACATGTTTAATTGAATCTGAAATTGATAGTTTAGTGTATGTATATATGTTTTCTATCATTTCCAAGAGAAGATATATATATATCTTCCACCGTATCCGTCATAACAACGTATCTATTTCCCTGGTGTACGTAAGGATTTTACCCTATTCTTCCCCTCCTCCTGACAGTTTACCTATTTTTAACAATGTTCCCGTATTTCTTACATAAACCAACCAATGTAATTTTTTTCTGACACCGTGGTTACCTTGTCTCCGAATTAAATCTCCTCCTGGTACAGTTGTTACCGTGATAATATCTCGACGGACAGTTACAAACGTTTTGACTGTTACCCTTTGCATATATTCCTTTTTTTCTTTGCATGTCTTCCTTTTCACTCTTATTAATATGTCAATTATAATTATTTTTTGACTTACTATATTGTACTTTAAGTTTTATTTTTCATTTTGCTTCACGAAAACAGCTTTAGTCATCTGAATATCTGGGACACTGAAGTCTCCATCGTCTGTTTAAGTCACTTACTGATGTAGTACTAGACAAGTCAAAATATTTAGCAGTCATTTTCTTGTTTGTTTTTCTGTTTATCTTACTTTCTCTATGTTATTATTATTATATATATATATATATATGAAGTTTAAACCACAATGGAAAAAGAAAAACTATAGAAAAAAATGTCATCACAGAGCAAACAAAGTAAAAACTGAGAAGCTAACATAAAAGTAATGGAGAAGGAAGCTTCTCGTACTCGTAGCTTCTCAATTTTTACTTTTTTTGCTCTCTGATGACATACATTGAAAGGCCCCAGAGCATTTTTTTCTATTGTTTTCCTTTTTCTATTGTGGTTTAAACTTCATTGATTGCATCACGTGTTTATTTTTCTGCATATATATATATATATATATATATATATATTAGTGTATATTGGCAGCAGATTCTCTTGTAAACACTCCCTACCAAAGAAAACTAGTTAGAAAAATAGAAAACACCAGCAAAAAGGTCGTGAATACGGAAGCTGCCGTCTACTTTAATAAAATATATAAATATATCGTTGAACCATTGACCATATTTTGCTGAAGTCATTTTTATCACCAGTTTTTCTAGGGTTCTGAATAATTTCTTCTTTCCTTCATCCAAACGTTGGTGAATATGAATTAGGGTGGATATTATTCTCCAACGTTTGGATGATGGAGAAAAGAAATTATTCAGAAACCTCAAAAAACTGGTAAAAAAAATGACTTCAGCAAAATATGGTCAATTCTTCAACGAAATTTGTTTGAATGAAGAACTGCTCCCAAATTTCACAAATATATATATATATATACATACATATATAAATGATACCTGAACCCTATTATCAACACCATGTCATCTTAAAAGGACGTTGAAGTACATAATAACATTTTTGGCGCTACATTATGTCCGGGACTCAATATTTATCGTCAAAGTTTTTGTATTAGTTTAATGTTTATATTACATTTTTATTTTTTACAGGTTTCTTCAATTAATTTATTATTTTTTAGTATCCGTTATTTATCAGTTATATTTCTTACTTTAATTTCTCTTTTTACTTTGTTTCCTTCCTATCTCCTTTCCTTCCTTTCATTTCCCTGGTTTTACTTTTACCTTCGCCAAAATAAAAAGAAAATACTTTCGATCATGTCTCTTTCCATATTGTTTCTTTCAATATCTGTAGGTAAAAAAAACAACTCATTGCTTTCTTTCCATCTTATTGTATGATTCGTGTGATTAATAACTTGGAACATGGTTCTTGACTCCTCCTATCTTCTTACAGAATATTTGTGTTGCTAAACACGATTAAGTATGGTTTTTTCCAGCTTGTCCAACATCTAGTGAACCACAATTCCCATACAGAATTATATATACAACACAACCTTCCTTTTCTTTTCCTTTACAATGTTCAGACCAACACTGGAAATAACAGAAATGTCTAACTTCTTTAAAAAATATAGATATTTAGATACTTAAGTGGGCCATTAATACATTTTTTGTTTGAAGGCTTCTTTATTGTTTTTTTATGATTATACAATCATTTTTATTTCATAATATTGTCAGACAGTGTTCTGTGATATTTCAACGATGACGCTGTTTTATACATTTGCTCCACTACTTTCTGAAGAAACTCTTAACTGTTTACAGAAGAAGGTTTTCAATAAACACTAAATTTTAGTTCAAGATCATGTCGACGTAAATATAAGTTTACAACTTGTTATTACTTTCAACTTCTCTTGTAAACTGAATCGTGGTACACAAAGCTTCAGATATCCAAAAAATTAGTTACATTTAAACGTCATAAACACAGCGAAACCATCTTCTATTGACTGATAATATTCTATGGAGGAGCATTATCTCAAAAAATTTAATGAATATATTACTAAGAAGAGAGAACGACATTTTCCGAATAGCTAAGTCACATTTCTATCGATAATATTTTCGTTAGAAGGAGAAGCATCAATCACCATCACAAGATGAATTAATTCTATAAGTTTGAAACAGAAACAGGTAAATTAAGTTCTCTTTTTTCAAGTTCTTCTTTCAGAAAAATCAACCAATGATACATCGGAACGTTCTTCTGGTGAAGTGAAAAATCAATAACTATATAGGATATAGTGCTAGAGATGGAGGAAACATCTTTAAAAGCAGTGTGAAGAAAAATTTGTTGGGAAATAATTAAATGGCTGTAAGTATATGTATTAAATGGACAGACATTGAATAAACTGTCTAATTCTGAAACAGGACGTTTGTTCTGGTATGAATATATTAATGTATAAACAACAATATGAAATTTAGAATTTCATGATTTAAAAGCGGAAAAAAATGTATCTCCTTTATACACTGATTTCATGTCACAAGTATGATGTGAATTATATAAATAAAGACACAGACACAAATTTTATAATATCTAATTATAATAACTCAGTATACGTTAAATTCACACATTAATTTTGCAATAAATATATTTTTACTACATTAATTACTTATGATATTCTATCAAAAAGGCAAAGGAAATGTTGTGCTTAAAAAATTGATTCATACTGAGAAAACAGTTCAATTGATTAAATTCTACTTTTAGTATTTGTTTAAAGGAAAAGACTTGATATGTAAAATAACTTTGTATGATTTAAAATTTAATATACTTACATCTCTTAACATAATGTCTAATAGGGTGATTTGATGTTTTTCCTCTCCCAAATCTTGAAATGCTTAAAAAAAAATCAAGGCTTTTGTTTGTAAGAACAACAGTAACAGTTAGTTATAATTTTTATCAAAACCGGTAGAATATCGACATCTATGGCTAGTGATCTAGTTTATTAGTCCTTCTTTACTCATACTAATTGAAAAACCTTTAGTATGTAGTTATCATTTAACATCTTGGTATCTCCATACATACACCTTACAGAGCGAATTTAAAGAACGCTAATGCAAACAAATGGGAATTGCATGTAATGGAGGATAGCGGTCGAATACTGGGGCACGAGAACATTTTAATCGTTATAAGTAATAAGGCATAGCAAGCTGAAACTTTGAAAGTAGTTTTGTGTGTGTCTAACTTAGAGTCTAAGCTTTCAATGGATTGAAAATTCAACGCCGAAGCGAAGTTATGAACTTTTAAGCTGTCTTTGGCTAATTTCACAGACATGTTTATTTTGAAAATATACAGGTATAGCAAGGAGGTATTGTTAGTTGATTTTAATTTCATTTGCATTTAAGCTCCCAGCATGAGATAATTGACAAGGTGTTTCCTGACGGTCAAGATCTACCATCTATTCAGAATAACTACTGACTTTGTGAAATAGCAATTCTCATCCCTACATAAGAACAGACAGGAAAAATAAAAAATTCCTGCACCATATCAGGCTGAGGAAAAAACTTAGAAGTCAGTAATCAGGGTGATTAGTGATGAGAAGCAGTTCATTATCCAACTGGATTTCTTGACTTCGTGACTGCTCCTGGACTGCCTGCTAATGACTTAAAACTTAAAGTAGCACTTAAAGTAACATCAATCATGCTGTTACGAAATTTAAGTGTCCGAAAAATGTGCAAATTTGTCCCGAAAAATGGGACACGACTTCGAATACGTGCTTTGTACAGATACGTCATAGAGGCTGATATTATGACTGGGTATGGTTCTGGGGAGTAAGTATTTATACCATGCATACCATTAATACCTAGCAACTGTCCATTCCAATTCAAATGATTGAAATTTCCCTTCAGCGTCTATTTCGTAATGACGGTAAATAAGTCGCAAGGCCAAACTATGTCTACGGCAGGAATTGAAGTGAGTGAGACCAAGTGTTTGTTAACTTGACCAGTGGTCAACTGGATGTTACTTGCTCAAGAGTCAGAGGTTCCATCTCTCTATTCTTCCATGAACCTGAAGGACAGACAACTAATGTGGTGTATACAGAGGCACTTACTTAATACTGTGTTAATAAATATAATTTTACCTAGTCTATAATTTTTCTAATAATATTTTGATATACCATGTATCATCTCTGATTTTGTGTAAAATACCCGTCAAAGACGGGCTCAACTGCTAGTTTTATATAAATCTAAATATCAAGACATTCATTTAATGAGTTCACCAACCACTGATGTACCATAGCTTACGTTAGACTAGGATATTAGTATCATTTAACTTCTCATTTCATCGAATTCATTATAGTTCTAAAGAAACTCATTATTCTTTCAAAATAAAATAAATTTATTTCTCCATAAAATTTATTACCATAATATTTAGTTTAAATTAATTATTTTTTATATGTTGTCGAAAGCAACCAAATATTATTAACAACACTTTCTTAAGATATTGCCAATTATTAACCTAGGCTAATGTCATTCAAAACATACCTAAAACTTACTTCTAGAGCTGAACATTGTTTATTTTGTGTATTGTCATGAATTATTTACCTGGTTTATTTCTATCATTTAATACGTGTGCATTAAGCAGACTAAAATTATTCCTTGATGTGCACTCACTTCAGCATTACATATATTATAATTAGAACGATGCTGAAAGAACATTTTTACACTCCTTGAGCATGACAGGAAATCACATTTATTATGGGAACATTTTTTTTTGTCTACATAGTATCTATGTTAATGAAGTTAGAAATTTAATATTTTTATAAAGCGTAGACATTTATTTAACTTGCCAAGTTATTTTTTCTAAAAGATAAATAAATCCGACAAGTAAGTATATATCTAAGTTAATAGTTGTTATTTTTAGTATTAATTAATATTCAAAATTAATGACGTTGCTTTAACAGTACTAACATGTTAAATTTGAAATTACAATTTTTTATGATTACTAGAAGAGCAAAAATTGTCTTATGATATTATGTACGATATACATTTCCTTTGATTTGAAATTAACCTAATATGATACTACTTTCTTCCCAACTATGGGCTGTTTATATTTCGAATTTCAGAACTATCATTGAAACGAAGTGATCTTTATTTTGACAAATATATATATATATATATATATTTATATATATACGAGTTCGAGATTAACAAAGAGCAACACACAAAGTAGGGAAACACACTTACAGACTCAAATTTTCGGGTAATCCGTCTTCAGGAGAAAAGAGAATGGGAGACCAAGCACGTTGTAGGCGCAACGGCAAGTAACCCGTTGGGTACTTGATAATAAGAAATGAGAAAACAAGACTAAGATCTTTCAAGTGTAACAAGCGGTCTTCGTCAGAGTCAAAAACCAAACTGCTACGGTTGTTACGGTCGAAAGATCTTAGTCTTGTTTTCCCATTTCTTATTGTGGTTTGATCATTGATTATTATTTCACGTGTTTATGTGAAATCTTTTTATACATATACATATATATTGATGTAAATCATCAGCAGATCTTCTTGTATGCAGATATTGTTAAAAGTAGCAGAAGCTGCTGCTACTTTTAACAATATATATATATATATATATATATATATATTAGTGTACTTCGGTAGCAGTCCTTCCTTTATACATGATTGGTTATACACGACTGAATATTGTCGATCGATGATCTTCTTCTCCAACTTTTCATATATGCTTTTCATATAATATAAGGAGACCGGTAACCCACCTGTTTTGTGTCTTGAAAATGACTGCAGTAGACAGTCGAAACGCGTCGACAAGAAGAATTCATTCCTTGAACCGTTGTTCTCACAACGAAAAATTAATTTTCCGCAAACTTGAAAAGTTGGAGAAGAAGATCATCGATCGACAATATTCAGTCGTGTATAACCAATCATATATATATATATATATATATATATATATATATATATATATATATACCCACACAAGAGAAATCATTAAAAAAGTCTCAAATATATCTTAAAACGCCGAAATTAGTCAAAATAATATAATAGATTTCTTTTAAGGAGCATTAGACTTATTTAAAGTAAAGTAAGAAAGCGGTATTTTTTACCTGTAAACTTATATTAAAAAAGTTTAAAGCTCATTAACTTGAGAATCTTCTTTGTAGCGAGATATACTGTTATATATAAATATTACGATTGGGAAGATTTCATTTTTTCTGATTTTGTGTTTATTTGTTAGCCATTTCTTTAATATGATTTAAAACATCAAAACAGTTTGTATTGTAAAAATAATTTTTTTTTTCTGAAATTAAACTTCTTACGAACAAAAAAGGGGCAATGTTTTGAGTGAAAGAATTGATAGGTTCTGTGAGATGAAATATATAAGACTGGATAGATTATAAGTAGAATAGATAAGACTGAATGTGAGTGAGGCCAGTATCAAGCATATTTGCTTTAAAAATACTATAAATTGTTGAAAAATTTAAATAAAAATTAAACAATAATTATTTATAATTGAAATAAATGTAATTATGTTGCATATAAATCCTGATGATTTATATTCAATGTAATAATTACTTCGTAAATATATACAAATACCACGAGTTTTTGCGTTTGCTGTGTTTATACAACTGTAATTAATCTTTTACTTAACATTATGTTTATTATGTAATATGTCAATTTCTGGTGAAGAACAGATAAGAAGTGGAGTGAGGATGGTGGGGATAAATGAAGTTGACAAAATAAAGAAGACTAAAACAAAAGTTGATGGATATAATAGGGACAAGAACAAAAAATGTTGTGACATTTTATTTCTTAGTTTAATGGGCAGTGTTCATAATAATCTATTACAAACAAACATAAACGCTCACCACCGAGACCGAGACTGCGTGTCAAATTACTATATTTGACTGATGATGAATAACAATATTTAGGATATTTCCTTTGTAACTTTACACTTATTAACTTATACAACATTTTTAAAATAAAAATTTTATCTAATTCATTTATTTCAGTGTGTTGCATATGTGACAGTCTATGGTTGGAAGTGTGATTTAAAGTCTTGATCCCTTATTTTTAAACATTAGATTAAGTTTAAATTCTTTTTGCATACACTCAATTATTTTAATTTATTCGATTTGTATAATCCTATTTCAGATATATATTTATTATAATTATTTATTACTAATCTGTATATAGAGAAGGTATACATATAAATTGTTTATTATTTATATGAATATGAATTTTTATTTATTATACTATAATTGTTTTGGTATGTGTCCTAACCAAATGACTGAAGTCACTAAAATATTATTCCTTGTACTATTGTTCGCAAATAGTTTATATTCCACGAAAACCTTTCTTGTTTTATATTTTCCAAGAGCTAAACAAATTAAAAATATCATGTATTATGTTTTTAAATTTAAATCATTACGAACAATAAGTTAAATAGTTACTAAATAATAAATAATTTGTTTATATAATTTTAATTTTCTATAAGTAAAATATAGTAAAAGAATTTACAGGCTTTTAGGTTCCCTGAGTGCGCTATCGAAGTTTTCTTTTAATGATATCTATGTGAGCGAGCGCGAGAGTACGTATGTGTATATGCGGTTGGTTAGGTGTATGGGAATATCCGAAAATTTCTGAATACGCTACAGGTCATACCGTCTTATGGTTCATTTTAATATTGTACCCAAAAATAGTCGGTATAACGTACACGACAGCGTGTAGTGTTCGAGTATTATTGCGTCATGGAAATTCCACTTTTATTGCCCATTAGGTATTTTTAGACACAAGTTTTTTTCTCCTAAACTATTAAAAGTAGGGAGTTGTTATTATAAAAAATATTATGAAACTAATATTGATTTTAATAGAAAAGGATTCAGAATTTTTCGATAAAATATTAAGTTATTGTTTTGCCCAAAAATGTAACAATTCTTGTTTTTGGTCTGAAAACTTGTGAACATCTGAAGTTGTTCCTTTAGATCTCATTAGCATGACATGCTAATGAGGTCTATAGCTTTTTTAAGAAATAATTTCAACATAAATGAACATTCTATAAAATCGATACATTTTGTAAAATCAGAAATTTCGCTTAACTAATAGCACTACAATGTTAAAATTTTCTCGTTTAGAATCTACCTAAAATTAGAAAATTGTGTTAACATTTTAAAAAAAGTTACAGTACAATAGAATTAATGCAGGTCAAAAATTTGAAACTGATCTTAGAATATTAAACCTAACCTGCCTTGTTTATTTGATATTTAAATAACTTAGAATATTTTTTTTATTAAAATCAATCTAAAAACTTTTATAACTTTAAAGTATTCTAAAGCATGTTGATGTCCTTTTATGGAGGAAATTTTATATTTTAAGAGTACGAAATATTGTAAACTGTTAACGAGAATATCATATAGTATATAAATCTTTACCAGTTACAGAGATTGCATGAGTTCTTTTGACATGAAAATTAAATCCTTCATTACTTCATTGTATCGTTTTGGTTAAGTACATATATATATTAAAGAAACACACTTAACAATTTAAATTTTCGGGCAATCTGTCTTCAGATGAAAAGAAAAAGGGAGACAAGCACGTTGTAGACGGAACGACAAGTAACCCATTTGAGTTTGCAAGTGTGTTTCTTTACTCTGTGTGTTACTCTTCTTCAATTTTGAACTCTTATTGTGTCCAGTTTAGATCGTCTTTCCGATTTTATATATATATATCATATAAACGAAAGTCGATCCAGCGGGACAGATTACACTTAAAATAAACTGTGACACATGGAAAGAAATATAACAAAGACTCACTTTTCAGTATGGGAGGTCAGTTTATTTTAAGTATATATATATATATATGTATATAATGATCAAACCACAATATGAAATCTGAATATGAAAAAAAGACTAAGAACTTTTAACCACAACAAGCGGTCTTCGTCAAGAGTTAAAACACAACTAAATCTAGAGGTTTCTTCAATATATATATATAAGTTTGAAATCAAATTATAGATCAATAATTTTTTCTTTCTGGACATTTACGGGTAATTTTTTTTAGTTCTTTACTTACTGTGAACTATAGTGATTATGAAACCTTTTTTTATTTATTTTTACGGATTAGAAGTTTTGTGGAACTCAGACTTCATTTTTTATAATGTCTGGCTAGATGAGGCTGGAGGTATGTATATCGAAAATATTTGAAACCCTCCACAAGACGCGTTATTTGACAAATGGTAATAATGTGTGACAGTTCTTGGATAGAGGCCTGTTTTGTTCAAGTGATTTTGAAACATGGGGAAGTACTGTATCGTTATGCTAAAACGGGTAGCAATTGAAACCTTCTCTTCCAGAAATGTTACAAATAATAAATTTTGTATTGATTGTTGCCTTCATGTGAATATTAGATAACAAAATATTTAAATTTAGTGTATTGAAAGAGAAAGTATGAAACTAAAATTACGTTTGAAATGAGAAAATATAATAATTATTAAGTTCTATAGGCAGCACATTATTCCATTGTTACTTCCTTACAATGGAAGTAATTGCTTTTTTGTTATGAATGACACATTGAAAGGTCATATTAAAATTAATGAAACCATAAAGTTAATTGTCTATGAGTTCGACAATACTTTCACAGACTTTGCTATAAATGTACATGATGGCCACATTAAAACAAAATTGATTCTCAACGAGTTTGATATTATGTTTATTTATAGTAAAGTTGAGTGTACTCCACATCAAATTTATTTTATTCCTTACTCTATTAAAATATGATGTGTGTTCAATTAAATTTTCGGGTTTACTAAGTGTTCGATACAGGAAGAGTTTGGAAGTTTTATGAAGTAAAATATATCCCTGTGCTTGCAGATAGGATAATCAAAATATAAGACTGTAATGGTTTGTAGTAACAATTATTATTCTCGTATACTAACAGTAGACTTTCAAATAAGCATGTCTCAATACTTATTTGGATATACGAATATATAATCTTCCAAATAAATAAGATTCAGTAATTGTGTTTATAAATATGTTTGAGTGTATGTAATCCAATTTAAAAGATTAAAACACTCTGATATTTCTCATTTCAACAGTTATTCCATTAGTTATTATGTATTGTTCATAAATCATGACTAAGGTAGGCGATGAGTCCAAACTCATGGAGTCATAAACCTGAAAAGAGAAATTATTTTTCTCAAATGAACTGTAAAATCATTATTAATTTTTGCTAATTTATTAAAATTTAATTAATTTTATACAAGATTCTTTAATGATTTATAATGAAATTTATCAAAATTATTTCATTCAATTTTATCTAATCGTTTTTTGATTATGGAGATTATGAGTAAACATTTTGGCAAGAGCCGAGATAATTGGTGGATCCTTGCCACATTAGGTGACTCCTAGGGGAGAATTTACAAATACCAGGTCACAATCCCATCTCTCTTTTCTCAGGTCTATAAATACTCGTGTATAGGATTGAATACAGCTTGTCCGATAAACTTAACTACTACTCTCTGACATGTTTTATTTCTGTTGAAATATTTATTTTAAAGATTAATTTCAATATTTGATTAATATTTCGATCTAACTAATTACATCAATGAAAAGAGTTGATACATTTTCATTCAAAATTGAGGTAACTTTATGAGAAAAATCAATTTAGATATTAGTAAACATGGCGCTACTTTGGCAAGTTATCCACGATTATGAAATATATACGCTGTGACTGAACTACATTTTACAACGTACTTTAGCTTATTATATACAATTGAAAATCATTACACTGTACTGTAACTACTTTAAACTATGTAGTCAACAAAACATATTTTCAGTAATCTATCTTAAACTTTGATATAAGTATTATCAAAGTCTTTAATGATTAATTTAATTACTGTATATAAGTAAAGTATAGCAATCATGAAAAAATTCGATCTGAAGATTTTAACGGATTAAAATATTTTGAGGTCCCTAAAGTACTTTTTTGACGTTTTTTTTGATGATGTCTGTGTGTATCTGGAATAGTGTGTGAGTGCGTATCCAAAGTAGGTGCACTACAGGCCACATCATCTGATGAATCAAATTTATATAACACACAAATGGGCCGTATAGTGTAGTTGTGCCCTATTGTTTTTGAAAAATATGCATCACAAAGAAGTCACTTTTAGGGACAAAATGTGCTTTTAGACAAAGTTGTTTTACTTCTTAACTACTAACTGTAGGATGTTGAAAATTTGGGACTATTATGAAAATTATAGTAGAATTAACGAGAAAAAAATTCAAAATTTTTCAATAACCAAAAAGGTCAGTTTTATAAGTTTTAATAAGGAAATGTTAAGAAGTATTTTCTGCAGTACATGTTGTTTTAATGATGTACATTTTTCGAGAGCAAATCAGCCAAGTCAGCATATTTAATGTGAATTCTAATACATGTTTTGTATATAACCACCTTCAAATACTAATCATGTATACTAATTATTGATTATTTTCGTAATTTTTAAAATAAATTTGCTTACAATAAACTAATTTTAACTAAAAACGTATAAATCAAAGTAATTAGTTTATTGTAAGCAAATTTATTTTAAAAATTACGAAAATAATCAATAATTAGTATACATAATTAGTATTTGAAGGTGGTTATATACAAAACATATATTAGAATTCACATTAAATATGCTGACTTGGGTGATTTGCTCTCGAAAAATGTACATCATTAAAACAACATGTACTGCAGAAAATACTTCTTAACGTTTCCTTATTAAAACTGATATACATAAAACTTATAAAACATATTTTAGTTAAAAACTTTATACGTTTTTAGTTATATTAGGGTAAAATAATCAGAGAAGTGAGTACTGGTCGAATTTATAGTATTTATTGCAGTATTATATTGCCTTTTATAAGGAACTAAAATTCATGTAATATTTATCGTGCATTACTCATGTTAATATATACTCAATATGAAATTGCAAGCTTTCAGAATGACCTATTGTTATAAATGAAATATTTTACTCTTCCCATGGATGAACATTGCTCAAGGTTTTTGTGCAAGTGCCAATTTGATTTAACATTACTGCTAAATAAACAAATCAATACAATTGCTAGTTTTCGTTGCGTTACTTCTGTTAGTTTGGCATACCTGTGGAATCAATTGTTAATTTAAAAAAAATAAACTATGTTTGTATTTATATTCTAAATTATCACATTAGTCATTAAGATCAAATGAGTGGTATTTTGGCTACTCTGGTACGAGTTTTACACTATACTATGTATATATGTGAAACTCATAAGTCTACTTTAGTATGCAATCTTCACATAATATTAATCAAAATTAGAAAGAAATACTTTTAAAACACAAAAAATCAATTATCATAATTTCAAATAATAGAAAAGAAGAAAAATTCGACAAATTATTCAGAGACAAGTTGTTGAATGTTCCACAATCTATTTTGATGAATGACCAGCCAACCATAAATTAAACAAACTGCATTCCCATTATTTTTTTCATAAACCATAGAGTATTTAAATACCTTAATAAGTTTGGTACACTGAAAAAAATGAGAGCCTGCAATGAAAAAAAAATTGTCAACCCTTCCTAGATTTATCTATTATAAGATTGTGACCTCTCTTTACTATTTATCAATGTATGTCCCGGAATTGATTTAACAGGGGAAAATAATAAAATTATTAATTTCAAATTTAGTGAATGTGTTATTTATACGGACTTATACATTTTATTTAGTTATCTTTCTAAAATGAAATAGTTTATTAGACTTTTTTTTGCTGTTTACATATATAACAAGTCAAAATACTGCAGAAGTGTGTGAATATTCTTATTTTATTGTAAAATATAATCATAATGGAAAAAACTCTGTTTTCAGATTTTGACCGATTTACTTTCTTGAGATCACCTGAATTCATTTTTGATATTTTGTATTGATGTCTAAATGTGTTTAGTTGAATGGTAACCAACGCTTTGTAAGCTCACTAAACTCACAGTATTAAATAAACCTTAAACATTTTAACAAGTTTAAACTTACGATAACTTCGTGTACTGTTATGTGAAGACTGTATTCTAAAAGTTACTCATGAATTTTACTTAACATTATAGTATAGTGTAACAAAGTTGAAAAAATATCACCCATCTTACCTAACTGATTAATGTGATAATATAAAATATAAATACAAACATATTTTAATTTTTTTTAAGTTAATAATTGATTCCACAAGTATTGTAAACTGACAGAAGTGACGCAAAAAACCACCAGTTGTTTAGATTTTGTTATTTAACATTAACGTTGGATCAAATTGGTATTTACAAAAAACTTTGTTACAAAAAATTTTCTACAGCTATATAGCATACAAAACAGCTTTGATGTTAATAATTATTATTATAATAATAATATTATTAATAAGCAACTCTTTTTGCTGCAAACTTTGTAGAGGCGGTTCTCCATCATAAGAAGAACGAAAGTGGTGTGAGGCAAGGGCAATGATTGGACGAATGGGGACAAGAAGGTGAATCCTACTCAAAAGGACTGAGGCACCGGCACGAAGTAATGTGCAAACGGTTTCCGTGTCGGGTATTGCCAGGAAATAGGATGTGGTTTTTTAGTGGGTCGGAACCCCCAACCCCACATACCCTAAGCAAGACGTCTTGCTAAGGGATCTGATGAACAGATTTTTCCACATCTACGACGGAAAAAAAAAATAAAAAAAAATAAGCAACTCTGGTTGATGTGAGAGAGACTATCTGATTTATGAAATTTTTATCTTTGAAGATGTTTGTCACTAAAAATGAGCTTCCGTGTCAGCTGACACGCGTGTCATAGGTTTGCAATAAAAGGTATAGACACTCAAGATTTTGTTTATATTTTTTAAAAATACATTTTGTTTTGAAGGAACGCAACATTTGTTCCATTAAATAGTTTTATGGAAATATTGCATCATGATGACGCTACTCTACTTTATTTTATAAGAAAATTCATATTTGCACTCTTTTGGCCTTTCTGGAAGCATAAAAATTTATAATCATAAATGCGTTTTTTTTGTTTTTTTTCCAAGATGTAATGTAACACTAAAAAGGACTACTATTCTGTTCCAATTTTAGTCACTTGTGGGGGTTCGTTTGCTGTAAGTTTATTTAAATTAATGCAGATTAAAATAAGTACATGAATGCTTATCAAAATAAGTAGTTTATTGCAATTAATTTCCATTTAAAAAATGAGAGAATGATCTCTAATCACTAGAAGTAATTGATATTTGAAGATAGTTACGTAAAAAAAATAATGTAATCATTCGCATCATTTAAAATGAAATGTGCTATAGAAAATATTGAACCAAATGTAACAATTATTTCTAGTATTTGAACTCGATTTGTCACGAATTGCATTCATATCTCTTTCATTTGGTCAATATTTCAAGAAGAATTACTAAATCTTATTTAATAGTTATCTTTACTTATATAAGGAGTATAATTATGATTTTATTAACGTTATAATTTGCAAAAAATATATCCGTTATAAATAAAATAATTAATTTGGTTGATTGTTAATGAGTTTGATAATACGTCTACTTATAGTTGTGTTGAGTATAAACCAGTGAAGGCGAACCTTTTGAGTTCGGTGTGTCAAAATTTTTGGATAATTGAAATATAATTTTCATGGTATGTCACACACCACAAAAGTAAAGCTTAAAAAAAATAGAGCTATTCATAATTTTTGTAAGTTATTTATTTGTTTAATGCTATTACAATACAAAAATCACTATCAGTGATTTTAGGGACTTCTTTTACATATTCCATTGATACTTAACATAGAAAAGCAAGTAATATATATATAATTGACTTGATATATCTTTATATTAATATCAACATTAAAACAATATATTTAAATATTTTTTACATTTTGTAAAAGTAATCTACATTGTAAATTACATGTTGTAAATTTTTACAATATATGTAAATTTGTTACTCAATATTATTGTACTTGTACAAGCAAATCTGGTTTCAGAATTAAATTATTAATTATTATTTATATAAGTAATAATATTATTATTAATAACCAACTCTGGCTGATGTGAGAGACAAATATCTGATTTTTGACATTTATTATCTTTGAAGATGCGTGTCACTAAAAATGAGCTTACGTGTCAGCACTGACACGCGTGTCATAGATTCGCCATCACTGATATAGACCATTCAAGATTTTGTTTATTTTTTTCAAAAATACATTTTATATTGAAGGAACGCAACATTTGTTCCATTGAATACTTTTAAATATTAAATGATACAATAGTATACATTAAAGAGAGAATTTAGATAGGTCTTTGAATTAGTTGGCATGGAAAGGTAAGACTTTCTATCCACAACTTCTTAACATTGGTACATCATAAATCTTAATCTGTTAAGGCAGTAGTTTTAAAAATAATTATTTTAAATTCCTTGTGCTTTAAATATTAAAACTTTAAGTTTTTCAATGACATTTATTTATTTTTGCCAATCGTGACTCTTCTTATTATTCAATAGCTGTTCATTGCTCTCAGATTCTCACCATGTTTATATTTAAATACCACTTCATGTATAAACGCATATGTAATACTCATTTTATCTTACAAGAGAGAGATTGTTTCTTACAGTTTTCTCAGAGGTAACAATATAAAATATAATAACAATTATATAACAATATAATATAGTAACAATATAAATTTTAATATAATAAAAACTGTATGAAATGCTGAAACTTGAGATCAACTTCTGAACTGACTTATGGTCAAAAAGATTTTTCAGAAGATCACAATAATTGATTACGGTTTAAAAGTGACCAACTAAATGGACTAAGGCTTATTTCTCTTAGAAACATTATTAAATCTGAATGAATGAATGAATCAACAGTATTGGAATATTTGTTTTACAGAGTAATATATGTAATTAATAATAATAATAATATATGTTACGTTCCAGTTATATAAGAACTAAGTTTTTTTTACAAATATGTATATTCAAAAATATTACTTTCTCATTATAATTTTATATAAATTAGGTAAGAAAAGATATGCACATAATTAAAACATTCTACAAAAAAAAAGTTAGTTTTACAGGCTATTAAGAGTGGGGGAAAATTAAGATATAAAACATATATATATCTGTATATATACGCATACACATCTCATAAACGCTTACGGGGAAAAAAAAGTAGTTGGAGAAATACTCATTTGACTTCTAACTTGATTTTCAACATATTAAAATGAATATATGAGAGTGCTGGAAGTTTCGGAAGCAGAGCTTTCTGTCTTGTTATTTATATTTAGTCTCTCGGGCCAAAAGAGAAACGCCTACAGTCAACTATCTACAACACGCTCCGCAAGATCCTGTTCATATTTGTTAAAGACTTAGATTAAAACTTAATTCATAGTTCAGATTAATTAATTAATTAATTAAAATACTTTTAAGACTAAGATATAAAATAACTGAACATTAAATAAATAGGTTCTTTTTTTTGTTTTAAAATAAAAATGTGACTCATGTTGAGAGTATTGCATGTCACTATTGTGCATCTATGTTAATCCAGGTCCACGATTTTCATTGCAATGTAAAGAGACAAAACAAAGCTTATACAAAGATGTTTCAAAAAACTAGCTATTAATTAGTCTTAGCGATATAAAATTCTTTTCTTTTAATTAGATTTTTACTGAAGCTAAATATGTTATAAACCTTGAAACTTAATATTGCAAAGTTTAAAAAAAAATTACACAATTCGTGGGTTTAAATAAAGTATTTCTGATAAACGAGGGATATAAAAAAATCATTTCAAGCCATAAATAAATAGGAGGGACTTCTAAAATCAGGCTATTATAATTTGATCTGTACCTAATGGTCATTGATAAACAGAATGTACAAACAGAATAAATCAGGAGTAGATCAAACATATGGTTAGAAGTGACGTGGATGTTATAATATTTGTAAATTATATTAATTTGATTGATTAATTGATTGATACTCATAATAGTTAAGCTAGTTTGTTGAATGATGATCAACGTTTTGTAACACGCAAAACACAGTTCATGAGTACATAAACATGACCCAGCTCACACCGTCATATGAATGGTAATAAAATTATACCAAAAATTAGCGCTTTCGAAGAGGATGTGTTGAATACCTTTTTGTCAAAATTTTTTATGAGTAAAGATAGCAAATTTAAGGGTTTCGGAAAATATTTTTTTACGTTGTAAAGATATGTATGAATAAAATTTTGTCAAAAAAAACAATCTAAAATTATTAACCAAGAAATAAAAATAATAAAAAAATTTCAATTACTGGAAAAAGCAATATAGCAATAAAAACTGAGAACTCAACTCAGAATGATAAATAACCTACTGGACTTGTTGAATTTGTTGACACTGACTTAGAATGTTTTAAAAAACTCAGGTCAAACCAAATTTTTATTTAAATGCTTAACAAAGAATGAGGAAGCAATTAACATTTTAACCAAAATTTAATATAAATATTATATCCAGGAAGAATAAAATTTTTAGAATTACAAAAACAAATCAACCATCATTTTCCCAACGCGTGATTGATTGTTGGCGGCTGATGAAAGCAAATCCATCTAGATGTCGCACTCGTTAAGAAGTATTAATGTTATATATATATATATATATATATATATATATATATATGATCAAATTTGATTTGATTTGATCATTATATATGAACAAACCATAATATGAAATGGGAAAATCTTTCAACCTTGACCTTATATAAAAAAAACCAACTCTGAGTTGGGTTTTTAACTCTGACGAAGACCCCTTTTTATGGTTGAAAGATCTTAGTCTTGTTTTCCAATTTCATATTATGATTTGATCATTGATTGTTATTTCATGTGTTCAAGTGAAATCTTTATATATGTATACATATTTCACTCAAAATTCGAAAAAAACGATCCAAACTGGACGCAAATCAGTTCAAAAACGAAGAAAAGTAACACACAGAGAAAGAGACACACTTACAAACTCAAATGTTTGGATGATCCGTCTTCAGGAGAAAAGAGAATGGGCGACCAAGCACACCGGAAACTGGGTTTTCCTGCCGTTGTGTTTCCGGCGTGCTTGGTCGCCCATTTTCTTTTCTCCTGAAGACGGATCATCCGAAAATTTGAGTTTGTAGGTGTGTCTCTTTCTGTGTGTGTTGCTTTTCTTCGTTTTTGATCATATATATATATATATATATATATATATATATCAATGATCAAACCACAATAAGAAATGGGAAAACAAGACTAAGATCTTTCAACCGTAACAAGCGATCTTCGTCAGAGTCAAAAACCCAACTGAGTTTTTTTGGGTTTTTGGGTTTTGGGTCAGTTGGGTTTTTGACTCTGACGAAGACCGCTTGTTACGGTTGAAAGATCTTAGTCTTGTTTTCCCATTTCTTATTGTGGTTTGATCATTGATTGTTGTTTCACGTGTTTATGTGAAATCTTTTTATATATATATATATATATATACACGAGTATATTGGTATAAATAGGCAGCAGATCTTCTTTTAAACAAGTATCATTAAAATTAACCGCAGTCTCGGCATTCACGATCTTAAGACTGAGAGATTCGATCCTGCGAACTAACCTCCTGCTAACAGGGTTCAACTGGAAAAGGAGTTGGCCAAGTGACATGTTAAATTAAAATCGATGACTCATGCTTAGTCATTGCTATAAATAGATTAAAAGGATAGTACAGGTTAATATAAAGAGAAGGTCAAAGGTCAATAATGAACAAGAAACAAGCGGTTAGAATAAAAGAGTTGAAAGTCCAAGAAATTCAAGAAAGGCCAAGTGACATGTTAAATTAAAATCGATGACTCATGCTTAGTCATTGCTATAAATAGATTAAAAGGATAGTACAGGTTAATATGAAGAGAAGGTTAAAGGTCAATAATGAACAAGAAACAAGCGGTTAGAATAAAAGAGTTGAAAGGTCAACGGTATAACTGGAGTAATAGAGAATAAATAGATTAAGAAAATTAATAATAATAATAATGTTAATAATAATTAATAATAATAATAATTAAGATTAATAGTAAACTAGAAAAGATATATTAAATAACGAGTTGAAAGAGAGTAAGAATTAATAGGGAAGGTATAGTTAGAAAAAAAGAAGGAAAAGTCTATAGTTAGTTATAAAGAAAAGAATAATAATAATAAATATAACAAAAGAAAACGTATTGAGTGCGCAAGCTTTCGACATCACAGATGTCATCGACGGGCGAAGTTGTTCCTAGGAGATCCAGGACGCAAAAGGCATAGGGAAGGGAAAGCAGGCAAGTAGTGGGGGGTAAGGGGAGTGGGGGAGCCCAACTGGAGAACAGCTGCAGATCACCTGATGCCGGAGGCCGACTCCCGCCGAGCAGCCTCGGGAATACCGACCGCAGGCCGAGCGCCCGCCCTCACCCTACTCTCCGGTCCACCAGCCCGAGTCACCAGATCAACCGAGCCACTATTATCTGCAGCACTATGTGGCGTTACACTCAGTCCGGTATCCCGCTGTACGTTACCGCTTAATACCATACTCCTCATGCTGGGAATGACGAACATGTCTACCATCTGGCAGTTAAGGGAAGGCTTCTTAGACCTAATGTAGAGCGCTTCCAGGATTTTCAGGCGGTTAGGGTCACTTTGCAGTTGAAGGACTTTGGTTCCTTCGACTAACTTCTCCCTAGTGAGACGAGTACCATGGACTTCTTGTTCATGCTGTTTTGGTCCACCAGCAGACAGATGTAGGGTAAGACGCCTCGAGAGCTTCGTGTTTGTCATGCCGATGTATGTAGAAGGCAGGGCTGCACAGTTCCCTGAATTACAAACATATTCATACACGAGATGACTTTTCTGGAGCCCTGGGGTGACACACTGGAGGCTGTTCTTAAGAACAACATTACTGGTCTTATTGTTTTATAGAATATTGTTAATTTAAGCTTATCCTCCTCCGTCGTCGTTGAAACGTGCTTAAAGACGATATTTCGCAACGCTTGTTCATCTTGCTTGTACTGGCTGCTCATGTATGCCCTGTAGTACAAGCGTATTACTTGATGCCTCTCCTCTGAGGCATCTTTGTTCTCTGTAGTGCCATACCACTTATGGTCAGCATATATATATATACTGAATGCCATATTAGATATTGAAAAAGACGAGCCAATCCCTGTTGCGTATTACTTTAGACACTTCTTATTGGTTGTGGGTGTTTTTTCGTTAAACACGTTTCTCCTTGCACACTCCGTCTGCTTGGCCGCCTCAGCCTTCACTCCAGGAGAGGGCTCGCAGTCCCTACTTAATTTTCCAATAGAGTTGGATGAAGATCTTGGCGTCCTGGCTTGAAAGTGTACCTCGTCGAACTCGGTGTTTACTATGGGCTTAGTGGATTTCATTAGATACTGGTTGTTGGTGTTTTCTGTAGATTCTATTGTTGTGGGTGTATGTAGAACCTTTCCTCGTCTGTTTCCTCGTACGCTTGGCCGCATCCGCCGTCCTTCCTGGAGAGGGCTCGCAGTCCCTACTTTAATTTCACAGAGGGCAGGAATGGCATAGGCGTGCTCACGCTGAAGAGTTCCTCGTAAGAATCTGGTCTGGGCTATGGGAATTATGAGTTGAAGTTTGAGTGTGTGTGGCGTGAGCCATGAACAGATTGGCGAAGGAGGAATCTGTTCCTTCGCCAATCTGTTCATGGCTCACCTTGAAAATAGTTTTTTCCAAACCTGCCACCTTCTTCCCTCACTGTATAACCGCTTCATCGATGACATCTTCTTTATCTGGACCCATGGCATTTCCGAGTTGGAAGTCTTCATCGACAACTTCAAATCTTTTTGCTCTTCCATCTCCTTTACCCATAACTTTTCCAACAGATCCACTACCTTTCTTGATGTCGATATCACCCTCAACAATAGTTCTCTCATTACTTCCGTCCATTCTAAACCCTCTAATCCCCATTTATATCTACACTTCAATAGCTGCCACCCTCCCCACATTAAGAAATCCATTCCGAGATCCCTCTCCATACGAATTCACCGGATTTGTAACAGACTAAAAGATAAACACCTACATATCAATAGCCTAAAAAGTAAATTTGTAGAGCGAGGTTACCCTCTCCCCTTCCTAACAAGAAGACTGGTTCCTGCCACAACCCCACACAATCCTACATCAACCTCCTCTTCCTCTCCCTCTGGGTCTCCCTACCTTATAACAACCTACTTCCCAGGTATCCACAGACTGGGTACCATCATTAAAGAACTTTTCCCGATCACATCCTCTTCCCCAGCCACCTCCAAAACCTTTCCTAATCCGCCACGCCTATCCTACAGACGTCCTCCCAACCTTGGCAATTTTCTTTCGCACAGGAAGCTAACCTCCACGAGGGCAAACAGTTGCCCTCTGGAGCGCAAACTGTGCGGACGTCGAGGTTGCCTCACGTGTCCCATTATAAATCCCCAACCACACTTCACAGCTCCCCCCCATAACACCCTCTATCCTGTTGCAACTGACTGCTCGTGTACCTCCAAAAACTGTGTGTACCGTTTGGAGTGTACCAAGTGTGATTCGTTCTACGTAGGCCAAGCATCCACCAAGCTTAGTCTCCGTATGAACAATCACAGAGCTTCAGTCAATAGCCGCTCCCATCTTCCCATTGCCATACATGCCAATAGCCACGGTCTCCCTTTTAACGAGTGCTACAGGTTACAGATTCTGCGACAAATACCCCCTGACTGCAAAGATCTCACACTACGAGCCTCCGAAGAAGCCCATATTTGGCTATTAAGTGCGCGCAGTGCACCTGGCCTCAATCTAAAGCGATAAATTCTAAAAGTTCCTTGCCTTTTCACATTTTTTAATAAATTATTTCATTTGTTATTATTATTTGTATTCTTAGTTTTATTTTATTTTATCATAGCTGAGTCAGTACTTTTGTTTATGTATCAATTTCTCTGTATCAATTTCCCTTATTTTTTCAATTTTTTCTTTTTTATATATTTATTGTTTTCATTTCCATTAATTTAATGTAATTATAAATTATAAATTAATTATAAATTGATTCCTGTCTACCTTATTTTCTGTGAACGGGCGCGCATGCGGCAACACTGTTGGTCTCCAACCGTCTCTGATCAAGTGCGCTTGGTTTCCCTCTCTTATCTCTCCTGAAGACGGTTCAAACCGAAAATTAGAGACTGTAAGTGTGTTCTTCTGATTTCTCTATGTTTCTTTGTTTATATTGAACTATATTTGTCCGTTTTGGATCGTATTTCCAACGAAAAAAAGTGTATATATATATATATATATGCCGCTCTTAGTGTATTTATGAACCCTTTTGTTCATTGGTGATGTTGATCTATAGGAAGGTACTTTTGCTTCCGTTCTATAGTTACTAATTTTAAGCCATTTTTCTAGTGATTCAATCAACTTAAAATGTTGTATTGAGTTTTGTCTTAGTACAAATATTTCATGACCATACAATATTAAAAGAATATTATAACGCTAAAAATGGCTATTTGTAGTATAATTAAATTTTTTAGTAAATGAAAATCTTCATAAAAAAAACATACTTTTCAGAAAAGCAAATTATCAGAGTTAGTTCCAAAAACTTTACTTAGCAAAGTAATAATTCTTCAAGTCCTAAAGAACTCACTCTGAGTAAAGTATAATAATCTTGAAAAAGTTAGATATTGTAATTTTGACAAATTTACATGTTCTGATCTTCAAAGTCCTTTTTTGACGTTTTTTTGATTCTATCTTTTTGTATATGGGTGGGTGCATATTCAAAAATTTGTCGGCACGCTATACGCTACACCGTTTGATGGATGAAATTCATGTTTTGCAAAAGATGGGTCTTATAATATAGATGTGTTTTGTTATTTTTAGGCAATATTCCATGATGAAAAAGTCTCGTTTATGGGAAATTGTGATTCTAGACATAATTTTTATTCTTCTACTGTATCGTATACTACCACCTACACTACTTCCTATGCTCTTCCATCTTGAAATTTAGGGATTGCCATATATCAGACAGTCGCAACAACTGAAAAAGCGACAGTTTGATAAAACAACTGGAAAGGTATTTTTTTACAATAAAATGTAAAAATTTTAACTTATAGTGATTTTGAAAGCTTATAGGCAGGATAAAATCCATACCATTTGACTGACATAAATTAAATTACACCCAAAAAACGTATTTCTGTAAGGATGACGAGGCGTTTTTTTTTTTCAAGATTATATTCATCAAAAGGGGCGTTTTCATACATTTTATGATTTCAGACATTTTTGTTTTTGACACAGCTAATTATAAGACAATGAAGTCATAACAATAAAATAAAACTATAATTAGTAAGTGACGAAAAAATTATAGTAAAGAGCAACATTACTTTAAAAACTGAAAATTACATTAGAATAATGGATCACCTACTGAACTTATCGGATTTGTTTAAAATTTACTTAGAAATCTTTTAGGAAAATTGAGTGAAAAAAAATCTGGTGTGGCCTAAACTCAACTTTCTTATAAGTTATCATAATATCAAACTCATCCATAACGAATTGAGTTTTTGTTTTATTTTAATGTTGTTATCATGATAGCAATATTTTACCTTTTCGTAAAATATTATGAAAATTATAGCTAATTAATTGAATAATTTCATTTCTGTTATTGTTGGCTATAGATATTTAGTCAGTTATATTAAATTTTAAATCGTTGTTAGAATTTCTAGAATAATTAGACAAGTACTTATTGTTAGGATCTAACAGAGATTGATGGTTCTGAGACTCGTCGAACTTGTGAGAATAGCGCTACGTATTAATCTGTAGCTTGCCTTTTTCCTTTTTAATATCACCTCTGTATTTTAATTTCTTTATTCAACTTCAAAATTTTCCTTATTGTATTATCTGTATCTCTTTTGTCTAGAGGTATCATTTGCCAAATATCTTCTCCTCTTCAAGGCGATTGCATCGCTTTCAGGTTGAATGTGATCAAACGTTTCCGAAACTTCCAGACAGAGTTTCCATTATTCGTATGATGTTAATTACATCTTGCATAAGTAGTAATTTAGAAAACAAATTACGGTTAGATATTCTACATATATTTATAAACCCTTTCATTGAAGATATATATTTTCTTACAAATTTAAATTCAGTAGGAATGAGTTTTTTAAACTAAATTAGGCATGGTTGTTTTAGATTAGATTTAACTTAGTTTGACTAAACTGTAGCCCAGTTTGGAAATCAATTCTAATTTCGGTGATCATTTGTAATTTGTAACGCCGCCCGTAAGATCTCTAATTACACTAAATATTCATTATGTTCGGATTGTATTAATCCATTCTGAAGTTTCTATATTAAGAAATGTATATATATTTCTTGTAATTCAATGGATAGTTAGGATATGCTATCAAAAGTTGTTTCTAAAAAGTCCATAGTATTCTTTTAACCTTTAAATTTTTTCTATTTTGTTCACCAAAATTTTTGGAACTGAAGCTGTTGTGGTCTATTATGAAAGTACTAGAACTTTTCATGTTACTATAGATAGTAATTTTTGTAATTTTTTGTGTAGTATTGCTCATCTAATATTCCAACATCATAATATGTAAGTAACTGATAATATCTAACAAATTGTAATTTTATAGAACCACATGAGAAGTAGTTTACAAATAGTAGCAGTATCGTCGTAGGAAATAAAATAGTACCTTCCCATGTTCCAATATTGCAAAAAAATAATGGAGTTTTTAAGTGCACATATATACATCAGAATATTAGCTTGACAATCAGATACGCTGAAGGGTGCGTAGTGTAGACTTACTGAACATTCCCGTTTGCCAACCATACTTCAGTCCAGACAGCATCATGAAATTGATGGTTGTTTGGTGTTTGTTTATATATTTTAAGTACATTATTGTACTTAAATATCATATCAAAACATTAAAACATTTTTCTTTCCAAAATTTTGTATTTAATTTTAAAACAAGAATTATGTTTGAAATCTGAAAAAAATTGTAAATACAAATACAAATACAAGTGTTGCAGGTAATCCATTAGCCCAAGTTAAATTTCCAGTTTTTATAGCTTTGTTCCTGTTTGCCTTTTCTCATATCAAAATTATTTGATATTTTTTTTATATTTGCAAATTTCATTTATGAAAAAAAATGCATTGTTCTTAGGTTAGTCGATTAGTGTGAGGGACAGGTAACGTGCTCGCCTCTGGAATGGTAGGTCCAGGGTTCAATCCCACTCTGGCCCAGATTTATTCACACGGGAAGTGAATAAATTTGAACACATCATCCCTCAGAGAGGACGTTAAACCGTCAGTCAAGAGTTATTCGTTAAAGATTTCTACTCTAAACACACTTGAATTGGGCGAAATTTAGGACTCCCGGTTCTCTACATTCCCCCCCGACGTGCCTTCACCTTGTTGTGGTGGGGGGGGCTTAACATGCCTAAATAATGGCTTGAACTAAGAAAGGCACAACCTGGGCGGTGTGCTTGCCTGCTCCGGCGTCCGGGGGTAGCAAGCCTGCCTGTCTGCGCGCTGGTCAGGGGGCCGTCCGCCCTTGTAGGTAAAAGGTAACATTCGCTGTGGGCACAACAGTGGCTTTAGTTGCTACCTCGGTCCCTGTCTGGGCTGGTGTCTGTTGGTGGCTAGCCCATTCAGTCGCGCGCTGGTCTAGGGGCTTGTTTCCGAGTGATCTTTTCTTCTTCTGGCTTTGTGCTTGTCTTTTTTAAAACTTTCTTCTACCCCAGCGAAACTATCAGTCTCTTAGAGACTATTGGTGATATGTATTCGGGCGGGACTGTGTGTTTGGTTTGTGGTGGGCATGGGCCGGCCTAACCAGTTGCGGCGCGTTACCGTCTGGATGTTTCTCCTATTTTCTCCCTGCACCTTTTCTTGCTACCTCTGACTCTTTCCCTAACTTACCTAATCTTGCTATCTCTCAACTCGCTATTAACTGTTACCCTTGTATTTTTCCAATTTAATATTCCCCTGTAATCCTTGATGAACCCTATCATCAAGTAACCCTCAGTCCTTTTTAGAGACTAACTGGCAAAAGCTTAAAAGCTTTCATTGATGTAGGTCGTGGAAGCCCGCCTCCGTGAGGTCCACCTTGGGCACTTCACGAGGACCGTTTCGTTGTGTATTATTAGTGAGCGGACGGTTGGTTCTCGTGACGTGGCGAAAGGGCTTTGCGTTAAAAAAAACATCAACCTATTCTGCTTTATCATGGTGTGGCTGAAAGGCCAAGGAACATGAATAAATTAAAAAAGTTCTCTACATTGTTTTCTGGTTTTACTGTAACAACAAGGCACATAACTAGAGTCAGTAACTTAATTGAACAGGTTCTGCTACTGACTTGCCTCTGTATGGAAGACCAAGAACCAGTCGGTCTGGTGAGAATATTGTTACTGTGCAGGCAATATAGTATATATGAGTGTCTCATCTGAAACTCCAAAAACATCATTACGAAATATGGCGCGAGAAGCAGCGAGATTCTAAACATTTTAAATAAATGTCCAAGGTTAAAATCTTATATCCCTACTTTATTCTAAGGATTGTATTATACCATTATGACCGAGGGTTGCAGATGTAAATTAACGGTTGTTCATTTACCCCTAAACCACCTTCAATCATCTTTAACTAAAAATTTATGTATATTATTCGTATTAGTTTTTTTTATCTTTCAAAACTAGACTGGAATTTGTTAACTTGGAATTTGTCTTCTTAACTACTACTTATGCTAACGGTAATTAATATAATGCGATGAATGCAGCAGACTTAAATAGAATCAAGACCCTTTAATAACATTCTGAATGCAAGTAACTTGTCTTTAAAGAGTATAAGGTCTTTGTCAAATTTTATTCAAATCCAATAAAAGTGAGAGACTTCTCTTTGTGTAATTATATTGTTAAATTACTTTTAATCTCTAGTTCATTTTAGAAACGAGAGAATGAAGCACAATGGAAAAGATATAGATAGCATCAGTGCGCACGAGTCCGATGAGACTCAGTTTTTCAATTTAATTATAATATTAATATGTCAGATTCATCTAAATCAATGATGTCAAGTTTATTATTAACAATAAAAAAGATATAGCAATATTGAAATAAATAAAATCATTATGCCTATCGACTATGATTTTGACATGTTTACTATAGCGTTTGATATTACGTTTACTCTATAGCTACATTAAAATAAAACCAAAACTCAATGGATTGTCAGAGATTATGTCATTATATTTACTTATAGCAATGTTGAGTGGAGGCAACTTCAAATTATTTTTACTTTTTTTGATTCTATCTGTATGTTTTGACTGGATGAGTAAGTGGTTAGTATGTATCTGAAATGTTCTAGGCATGCACAAATAAAATAAATTAATAATTTATCCAAAAATGGGTTTTTGTTATGGTAGAACTAAAAAAATGTATTTCATGGGTTGGAACAAATAAAACAATTTTAAGTAATACTTCCTGAATGCACTCCACTACATATTATACTAATTAATTTACTGTAAAGATAAAAATAAAAGTTTCATGCAACCTAAAAGAAAATAAGGAGGAAGGTTAAATCAATGTCAGTCAAGCTAAACAAACTAACGGAGTAAAAGAAGATGAACTTTCTCTGGATTAGCTAAAGTAACTTAAAACAGAACGTAAACCAGTCCTATGATTAATATATTATTTTAACCATTTTCCAAATCACATGAAGTGTTGACAGTTTATCATTCTTTTTAAATTAATTATTACAATATTGACGACAGGGAAAGAACATCGAACTAAGTTTTTCTTAAGCCTAAGTAATTAATTATAATTTAAACCGGATTTTGATAGAAGAAATGTTGGTGAGTCATTGTATTTATTATGTAAATATTTGTAGGATTCAGATAAATTCATCTGTATTTAGAAACATTTAATAAAATTACACAGGAATTTTATCTATTGATTGTATCTATTGTATCAATTTAACGTTTAAACGACAGTAAAAAAATCAGAAAAATGACTAAGAACTTGTATTTGATCTATTATTTGATTGAATTTAATATATCAAATACTATAAGCATTAGTAACGGTTTATTAAGCAAGACTCTGTGTTGACGAGAGCAATAACTTTGACAAGGGTTTGACAGCTAGCAGATAATTTATTACTGATTTCTTCCTGAACTTTTTGTGTTTACCCTGACTTGGCTTCCCAAGAATTCTGTTCCCTTTCCTTGTACTTTACACTCTTTACAATATCTCCTACTTCGTTTCTCTCAACACTACACAGGATCTCCGGTATAATATGTCTCAGCATCACTGAGACTCAGACAAAGACCACTTGTTATGGTTGAAAAGATCTTAGTAATTTTTTCTTATTTTCTTACTGCTGTTTCACTAGTTTAACGTAAATCTTGTTTTATATCTGTTTACATAAAAGTTTAATGCTTTAAACTTAATGCTTTAATGCATATGTTTGCATGTATATATATGTAGACAAAAGTATACAAATCTACATATAACTTAAAAATTTATTTTTATCAAATTTATCAAGCAAGAAAATGGAAGAAGTCCGGAGTTTCAAACTGCATTTCCAAGAGAGCTATGGGAGACAGAAGTCACTTAAATTCTTCATATAAATATACATGAAGAATATATATATATTTTGAAAACATATATATATATTATATCAGTTCAAAAATGAAGAAAAGTAACACATAGAGAAAGAGACACACTTACAAACTCAAATTTTCGGATGATCCGTCTTCAGGGGAAAAGAGAATGGGCGACCAAGCACGCCGGAAACACAACGGCAGGAAACCGTCCCGTAATCAATATATTATATATATATATATTATATTAAAGTTAAATTGCTTGCCTATCTTTATCCTCTCGTATTTCCTCGATACTTCTTCCAATCTTCTTATTAAGGACTTCTATTGGCAGGGAAGAGCATTAACAAGCTCACCAAAAGATTTGCTTTTATAGTTCATCAATATTTATTTTATACTGATAACTACACTATACTATGAAAAATAAAAACAAACCGGTTTCGGTTATTCAATAACCATTATCAATGTATATTCTACAAACAATCTAAATAACATCTAAATACAAACTACAAAGATTAAAAAACATGTTGAAAATGAACAGTGCTATTATTGGAGGCTACAGTTGGGTTGGCAGTATATATATATATATATATGTATATATATATATATATATATAATACTAAGATGTTTCAACCACAACAAGCGGTTTTCGTCAGAGTCAAAAACCCAACAGTCAAACCCAAGTCAGACGGGTTTTTGACTCAGCCGAAGTCCGCTTGTTGTGGTTGAAAGATATCACTCTTTTTTTTTCCCATTTCGTATTGTGATTTGATCATATATATATTAGGTGTGTTCTCTAATCGGGGTTCGGTCAATTTTCCAGGATAAAAAATCAAACTCTCGTTGCCAACGTTTCGGTTTTATTTAAAACCTTTTTCATAGGCAGAAGTAAGAATTTTTTAACTAAGAAAATGAAATTTACATTATTTAAAGGAACAACAATGTTAACCAGACAAAACCTTCGACTAGACCAAACCCCGATTAGAGAACACACCTATTCTATCAAACGGTCGATATATTATTGAATCTGTTATATATATATATATATAATTTCAGTATATTTAAACCATATATGTAAGACAATAAATTATGTAAAATATACAAAGGAAGGCAATGGAAGCAGTTAAACATAAAATAAAAGCAGTCTAAGTCCCCCTCCACCAAGAAAGTTGTAAAGAGCAGAAGCCCGCTTGAAAAGTTCATATATATATTCAATTGTGATTAAATTTGAACCATATGTGTAAAGCACTAGAGACTAAATTGAGTAAAATTTTTCATGAAAGAAAATGAAAGTACTTTTTTATATGGAATGCCAATTTCACTTTCAATCTAAGTGTTGAGCAATGATAATGTAACCTATTTCTATTCTTGGGTGCATAGTCTCCTCTAATGCATATACTGGGTAAAAATAGTTTCTAAAAGTTAAAGCACAAGTGGAGTCAGGGTATTAATTACAGGGGTAACTTCTATGAGATGAAAAATTGATATATATTATTTACTAGTTACTCTATTGTTTCACAACGCCTGTATAATACAATTTAAGCTCAAAGAATATTATCATTGCTTCACAAGGAATAATTGCTAGTTAGGAAATGTGAATTATCATTTCCTTCACTAATTTTATCATTTAAAAGTATGGAACATTAAGTGTTCAATTTTTAAAATATGATTGGTTTAAAATTTAAACTTCTCCTTTTAAGTATTAATAAAAATATCAAAGTTAAACATTGGTTAAGAAATTACCAGATATTTTATATAAGTTGAATATTTTCAACTTTTTTTTTTTTTTATTGACTATTTATATAAAATTGTATGAGAGTAAATAGGTTATGTTAGACGACATAAAGAGACAATGGAAACAACTGGGCCTTGAAAGAACACGCCGAATCAGCCTTGTTGTTATAATTAGCTAAGCTTGCTGAAATAGCAATCGGGTCTCGAAGCAGGTCTCGCCGACTCAATCTCATTGGCACTAACTTTTATAATACCTGTGCCATTTTTCACGCCAAATGATTAAATATAACTTATAAAACGTCAACTCGTTTAAAAATTAAATATATTGTCTAAATTAGACTTGAAATATTTGAAAATAACCAAGGTATCGCCTTTTTAAAATATAACAGTTAAACAATTATATCATAAAAAATTAAATTCAAAATATAAAGCAATTTTTTTTTTTATAAAACTATTTTGGTTTTCAGTTCAGATGCTTACATAGCATTCCATGTATAGTAAGTATTACTAGAGACAACCAAGAGTTTTCACTGCGTAGCGGATAACAAAATGGGGCTTGAAATGTGACTAAAAAAATGAGCTTAATCACTGGGAAAACAGTCAAGGCCGTCAACATAAGCATTGTACTTAATCAATTAGTTGAAATTCAGAACAAAAGTTCAGATAAATCTAGAGTTGCTACACTCAAATTTAAACTAACTTGATAATCAATCTAATTTTTGATTTACTTTAATTCGGTTATCGAGTAAATGTATTATCTATCAGTACGGTAGATGTATTATCAAACTCATATGATGATTAATTTAATACTTTCTGATGTGGTTATATATGTTTTTTTCAGTTGGAAAAAGAAATTGGGAATAATTTTTTTAGAGCAATCTGACGAATTACTGAAGATGGAATATAATAGCTGTTATTTTCAGTGTAATGTTTCCTCTTTCATTACTTTAAGTTCGTTATATTTTTATTATACAATCCTCGTAATGTAAAAAACTAATAAAAGGATTGAAAGTTTGAAGAAATACTAGAATAGAGAGTTCAAATTAGTACCAGTTTTAGCATATTGAACAATAATATACATTTTCCATGACCAGTCATGAACTGTTGTAACCCTGTATCTTGGGGCTGAAATCCTAAGTCTGATGTGATATTGAACTCTTTGGAAAAACTACTTCGTTAAGGAACCAATATTCAAATCTTTCTCCTATAATCATCGTTCACCAATTTGGAAAACATACTGCATGAGCTCAAATTCAGTACCATCAACCGTTTTCTTCTTCTTATGATGACAACATGACAATGACGATGACAACATGGTCATCGGCCTATCCTTTCAATTTTAATTTTAATCATTTAGAGTTTCTAGTAGGTCGTCCATAACTAATCACAACAATAGTAGTGAATCAGATCCTCCTGAGGACAGAGGCTAGAAAATATAGTTTTTTCTTTTTGGTATACTATTCACCATAATATAGTAATGATGTAATATAGATCACTATATTATTCTTCCAATATAGTGATCTAATGAAATATTTGCATTAAAACAATACCAAATACGATATTTTGTTTTTTTAATCGCCAGAGATATACCATGAAAGTAGAATCCTTATTGTAATAAAGAATGAAAAATGACCTTTATCGTGCTCCAATATTACTGGAAAACAATGGAGTTCTTACCCACATCAAGAACTATATGCCTAACAATTAGATATGATAAAGGATGCAACATATATATTTATTAGAACATTTTCTTTTACTCTGGAAAGCATAATAAAATATTTGGTTTTTGGCGTTTATTTATATAGTTTCAATCATTTTATTGTTTTTATATACCATAGCAAATCATTAAACATCTTTTCTTTAAATTTCATGTATTAAATAGTAAAAAAAGAATTATGTCGATACGATCTGATCAAAAATGTTTAAGTCAATGTAAACAAATTCGACAAGTACTGTAGGTATTCATTCCTTATTAGTTTTCAGCTTTTATAGCTGTACCTATTGCATTTTGAAATAATCAGTTATCCTTCAAATTTGTTCTAAAAGCAATTAATTTTAGGCTTATTTTTCTTTTTATAAAATTTGGTTTTTCTATTGTTAGCGGTTAGTGTAAAAAAAAATCTAAAATCATAAAATATGCCACAACGGTTCTTTTTGCCAAGTTATTTCAACGAAAAAGTAATAAGTCCATCCCCTGAAAAGGTGCTATTTTTAAGTACAAGTTCATTACGATCGGTCAAACAATGTAAACTGTAACGTGTGCATAAGCTTTCAGAATCAAACATAAGTTAAACTTTTTGTATTTTTATTATTTTTAAAATCCCTATTTAAAAATAGGACAAAATCTTTTCAGGATTGTGCCAGTAATTTGTTGGATTATAATAATATAATATAACAATTATAATAACAATATAATATTCGTCATCTTATTTTCTTTTTTCACTTTCATGAAAGAAAAAAATGAGATATGTTATATTGTTTCTAAAGTCTAGTTTTTAAGTATCATCTGAAGTATATTATAGGTATTTTATATTTTCAAATAACTTTTTGGTTGTTATATACATTTTAGGTTTTTTCAGTTCTTGTTTCTGTTAGTTCTATTAAAATGCCAAAGTTTCAACACTCTAAAAGTAGTAGTTTAAGAAAAAAAATATTTAAAATCACATTTTGGACAAAAAATTGATTATGCAGTATTGCCAGACATCATAGAATATGGACAATACTCCATCATGCAGTATTGCCCAAAAACAATAAGGCACATTTACACTATAGAATCCATTTTTTCGTAAAATATGAATTTGAACCATCAAAGGGTGTAGCCTATAGCGTGCTCGCAAACTGTTGGAAACACACACACACACACACACACAGATAGATAGATAGATAGATAGAGAGAGAGAGAGAGAGAATGAGAGGGAGAGAGAGAAAGATGTGATCATTGAAAAAAAAATTAAAAATCAACTTTGGGGACATGAAAACGTGTAAATCCGTTAAAATCGTGAAATCGATTTTTTTTCAATTTGACTATATTTCTTTATTTATTGTAAAGGAAAAAATGAATTCAAGGGACATGCCAACGAGTAAATCCATTAAAATTTAAATAATTATAACATACACTGACTAAATCAAATTATTAATTGATTATTGAAAATCGAAAATCCTCAACTTGTATTGGTGCAAGTGTATAATATATAGTGTTATTATATATAATACCATAATTATAGTAAAAATGTATAACTGTATGCATGATACACATATCTATGTATTCTGCTGTTGTTATTAAACTGAAAACTGTGCTAAAGTATAGAAGGATGTAATGTTCCATGCCTAAAGAGCACATGCAAATATGTACACGTGTATACTGAAATTGATTCGTT
Source organism: Hermatobates lingyangjiaoensis (assembly GCA_026182355.1). Taxonomy (NCBI): domain Eukaryota; kingdom Metazoa; phylum Arthropoda; class Insecta; order Hemiptera; family Hermatobatidae; genus Hermatobates; species Hermatobates lingyangjiaoensis. Next base: position 6,791,446 of record JAPFBL010000106.1, on the reverse strand, counting down.
CATATTGCTTTTTTGTTTAAAATATTTTCTACTTTTTATATTTCGAAATGAGTCGTAAAAAGTACTTAAAGATTGTTTAAAAATATTTTAAAGTCTGAAAAATGTGCATGATTTGACTCTAAATAACGTTGTATTGTCCAATTGGTATTCCATCATGAATAGTGCATGAATTATTGTTTTGACGATTACTTTTAGGCTGATTTCTTAATTTGTTCATGTGATATCATATCACAAAATAAGACGTAAACTTTTATTAATGTGGTATTTTATTTGGATTAATTTTTTCAAATATGTTTGGATTAAATATAATAACAACCATATCAAAATTATTAGCGACCAGTAATAAAATACTGTTAACGCCTCATTTGACGAAGAGCTTAAAAAAGAATCCAACCGTTGCTTACGATAAATATTTTAAAAGAGGACTAGCTAATAATTTGTGATATTTTGAGATCAATATACGATTGATTTCACCCCCAAACTAAATTACACTCCATATCATTAAAAAGTGAATCTAAACTTTTATAAATAAACAAATAGATTAAATTATTGAATAAATAAAAACTTGTCAAAATGAATGACAAACTTCAAAAACTTCATAAACAATGTACAATAGTGGAAGAATAAATTTATTATCATGAAGGAATAATTGCAATTAAAATTATATTCGGGGTAATTATAATTTAATTTCATATGATTAAGGATTTGTATATATTTCCAATCCATTGAATGAGTGTGAAATATGGTTGACAGTTTAGACTATCTAATATCCCAGTGATTTTATAAGCAATAAATCTATCTTTTATATAACCACAAGCCCTAGAAAGTAAAAATAGTTTCAATTTTAATGTTATTTTAACCTTCTTAAGAAAATCAGTAATTTACTTATGCTCCATTGCAAACGAAATGTAGCAGTTAACTTCAAAAGTTTTACAAACAACTTCTTCATATCACAATTTTCTGTGATTTACTGTGCTACAAGAATTTAATGTTTGTGAAAGAATAATGTCTATACTAGGCAAATTATTCCGAATATTTAATTAATTTACTCATAACATTTTCTGCTAACAAAAATATATGAAGATATGAAAATAGTTCAAATATTTGTTTTTACCTGCTAAAAAAATAAAACTGATAATGACTAAACGTTGAAATTGCAAGTTATGTTTAAGAATCTGTAATTTATAATCTTAATTATAATTCTCAAAATATATTACAAGTAGCTCACCCGGTGAACTTCGTACCACCTAAGAGTCGAAGATTGTTGAGTTAAGTTTAGCTAGGTAAGCTTATTTTAGTATCAGCATCATTAATTTATCACTAATAATTTCAATCATTTGTTTCAGAAGCTTATTTTAGCTTTGTATTTATTTTTTTTTTTAAAATGTACTTGAGCGTAGAAAAACTGATCACTCGTTGTTTGGGGGGTATAATTATACACAAAAATGGTATTAAATCACTTTGTTGAGTGTTGAACTGCAATCTAAATTTCGAATAAAGTATTTCTGTATAAATAAAAATGTCGGATTATGATTTCTGTAGAAACCACTTTGTATTGAAGTTTAAAAATATGCGAGTGTTAAAGGAAATAATTTAAAGTAAATTAATACAGATATAGAATCTGAATTTTCTATCAAAATAGTTTTATAGAAATTTTGGGAATAAAAACATGTTGGGTGTTAAAAAAAGAAAAGAAAGAATCTTGGTGATTCCCAGTTTAATAATGTGCTGAATGGGAAACTTTTTGTGGTGCTGGTGCAGATGATGCAAAACAAATGAGAAAAAAATATCAAAATTTGTTACACTTCTAATTTCAAAAAAATCAATATACAAGTTTTAACAACTGTTTAGATCTTGCAATCATATGGAAGAGTACAGTTAAAATAGTGTTACCAACTTTTGATCCAGAGGTTAGGTAATTGCTGGTTGTCACATTGCTTCCACCCTTTTAAGTGGAGCGTTTGTAATATATATATATATATATATATATATATTATAGTGTGTGTGTGTGTGTGTGTGTGTGTGTGTGTGTGTGTGTACTTAGGGAGCAGGCCTTCTTTTAAACATATTTCATTAAATTGTTTGCCTATCTTTATCTTCTCATATTTCCTGGATACTTTTTCCAGTCTTCTTATTAAGGACTTCCATTGACAGGGAAGAACATAAACGAGTTCACCAAAAGATTTGCTGTTATAGTTCATCAAAATTTATTTTACACTAATCACTACACTACACTATGAAAAATAAAAACAGACCGGTTTCGGTTATTCAATAGCCATTATCAATGTAAATTCTAAATAACATCTAATTACAAACTATAGACCTAAAAAAAAACATGTTGAAAATGAAGAGTGCTGTTGTTGGAGGCTACAGTTGAAACTGCCAACCCAACTGTATCCTCCAACAACAGCACTCTTCATTTTCAACATGTTTTTTTTTTCTTTAGGTTTATAGTTTGTAATTAGATGTTATTTAGAATTTACATTGAATGGTTATTGAATAACCGAAACCGGTCTGTTTTTATTTTTCATAGTGTAATGTAGTGATTAGTGTAAAATAAATATTGATGAACTATAACAGCAAATCTTTTGGTGAACTCGTTTATGCTCTTCCCTGTCAATGGAAGTCCTTAATAAGAAGACTGGAAAAAGTATCCAGGAAATATGAGAAGATAAAGATAGGCAAACAATTTAATGAAATATATATATATATATATTTCCCATAGCTATCCAGCTAATTCCCATGACCTCCCTTCTACAATGATCTACTTTCAGGCACAAATCCTCAGACAATGCCGGAGTCTAATGTGGAGGATACCTTAAGGCTTTGAAGTTGTTATCACTAGTGCCTTTGGGACAATCGTCCTCCGGTCTCGAACCTTGGTACGTTAGTGATTGTTATGTCATCTTGAGTGTACTATCTTTTAGTATTGCAGGGAGTCTTTCTCTATTGTCATTATGATTCTGGTATATGATGGCAGGTTATTAGTCGGTCCATATATTATTACTTGCTTCCTCTCATACCACATGTGTGTATGAATGAGTCGTATTATAACTTCTTTTCGATCTTGTTTACTACAGGAATATTGAAGGCCATTCATAAGGTGTTTCCAAGGGTTTCCTCACACGAGCACATTGCGGAGTCCATTACGTGGAGTAGCGGTGTTTATGCTCAGGGTAGGTGGATGGTCATGGCGTCAACCGTACGGACATAGTAGGAAATGTCGAGTAGTTCTGCAGTGTCCTTAGCTAGTTCTGTGCTGTGGCTGGTCATGTGAGTTACATGGTAGTATGTGATATAATGGACTCAACTATAGGTTATCTGGCAAGCAAACCTTTCTACCAAATCTACTTTGTTGAGACTGTGCCGGGGTCTCTTGTGGAGGATATTTAAGGCTTTGGTTGTTATCACACTCAGTGTTTGGGACAATCTCCTCCGTTCGAACCATTGGTAGTGTGATGTTAGTCATCTTGAGGTGTACTACTTTTAGTATTGCAGGGAGTCTTCTCTTTGTCATTTGATTCTGGTAAGATGGCAGGTTAAGTCGGTCCACAAATACTGCTTCCTCTCAACCACATGTGTGTTGAATGAGGAAAAACTTCTCGGATCTGTTTACTACAGGGAATGGGCCTTCATAAGGTGCCTCCAAGGGTTTCCTCACACGAGCAATGCGAAGCCATACGTGAGTAGCGGTGTTTATGCCAGGTGGTAGGTGGATGGTCATGGCGTCAACCTACGGACATAGTAGGAAAGTCTATTTCTGCATGTCCTTAGCTAGTTCTGTGCTGTGGCTGGTCATGTGAGACATGGTAGTTGTGCTGTTGGACTCAACTAAGGTTTTGGGCGAAGTAGGGTGGAGTTTGTGACAGCAGAGAAGGGTGAGTAACCTGAGTCATTGGGGATGGTTGTAATCCCTAAGAGGACTACTGGTAAGGTTGGTAACCAATTCTCTTTGAATGCTTTGAAGGCGGTTTTGAGTGTGCGATGGTAATGCTCGATCATGGCTTGAGCCTGTGGATGGTACAATGTGGTGCGAAGACGATAGAATAACACCACTGATGCTAGCTCCTTGAACATGAACTTGAACTAGCTCATTCAAACGGTGTGCCTTCATCGGTATGGGCATGAAGTGGGACACCAAATCGGGATATCCAATCTTGAAAAATTAATGAGATGTTGGTTTGAACCTTTTTGTGGTACTGTTACATATGATGATACACAAATGAAAAAAAAACTTAAAAATTTATTAACTTCAAATTTCAAAAAACTCAATATAACAACAGGTTTTAACAACAACTATTTAGATCATATGGAAGAGTACAGTTAAAACAGTGCTGCGAACTTATCATCCAGGGGCCAGGTAATTGCTGGTTGCCACAAACTCGTAAACCTTCGTTTTATAAACCAGAAGTAAAGTTATGCACATGAAAAGTATGCAGTCTTTAACTTGTCATACTCTATTAAATGTTATTGAGAATGTATGTGCTATCATAAAGACATATTAATTTTAGAATGAATTATAATACTGCCTAATTACTATGACTTTGATTTGTAGCTGTAATTTAATTACAACAATTGGATATGTCCAATTATCAATTTGATATAGCTACAAGCCTTTTTTCCTCAACACCCACAGGTATTAACTTCGTCTCCTCTGTTTTTCCAAGTTTCTTCATTTGTCAATCGGAAACTATTTTAGTTTTATCGGTATCTATTTTAATTTCATGGGAGTATATCTTAATTATGTCAGCATCCATTTTAATTTCATCGGAATCCATCTTAATTATGTCGGCATCCATTTTAATTTCATCGGAGTCCATCTTAATTATGTCGGCATCCATTTTAATTTCATCGGAATCCATCTTAATTATGTCAGCATCCATCTTAATTTCATCAGAATCAATCTTAATTATGTCGGCATACATTTTAATTCCATCGGAGGCCATTTTAATTTCGTCGGCATCCATTTTAGTGATCCGTATTCATTTTGGCTACATCGGCATCCATTTTATTTACAACGGCAACCATTTTTGTTATATTAGACGTGCCCGTCTTTGACGGGTATTTTACAAAAATTTAGGTATGATACGTGTTATTCTAAAATATTATGAGAAATTATAGAATAATAATATAGAGTAGAAAGTATCATTATTAGTACAATGTTAAGTAATTGCCTCTGTATGCACCACATTAGCTGTCAATCCTTCAGGCCAATGGAAGATTAGAAAGTTAAAACCTTTGACCCTTGAACAAGCAACATACAGTTGCCCATGTGGGAAAACACTTGGTTGCTGATTTTTCCTGCCTGCTCATTAGTAGGAGTGAGAATTGTTTGTTCACAAAGCCAGTTATTCTGAATAGATGGCAGAACTTGAACTCCGGGAAACACATTGTCAATAAGCTCAATAATCATTAAAATTCATTAAAATGAACTAACAATACCTTCTTGCTACAGTATCAGGCACCTAAAAAATACCTGTATATTTTTATTTTTAAAATAAAAATGTCTGTGTAGCTAGCCAAACACAGCTTAAAAGCCTATAACTCCGTTTCTACATTGAATTTCTAATCCATTCAAATCTTAGCTTTTAAATTTGATATACACGAATGTTTACAGAGGTTGTTAGAAATACTTGATTAATTATTTTAGAGAAGTCTATAATTTATAAAATGTTCATTAGTAGCAATAATGCTAATTAATAATTTCTGATCAAGACCACAGGCAAGAATATATTCTCTTTTCAAGCAAGTTAATTAAATTTCTTAATAAAGCCCATATCTAGCAAAATATAGTTACACAAACTACTTGTCTATTTCTTTGTTAACAAACCCCTCCGACTGTTAGTGGCAGACTACCATAACTGTATACCTACGTTCTGAAACTACATAAACTACACTTCATCGAAAATCATGTGTTATTTTTTTATTATACGTGTCATACTCAGTATATTTTTTATAACATTAAGTATTATGGTACTAGTTTTGATCATTTTAACGGGCTGCACACCCAGTGTGTACGGTTTTAATGAACCAAACCGCTATCGTGAATTACGTCTTGTCTCAAGCTATTTAAGTAATAAAGTAAAATACATATAAAATGGATAGCAAAATATTTAGATTAAATGATTTTAAAAACTAATAACTTCAGGGAAAATGTGAAAATACATAGTTATATTTCATTCACTTTTTTACTATCATTCGCAACATTTTTCTTTCTGACATGATCTAAGCCTTCAAACTCTTAACAAACTGTAAAAATGTAAAATGGGGGTTTGACATTTGTTTACATTTTGACAGTCACCTGTCAGAGATACTGATATTCTTGTCGATCATGTTTCTTTCGTTTGCACTTGTTTTCATTGGTGAAGTTTAAAGCTGCAAGTTAATTAAGAGTTTTTTTTTAAATTATTCTTTTCAAAATGCGTATTTATATAAAAATGCATTCATAAATAACCTTTTACCTATTACTATATAAAATATTGATTTTTATTTGACAGTTTAGTTCTAACAAATTGCAACTTATGAACGCGACTGGCGACTTATATAATACTGGCATACGAATATTTCGATATATGACGTAAATTTCTAACTAAAATTAGGCTCGAGATACGATGTACGATGAAGCATACCACGGTAATGAAACTGAAGCAAAGAAAAAAAAGTGAGTGAAAGTGAATAGGTGAAAATTAGAAAGAAAAGTAGAAAAACGTAAAAAGAAACAAAAATAAAAGGTTATAAAAATGCTTTATCTCTGTACAAACGTAGTAAGCTAGGTTTAATTTTACATTAAGTGAAGCATACAATTTAAAACAAGAAAAATAAATAAGCTAAGTTACATAGTGTAAGTTATGGTCCATTCTACATCCCAGCAGGTCCAACGGTGTTTCTTTCTTTTCTTTGCAGAATCTGCACAAACTATCATTGATAATGCCCACTCAGGCTCCCTACGTTTCGGGAGAAAGTAACTTCCTTTCTCCTTCTACGGAACAGTCTTCTTCGGGTCCTTAGGTGCACTTATGGGATGTTGGCTCCCACTAGATAGCGGTTTTAGACCATCTGCGCTTCCGGAAGATGGTCTCCGGACTTCCTTCTCCTTAGTGTCATACAGGGGAAAATCCTTGATGCTCTACCAGTGATATTTTGTCTGCTCCGGCAGGGCACCGCATACCGGAGTAAGGCTATTTACTCAAGGGGGTGGCCTGTTACCCTTGAGGCACCGTTCGTCATACAGCAACCCCTGTATCATCCATCTTTCGACACGGATCGCATAACGCCTTGGATTGGGGTTGGGATAAGAGGAGAGGATATGGGAAGTTGGAAGTGTATGAAACGAAGGTGAAGCTCTGGCCACCTTCTCCTCCTCTTTCGTTTGTCTCTACATATAGCGGGTAACAGGGTAACCTATAGGAGTAGAGTGTTAGAGGCTATTAGAGGCGCATAATTACTCCATTATTGCCCTTAGTTTACCATTAACTTTATCTAATTGGTTTAACTTGCTTTAAATATTAGATAGTTTATATGATAGTATTATTCATGATAGCATAACGAATAATAATGATAGCATTTGAGCCATAATTCAAATCTTTTGGGCAAAGTGAGGCTTTAGATACTTCCAACATTTCTTGATGTATTGTTCGACGAAAAATTTTTTGTTTATTATTTCTTTAATCTAAACTATCAACTACTAGCTGCATTAAACATAATATCAAATAAAATATCTCAGTTAAGAATTACTAAGAGATAAAATTTGGAAAAGAAATCCAATTAAAATTTAAAAATTATTTAAGAGTCCTGTTATAAACGACAACAATTAAAACTGACTTAAAATTTAATTTAGGTTACAATTTCTTTTTGTAAGGCATACAGTGCCTGTGTGTATATATATCTTCTCTTACATACTTATGAAGGTATAAAAAACTTTATAATTGAATCTCAAGTAATTTTTCCCGAGAAAGCTATCAACGTTTTGATTTGGTTTTATTTTGAAGGCTTAAAGGATCTATAGATACAGACACCTTAAAACAGCATTCAGTGTAATGAAAATCTTTCAATTCAATTCGTCATGGTTATTGCATGGACCAGAAGATCATTATAAGATCAGTGTAATGAAAATCTTTCAATTCAATTCGTCATGGTTATTGCATGGACCAGAAGATCATTATAAGGTATGTTAATTTAGAAAATGTTTCTAAAATGAGGGTCCAAAAACAAAGCTCCTCCTAACATGTTTCTCTTTCCATTACTGGAAGAAATTAAAGGATATTTTATAACTGAAACTTCCTTAAATTTCCTCGAGAAAGTTAATGATCTAATTTTGATTTTGATGATAATCTGCTTACCTACACCATCGTTGTAATTTTGAAAAAAAAAATATGTGCACTTTACAATCAGTTTTATATTATATCTTTTTTTTAGTGTAATTTATAATTTACATTCCTATTAATTTCCTTTATCTGAAAAAAAAACTTAAGTGTAACGGAACTATAGAAAATTGAAATTGTTTTTGTTATATGCAATTTATTATTAGAGATCTAATTAAATTGTTTCCCGGGCAACGCCTGATAGATCAGCTAGGATAATTCTAAAATTATCTTTTAGCAGTTGAAAATAAAGAAGTTTTATTAATATGTAATATTAATTGAAATGTGAATATGAAAATCGTTATGAAATAGAATTATATTGAAAAGGAATATCATGTATTTATCAAAACCGCGATGTGTATAATATCCAAATTAAACCGGAATAACCGTGATCAATACCTAAGCTGTTATTCATGTAATGGTCATTGCATGACTGAATTCACAGTTTTTCCTTGAAACTGGGCTTCAAATGCAATTTAAAAATATTAAATTGTTACTTGCAGAGATATCAGGGCAATGAATTTACTATCAAATGTCAAATAAAATATCTGTAACTTTCCTAATTATATCCATTGTTATAATTACTCAGTTAGCAAATGTCATGCATTTGATATCAGAAGGGGATTTAAAATAAAAAGGGACAGAAATGAAAAAAAATCCCAAAAATAAGTACTTGGGAAGAAATACTAAAATAATAAATGACTTTTTAATAGAAAAAAATTGTAAATAGAACAAATACCCTCTAGAAAGGAGAGACTCCAGTTAAAAAACTGTTAGAAGTTTGTAATAAATTGATAGAGCTGGTAGCACCTCCTTCAATAATTAAAATTGTAAATTAAATCTGAAGTTACACGAGCTAGCTCAGTTGATCAAAGTTATTTTGAAAAAGGAAGCTTAAGTGATAGCTAGCTATTATAAATCAAGCAATCATTGCCCCAATTTATCGTCTATTTCCGAATATTTCATTTGATATTTCAGTTGATGTTTCAATTAAATTGAATAACATAACAACTTTTATATTTAAATTTCAATTAATATGATTTATTGTTTGCTTCCTTAATTAATAGCAACGGATTAAAACTAAGAACTATATAATGTTGAAGTTTTTTTTCTCTTTTATGTTAAATTATAGTAGAACTTTACTGAACGTTCTGTGATATTGTCAATATTTTTCACATGTACATGACAGTTAAGTGTATTACAATTTTATTTTTAATCCTTTGCAATATCACGATCACTTCAGAATAGAAATGTTTGTTTTTGTTCTGAAGTTAATCATAATGTTTGTTAACAGATAACGCTATTCTGAAGTTAATCTTCTTTCTTGTAAAAATTTGCTTTCTTTTGTTTGTTTACCCTTTCTGATATATTAATCACAAATCTGAACACCAAACATTTTTATTACGTACAGGTTTTTTTTTTTGTAAAAATTAATTTTATACAAATAAAGTTTATCTATGTAAAGGCATAAAGATGGATTATTTTTACACTTATCCGAACTAAATGATTAATACTTTTCATAAGCTAAAGACGAATTCACTTGTCACATTTGTCACACAAAATGATATATCTTTGTTTTTCTCGTTTTACACTACTTAAAGATATTTAGTATAAGCACAAACTTTTTGCTGCTTTTTTTTTATAACTGACTTCTATAAGACTTATTGTTTAATGTAGTTCACGAATTAATAATTTTGCTTAAAATATTGTGTATTGTATGTTTCAGATATTAGATGTGGTTTCAACAATTTTTTTTTGTGGAATTTATGGGAGAGTTGTGTGGCAAAGGACACTCTTCACTTAAGTTGATTGGCCCCTTGATGCCCCTGTGACTATCTACTACATTTATAGAATTGGATATTCGTATCGGTGAGTCCCTGGTTTATGAGGGATTTCTCTGTTGCTCAGTTTTGTAACAGTAACACCTTCTCTGGTTTGAAATGGGTGATGAGCTAGTACACCGCTGCATCTATGAAGTAAGGTTGATTACTTCTGGTGGGTACTGAAACTAGAATTCTGATACTCAGTTTTTATGAACCCGAAATCCGTGATGGCAATTTCCCCTTTAGAAGTGACACTACAATTCTTAAGAGTCGTATGGCAGTTTTAAAACTAAAAAATTGTATTCGGGGTTCTGATCATTCCTAAAATGCAATCAAAATAAATACATTTTATCAGCACCTCATAACTAATTCTCAATAAATATACTTATTTATATTTTTTTTTCAGAATTATGAAAACAAAAAAAGGTCTCTAGACTTTGTTCATAACATGAGACAAAATGTTTTCTTTGATTGTGATAAAAGTCTATGATTATTTTTACAGTGAGTTACTTATTTCATTAGAACTCGTCTACAATTATATTATTCTTATTTGTAGTTAATGTCAATTACCGAAATTAATTCTTTCGTAAAGCACCAGCCTAGTGATTTTTTCAAAGTTGCTTCCTATGAATGCACTAAAATTATGTTAATTCCTCGAAATTTAATATGAACAAATAATTCATTTAGAAAGCATATAAAATGAGCTATTGAGACTTGATATTACAGTTGATAATATTTCTAAGTTCATAACAATATTTCAAGAATATGATGTGAGTTATTTATAGTTGTTTTATTTAGATATTTTTTAAATGAATAAAAAATCCCGAATAAATGCCGAATGATGAATGTGTCAGTAAGAGAACATGGTCTAGATTGAACTGGTGAGCACACAGAAAACAGCTGTGGCCGACGACGGGAGAGCAATGACGTCGTTTTCTATTTGTATCATCACTGAATGATTGAAGGAACCTCCTCATTTCTTATCATCGCTTTCATCATAATGAAAAGAAATTCTTAATATGAACATTAAATAAACTTTAATAAAAAAAATATATATATAATAAAATAATTAAAATATATTACAAGAACAACAAAAACAACAAAATCAAGTTCAATATCTTTTAAAAAAAAAATTACGGTGAACAGAACGGCATTTTTTTTTATTAAAATACAATTGTAGTTCATAAAAAAAATCTTGAGTGACCTACTCTCAAGTTTATGATAAGAAAGCATAATATCAAACTTCTAGGGTATGCAATATAATAATAGCTTTCAAATTGAATTGTGAGTAAAAATTTTTACATTTTATTAAAAAAAAAAAAATATTTCTTGTTGTTTTAAAAATCTGATGATATTTTTCGTTTATTCCTCAAGACACATAGAATTAGTCGTTTAGGAGAAAAATATGTTGCCTAAAAACACATTTTTGTCAAAAAAAGTGACTTTCCGATCGTGCATAATTGCTCCCAAACTATGTTGTACATCTACATTATAAGGCCAATTTTTGTGTAAAATATGATTTTGATCCATCAAAGATTCTGAACCGTAGCGTTATCTAAAGTTTATAAACTTTAGATACACACTCACCCACAATCCCGAATTAATGTTTATCCCACACCCACACAGACATCATCGGAAAAACTTCATAAAACGATTTTGTAGCCTCAAAACATGTAATTCCGTCAAACTCTTGAGATCGAATTGTCCACTATACTTTACTAATAGTAAAGTAAAAAAAATCTTAAATACATATTATTCAGCACTGTTACATTTAAATATAAACAAAAAATTACTAATTAAAATGTGTGTTAAACACTTCAAAATATTGTTAATTTTTTATTAAAATTTGCATAATTAGTTGAATTGTTGATCTGTTTTCAATAATCTAAGCATAGGTACATTTTATTTTAAATTGCATGAACGGTTATGTCATTTTTTGTAATTAATAATCTTGAAAAATGTATTATTTGAACGAATGATTATTTATTGTAATAGGGGGCCAGGCTAGCTCAGTGGTTACGTGCTCACCTCTGAACTGATAGGACCGGAGTTCAATCCTCACCTGGCCCTCGATTTATTCACGCGGCAGGTGAATAAATCTGAGCACGTCGTCCCTCGGAGAAGGACGTTAAACGTCGGTCCCGAGCCTGTACGATGTCAGGTACTCGTTAAAGATCCCTACTCTGAATACATTTGAGTTAGGCAAAATTTAGGACTCCCACTGTAGAATCAATCTTTATTGTGTGGTATCACAAAGGGCCAATGCTTGGCCTACGTGTGTTCCCTTGTGGGACTGCCACTGCAACCTAACCTAACCTATTTATTGTAATGCTAATTTTCAAAAAAATCTGATACTTTGATTAGTGATATTTTAATAAACTTCAAAGTTTAAACTTTTTAGTCTACAAGTCGCTGAGGTAGAACTTAAGAGTAGTCTTTTTTTGTGTTGAACTACTACGAACGCAAAGCAAGATATTCAAAAAAGTAAAAAAAAAACATTCAGGAAACCAGATAACTCACAAGTCCATCAAAATATCATAACTGATTTCTTTTTTTCAAGATAACTTAACTTATAGTCAAGTAAAAAACAACAAACATTCAATAAATACTTTGTTATTGAAGTATCAAGTTATATATACTATAAATTGTTTCTTAAATTGTCAATTTAATGATTATTATTCTGTTAGTATCTTTTTTCGTAAGAGAGCTTAACCTCTAACTTAACCGGGGTAAAAATTGAGAAGCACCCCTATATATTATTATATAGGGGGAGTGGTTTACCCTCACTTTTGCTATAAGTAAAGTTACTTATTATAGTTATGTCATTAACAAACAATTGTCAATCAATTCAATTAATTGTACTGTAAAGTACAATGAAGCTCATGGAAAATCAATTAAATGGCTTCATTTATTTTAATATAACTCTATTCATTAGCTAACTATAATATTAAAAGTTTACAAATGGAATGTAATGCACTTAAGGCCTTATATTTTAATTTTATTTTTATGATATATTTCAACATTACACATAAGACCTTTGAAATGTAATGTTCTCATTATTTCAAATGTTTAAAATTTTTATCATGAAAATTCATATTAAAACTAAATTTAATACATTTGAAATTTCAAGAATGACCCATAAGGGTGGGTTGAAATGGGTAACCATTTTACCACACAGAACGATATTCCACTTTTCTCATGTTTCAGTATTACCAAAAAGTAAGAAAAAAATATATTTTCAAAACTCAGTATCTGTCGAATATTTGTAGGATTTGACTATGATGTAATCTGAGGAATGTTTATCTTTTTTCAATAGACACCCAGCCACACTCAGGCAGATATTATCAAAATTATATATCATACCATACTGTAATTATATATCAAACCATAATTATATTGCAAACTTATAACTAAGTAAATCCTATATATTTATAATTATTCTACTATTATTCAACTGAAACTCTATGATAAAGCGAAGGAAGGTGTAATGTCTGTTTAAAGAACAAATAAACGTGTTCACTGAAACTGATACATCCATATTACATTTGCTTTTTTGTTTCAAATATTTTCTACACTTCACAAAATAACTCATTAAAAGCACTTAAAAAATGTTTACAAAATATTTCAAAGTCTATTGCATTAGCTTAAGTGAGAGGAAAATTATCTAAGTTAATGTAAATAAATCTAACAAATAACACAGGTTGGGTTCATTCTAAGCTGAGCTTGCATTTTTAGGGCTGTATTGTCTCTTACAATAATAAAGTCAAAGATTTTTTATCTTTTCCCCTATAATACTACTTTTATGTATTAGGTTTAGGTCACAGGCAAAATTTCAGTATTCGGGTGTTAGTAGTTAAGGGGAAGAAATATATTTTCGGAATTCACAAAATATATTGTATAACCTTTTTCTGTTAAAGCAATTTCATCAAAAAACTATGCATGTCAACCTTCTTAAAGAACTATTTTTGTTTTCACTTTATCATAAACTTTGATATGAACCGATGCACATGATATCATTGGTTTAACCAAATTAATGATACTATGTTGTGGACCTCAAAATATACATTTGTGGTTAAGACCCTATATTCTAACGGAGTCTCTTACAACAGAAGATTGCTTTTGTGGCCTTTGATAATATATGTGTTGCATTACTTTCCTAGTTTCATATTTCATCTAAGGGATTGTAATCCCTTGTTTTTTGCACACTTCTGAAAGTTTTGCTCACTTTTTTGCACACTTCTGAAAGTGTTGCTCACTTTTGTACACTTTCTGAAAGTTTTGCTCATTTTTTTGCACACTTCTGAGAGTTTTTCTCACTTTTTTGCACACTTCTGAGAGTTCTCTTTCAGTATCTTTAATGAAAACGTCTTAGAGACCTACTTTTTTTCTCTTTGAAAAAGGTTCAAGGAATTTTTTAGCTGGATTTGCATACAGATCTTTCTTCTTCACTCATCTTTCACCAATTTGGAAAGCATGCTACATATGCTCAAAGGGAGTACCATCATGCAATCTTCTACTTATAATAACAAGGTTATCTACAAATCCTTCTATGTCATAACCTTTATTATTTAGACTATTTAGTAAATCATCTACAACTAATCACCACAGTAGGAGTGATAGCACACTTTCCTAAGAACAGCCACTTGTGGTTACAATTTCAGTTGTGGCAGATTCCATACTTCAATTAATTATGAATTATGTATTCAATTCTGTAGTTCCTAGATTAATACACCGATATATTAGTTCTGATTCAATGGATTTGAAGGAGTGTTATCAAAAAATCCTTCAATATCTTCGAAATTGCCCAGAGTAATTTAATTAAGACTTAACGTGTTCTATTTTGCTAACCGAAATTTTGAGATCATATTCTGGTAATTTCCCATTCTAATAGTTATGTTCTCCCTTTGGAATATGCTTATTTATCATCACTACAGATAGGCCCTAATAGTTGTAATTTACATTGCAATATTACTTCACTAATATTTAAGCTCATGAAATATTCGTTGTAAGACAATACGTATACAACATTTTAAATTTATCGAATCACGGGAAAAGTGATTTAAAATTAGTAGTCTTTTTATCATATAGAAAAAAAGTACATTACCTACACTTCAATACTACCCAAAAACGAAACGGTTCATAAACACACTAAGAACTATCTATCTTACATTAACTTCTGTTAAAAAGTGGAACAAGTAGATTGACTAAAAGATAAAAGAGTTTTGTTAGACAACCATTCATCATACGCTGGAAAATATAGGGTTGAATTGTATTTGCTTTTATAGTTTTAATATTTAAATCTTTTTACATATCATATTAACTCATTAAAATATCTTCAAATTTCATTTATCAACTGTATGATAAAATATCAATTTGTTTGATTAAATTTTTCACGAAAAATTTCGAAGCCAATGTACTTAAAATAAATCAACAAGTACAGCAGAATATCCGTTATTTCAGGTGGAGTTTTTATTAACTGTGCAATCAGTTATAGTGTGGTATTTACTCATGTTAGGAAAAGGATTAAGTCTCCATACAAAAAAGTTTATTGCTAGAAACTTTTTTGTTTGGAGACATAATCCTTTTCCTAACATCCTAACGTGGAGTTTTCCAGATTTATAAATTTTGGTCAGGTAATGAACCTTATTGTTTTGGGGTAATGTTTTTGTAGTGGTATTTTGGAAAATTTTTTCTACTCTGCTAATGAAAAAATTATAGGAACTCTATACCAACTATTTTGAGAACCTCATCTTATATAAATATAATCAGCGCACGTAGTTGTACAAAAGAGATCAAATCAGCTAGGAATACCTCGGTTGACCAAATAAATGAAGAAATTTACCATTAGTGCCTGAAGATGAAGAGTCGCATGAGTCAAATGAGTTCGGTAATAAATGAAACCAAAACAGCAATCCACTTAAACAGGTCTTCCAGATCAGCTTAAAAATAAAACTTGGTGTACGTATTATTCTATTATATAACCTAAATTCTCAAAATCTGCCTACTATTTATTTATGTTATTACTAGCAAATGTACCCGTCTTTGACGGAATCAAAAATTCTATTATACTTGGTATTCCAAAATATCAATTATAGTGTTATACTAATACTATAATTAGAAATTGTAGAATAGTAGAAAACACCATTATTAGTACAGTGTTAAACAAATGCCTCTGTATACACTACATTAGCTGTCTGTCCTTCAGGTTCATGGAAGAACAATCAGTTGAAACCTCTGACTATTGAGCAAGTAAACTACAGTTGACCACGTGAGAAAAACTTGGTTTTGCTAACTTGAATTCCTGCGTTAGATAAAGTCTCCCTTTGCGACTTAGTTAACGTCATTGCGAAATAGACTCTGACCGGACTTTGCAATCATTTCAACGTAAACAGACAGTGGCTCGGAATCAATGGTATGTGTGGTATACACACAGACTCCCCAATACCACATCCAGTCATTATGTCCGCCTCTATGGCATACCTGTGTAGAGCACGAACTCAGAGTCGTGTCCCGTTGCGCAGTTTTGGGGCACTCATGTTTCGTAACATGAAATTTGTTACTGCTACTAAATTGCAGCATTATTGGTTCTCCTACTTTAAGTTTTTACTCATCAGCAGGCAGCCCAGGAGAAATAAATTCAGAGTCAAGAAATTCAATTAGATAATGAACTGCTTCTTCATCACTAATCCAATTTCTTTACTGACTTGTAAGTTCTTTCCTCGGTTTCATAAAGCGTAAGAACTTGTTTGTTGATTTCTCATGCCTGTTCATATTAAGGGCTGAGAATTGCTCGTTTACAAAAGATTTATTCTCAATAGATAGTACATCCTTAACTCTGTGAAACACCATTTCAATGATGTCAAATACGCAATATATTCATATGCTCAATTGAAATTAAAATCAACTAACAATACCTACTTGCCACACCTGTGTATTTTCAAAACAAACTTGTCTGTGAAGTTAGGAAAATACAGCTAAAAGCCCCATAACTTCGCTTCTGTACTGAATTAATAATCTATTTAAAGCCCATATTTTAAGTTAGGCCCACACAAATCCAGTGTCAATGTTTCAGCTCGCTCTGTCTTATGGTGGCTGAGTTTACTTGTGACAAATATTTTTGCGTTAAACGTCCATAACTTCACTTCTACGTTGAATTTCCAATCAATTCATAGCCTATATTTTAAGTTAGACCTACACAAATCTACTGTAAAAGTTTCAGCTTTATATGTCTTATGGTAGCTGAGTTTACCTGTGACAAAGTTTTGCGGACAAACAGACAAACCGACAAACCGACAGAAATTTTTCTAAGGGTGGATTCGGTTTCTCCAATGTATGAAACGTAAGGAAAACTTGAAATGAGTCAGTTCTAAGCAATGTACAGACAAAATCATTATTTTATTTATAAAGATTATTGTGTTTTGTTCCTACTTGAAAAGACAGGTTGGGTTGCTAAATTTCAAATAAAGAGTAACTTCAGAGGATGGAACAATAACATATGATACTATCTATGAATAGGGGTAGTAATGGAGTGATTAAGCGCCTTTAATAGCCTCTAACACTCAACTCCGACTTTCGGCCTTCACGAGGTTACTCTGTTAATCTGCTATATGCAGGGACAAATGAAAGAGGAGGAGAAGGTGATCAGGGGCTGGGCCTGACCACTTTCGTTTCACAACCTTCCTAATCCCCAAATCCCCTCCTTTTATCCCAGCCCCAATCTAAGGTGTTATGCGATCGGTGCCGAAGGATGGATGATACAGGCGTTTCTGTATTATGAACGGAGCCTCAAGGGCGCCAGGCGACCTCCTTGAGTAAATAGCCTTACTCTGGTATGCGGTGCTCTGCCGGAGTGGACAAAATACAACCGATAGAGCTTCAGAGATTTTCCCCTGTAAGGATAAGGAAGTTCCGGAGACTCATACTCTGGAAGCGCAGAGCGTCCAAAAGCGCTAACTAGTGGGAACCTCCCACAAGTGCACCTGAGGACCCGAAGAAGACCATCCCGAAGAAGGAGAAAGGAAGTATGAAACATAGGGAACCTGAATGGACATTATCAATGATGGTTTGTGCAGATTCTGCAAAGAGGAAGAAACACCGTTGCACCTGCTGATAACTTGTAAGGCAACTTTGCTGCAGAGAGGCAGGTGCTTCGGGACACTCAACAAACCATAGAAAAACTTTTACCGCTGGAACCAGCAAAAGTGCTGAGCTTCTTGGAGGCGTTGAAGCTAACTGCTGGGGTACTTTAGTACACAAGAGGGGAAGTACAATAGTTTTTAAGACGCAGTGCTATAGTCACCCTGAAATAATAAAAATAATAACATAATAATCTATCAATAAGGAAGGCTTAGGTAATTGTATGAGAATAATGTCAGTTAAGAATAAACTTTCGACAAAATTCTAGTGAACTCATAGCGTATGAATTCAAAAATTACCACACTCGCAAATGTTTGTTTATAGCAATCATTTAGAAATCAAAACTTGTAATAATGATAATATTTTTAAGTAAAGGAATATATGTATCGGTTGAATTTGCAGTTTGAAATAAATTCTATGCACAACAGGTTATTCGATAAAGCGATGAACCGTAAGTAGTTACCCTTAAAAAAAGATAAGAATCTCTAAAATAATGGTAATATCTAGAGCGAATTATTTCTGCACTTAAAGGATAGTAAGCACACAATATACTGAAATTCATATAAAGTTGTTAAAAGGATAAAATAAAATATATTTAAGAATATGGCTCAATCAGAATCACAGATAGAATTTAATACTGAAAAATTTCAATAATGACCATTATCTAAGACATGAAAGAACTATTTTTAATTTTTTTATAAGTTAAAACTTTATATGTATAAAATGTAAAATGATATTTATTGCAAGTTTAAGTGGAAACATTCCGATTCCCATATTATGTGTGTAATATAACTGATAGGTATAATTATCATCACATGTAGAAAAGCATCAAAGAAATAAACTTGTTACAGTTTTTTTCGACTATTCATTATATTCTAGTTTAGCTAACAAATGAAGTACATAAGTGTCATCACTAGGCTGATTGTAAACCAAACATGGATATTCGAAAACAATTTTTATTGACATTTCATTTTAATACAGGATAAATCGGTAACCATTTAATATTAATGACATAGAGTTATGGCAATGTTTGAAAGAAATAGCAGTTTTCCGTTTACTCACGTTCAATTATAACAGTGAAAGAGAGCAAATCGCATGGTAATCACGGATGTACACGTGAGTGTATAAACATATGTGTAATATATATAATGAAATTGAAGTTTTTGGATATGCATCTAGTAGAGGTAAAGGGGTTGTTTTAAAGGTTTATCTGTAACTTGAAGTTGAGCAAAGAAATCTCCCACAGTTGAGACTGGCCTTCACATCAGTTCAACTATTTGGTTTGAAATTCTTTCTTTCATTTCGTTTCAAACTGATTATTGTGGGGTATATTTTGAAGTAATAGTTGATAATATATATACATGATTCAGTGAGTCAGTTTCTCCCCCATACTGTAGTGGAACTTTTGGCAAATCACTATAAATGTTTACACAAGAACTGCATGCACAAACCATTCATTCTATGACTGTATTGATTTTGTGCCAGTATAAATAACGTCAATCTATTTTGGATGATGGTCCTCTACTCCAAGTTCTTAAGAGAGTATAAGGTAACCACTTTTTTTTTCTCCAAGTATAACAACATAATCGGTAACAAATTCCGGACCTACGGCACTTAAAGAGTTTTTGTGTATTAAGCTGACAGGTTTTCATTATTTTTTTTATTTCTACAGCTGTCCTTTTAAATATAAGATTAACAGAAGAGAGTGTTTCTATTGACAATTTACACAGTTCTTCATTAAATTAACTATCTAGTCCTAAGTTTACCTAAATTGAAGCCCTTAACAAGCAATCCTCATTTCGGTTTATTCATTTTCTATATTTAACTTGGTAATTGAACCCTATCTAAAATGTGCTGTTTCCTGTTCTGCAGTACCACTCTATTGATATCTGGTCGAGGACTCATGTTATCATTTGATTTCCATTGATCATTACCATTATTTTGACGGTTCGTTATATCTATCAAATCTTTAAATATCATAAAATAGAATTGTAAATTGTTCTAGATCCATTTTAAACTATCTTTATCCACTTAGCCAATTCTCTTTAGAGTATATATATTGAACTAATGGATAAGTTTACTATATGAACTAAAGTGAACTTAGGTGAACTAAAGTTTACTGTAAGAATAATACGCTTATTCAAAAGCAATAATGACAGCCTTCTATTTTATTAAAGAAAAAATAATTGCCAATATAATATTAATCACATGTTATATTAATAATTATATATATATATCAATGATCAAACCACAATAAGAAATGGGAAAACAAGACTAAGATCTTTCAACCGTAACAAGCGGTCTTCGTCAGAGTCAAAAACCCAACTGAGTTGGAACAAGCAGTCTTCTTCAGAATCAAAAACCAGTTGGGTTTTTGACTCTGACGAAGACCGCTTGTTACGGTTGAAAGATCTTAGTCTTGTTTTCCCATTTCTTATTGTGGTTTGATCATTGATTGTTAGTTTACGTGTTTATGTGAAATCTTTTTTTACATTTATATATAGCTTTAATAACAAAATGCTCCTGATATTATCATTATAATTTGAAAATGATTCATATTCATTGATTGTTATTATAATATATTAGTTTTTCTAAATATAATATATGGCTATTATCATATAATTTGAATAATGATTCAAATAGCAAATGATTGTTATTAAGATATGTTATTAAAATAAAGTTTCACATAAACGTTTAGTGATATTATATATAATTTGAAAATAAATGGATTCAAAAATAGTTCAAATATAGATTGGTTATATATAATTCTGTTAGTGGTATGTTTTGTTTAAACGTTTATGAAATATTTGCTATTGGTGTGCACATGTTATTCAGGAGAAAATATTCGAGAGAAGGTATAAAATAGAAGCTACTCCTATAGAAGTAAATGGTGAGAGGGTGGGTTTGCAAGCAAAGCTGGTGGGGGAAGCCAACATTCCTTCCTAAATAAGGCTCTGGGCACAATGCCCCCCCACCTCTCTCCATCACCTCCCCTTGTATGTCTATTGTTTCGAAAAGGAAATTTCTGCATTACTTCCTTCTTTAATAACAATACAATTCATGAGTTGTTATATAAACTGTTGTTGAAGAGAAATTTTAATTTTATTCTTTTCATAATAAAAACTAAAAAAAAAAAAAAAATTGAAGTTATTTACATTCCTTTACGGGATGAGTTTTAAGTACTTATAGTAAATCAGTGATTTCATAGAACAATAATTATAGATCTAATAAACTTGTTAAATTTTTGACTTTTAAATTACATTCAGGCTGATTTAAATATAACTAAAAAAAAAAAAAAAAAAAAAAAAACCGATGATTTTTAGACCAACAGAATTTGAATTGAATAAATAAACTAATTTTAACTAAATGAAAATTCAATTGTTTTTAAGTAGTATAAAACATATTGTGTAAATTACAGCATATAGTCGCATTTATTGCGATCAGTACATTTTTACAGATCACTTAATCATGCCATACATTAGCAATTAGTTGATCTTGGCGAATGGACAAAAATCTTTGCATCACTTCCTCCTTTTAATAACAACACAAATCATGAGTTGTTTCGAAGTGTTGTTCATTCCAAAAAGCCAATTTACAATACAGAATGTATGTATCATTGAATTCCCTTATATATTATGATTCCCATAAAAACAAATTGAATTGAAGAATACTTATTTATTCAGGTCATTTAAACAGTGATTACAGTTGAATAAATTGAAAAAATATAAAAGAGCTAAAAACTAAAAACATCAAGTTTCAATATATGTATTTCAACTTTTTCTTGAGCAAACCTATACACCAGTTAACTAACCGCAATCTTTAGTTATCAATTAAAACATTTTAACTTCAGTACTTTCAAGAATATGTCTAATTGATGAAATACCTTGCACAGCGATATAATTTGTTTATATTCAGTTCATAAAACAAACCTAGTTAAGAGCTATTATGATCATGATTTACGAATAGTCACTTTAAAAATAATCAAAAAATTAAAGGGGGCTGTACTTAACTTTAACATAAGTAAACATATTTTCAAACTAGTTGACTCGTTTTCAAACATATTTTAAAGTACAATAAATCTATTCTGCTCGACTTTGATGGCAAATTTGTAAGTATGAATGGTTTTTTAAAATAATATCCATATTTTTTGTTTAATTTAAAAACAATTTTCTTTCTCTAAGTCCTTTCATTACTGGCAGTTTATGCCTATTGTGAGACCATGACAAGCAAACAGTATTTTTTATGCAACTAAAAATTTAGTTCGACCCTCAACATTTTACATCTAGCATAATAATGGCTTGCAGTATATAGAGAAGCCGGAGGTCCCTTTTTCCAATCGCAATTATTTTGGTAAACACAAAACCATGGGTTAAGATAATCTAACCATGTCTCTGTGACAGAGACTAACCACCTTACTGAATCCATAGGGGAGCCCACTTGTAGTATATGATCATGTTTTACCTATATAATTGGCTGTAATATCGAAAAATGAAATTAATATTTTTATTTACGTTCATTAAGGAATATTACTAGACGTTGAGTATAATAAATAGCCTTTCTAAACTATTGGATTAATTTCTTTTGCTTAAAGTACTCCCTACATTCTAGTCAGTTTCTCTATAATGGTGTAGATGTAGAATATGTAATATTTATCTAGTCTTGTCTACAGAATTTGTAAATTAATATTTGTACTACTCATTTGTTTCATCGATATCTTTTGGAATCAATCCAAAGGCAGTCAACGATGATTGATAAATCTTACAAACTTAATAACATTAAAATATCAATGTTGTTTAGTTCATATTCTTTTTACGCATGTCATGATAACATTTTAATAATCGGTAATGTGTAGTAACCTTTTTAATTGAAATAGTTTATATATTCAAATTGTAAGAGCATTATAAACTGTTGATATTAAAAAAAAAGTGTTCATAAAGTTAAAGAATTTTTAATTTTTCAGTTTCAGTGATTACATACTGCCAGAACCATTCTTCCCCTTTATGATAATAGTTTAATATATTTGAAACATAAGAAAATTAGGCTGAAGTTGTACATATATATATATATATATATAATACCAAAAAAATTTTTATCGGGACTCTGTCAGTTCTTTAGGTTCAAAGTTAACTCTCATTGCCAACGTTTCGGTTTTTACTTAAAACCTTTTTCATAGGCACATATCACATCCATATGTTTTTATATCCTCATAGAAACCCATAATTATTATCCCAAATTTATAATGAGGATATATGAAGAAAATATGGATGTGAGCCTATGAAAAAGGTTTTAAATAAAAACGGAATCGTCGGCAATTAGAGTTTAATGTGAACCTGAAGAACTAACCTAGTCCTGATCTATGAGGATATAAGCAGAACATATGGATATGATATGAGCCTATGAAAAAGTTT
Organism: Hermatobates lingyangjiaoensis; assembly: GCA_026182355.1. Lineage (NCBI taxonomy): Eukaryota > Metazoa > Arthropoda > Insecta > Hemiptera > Hermatobatidae > Hermatobates > Hermatobates lingyangjiaoensis. The sequence continues at coordinate 6,767,719 of JAPFBL010000106.1, read as the reverse complement.
TAAATAAAAACCGAAACGTCGGGAATGAGAGTTTAATTTGAAACTAAAGAACTGAGAAGAGTCCTGAACAAAAATTTGTTTCTACTTCACGGTCGATACTTTTATCTATATATATATAAAGATTTCACATAAACACGTGAAATAACAATCAATGATCAAACCACAAAAAGAAAATGGGAAAACAAGACTAAGATCTTTCAACCGTAACAAGCGGTCTTCGTCAGAGTCAAAAACCCAACTGTTGGGTTTTTGTGGTTTGATCATATATATATATATATATATAAAGTAAATTCAAAACGAAAGAAATACACAGAAAGACACAGACATAACTCACATCGATATTTCAACCATCGTCGTCATCAGGAGGTGTGAAGTGCGAAGAGTCCCGCAGGAAGGCAGGGGGTGACCACCACCAGGAAGTCACCGCCCTGCCTTCCTGCGGGACTCTTCGCTCTTCACACCTCCTGATGACGACGATGGTCGAAATGTCGATGTGAGTTATGTTTGTGTCTTTCTGTGTATTTCCTTCGTTTTGAATTTATTTTATTTGAAAAAGTCTGCTGGACTGTTTCTTTTAATTGTATATATATATATATATATATATATATACTCGTATATTATACACTATGCATCAGATCAGCAAATTTTACCACGCAAGGCATCCGAATTGATAGTTATATTAAAATATTTGTCCAAATTATTTCATATATTACATCATCCATGTTACCAGCACAGAAGTTGTTAGTACTAATAACGAGAGCATATAGATATGCGTTGTACGCTTAATAGGCTTCAATTCGTCCATCCACCCTCAGAGGAAAGTAGACGAGCATGCTTAAGTGCTCCAAAACTAGAAGAGCATAAATGATTCTATATCCACAACGTAATATTATTTTTGTTCCTCCATGATAACTAATTAAATTCTCACATGGATTTTGAGTAAAGGTTACAAAAGTAATATTCAACAATTATAAATAATTTATTACATAAAAACTAATGCCAAATAAACAATAAAATATTTATTATAAAAATATTTTTAACATTTTCACTTTCCACAATTTCATAAAAAAAAACAATGCATAATATATCGGGAAATATGTAATAACAGTTATATAGACACAGCAATACTTCTATTGGATAATTATTAAGAATCCAAAATAAAGACAAGTATATACCTCAGGGCATAACCAGCAGTATGTAATATATTATATTCATTCATCAGACATTTGTCCAACACTTAAGGCTTTTATTGCATCAATATATTCAATAATATCAAAACAACTCCAAAATCCAAACATAACAAGATTATTTCAACTTAAAAAATGTCTGCCAGTTTCAACTTTTTTTGCATAATAAATGTTGGATATAATATAATAAAAAAATAACTGAAAGTAATATCTTATTATCGCTAGTTCTAATCTACTAGTTCGTCATGTTATAATAACAACAAAAGCAATACATTTATTTTAAAGATGAAATTGATACTTAATCAATGCAGCAGAACAATGTAATGTCATAAAAGTGTAATTTCATTTCGTACCATTTTGTCTAAAATTTCAATTTTTTCTCTTTAAATACAGTTTAGATTTTTAATAATTACATTAATCTAAACATTTAAACATTCATTATAAGAATTTACAAAGTTTTATTTTTTATTTCTCACTAACATTATTAATAAATATCGTTTATATATCTAAGTTTTAATAATCATGAATAATTTAAAAGTATTCCTTTTTTTCATTAGAATTTACAATGTTTTCTGATGAATGCAAAGGCCACATTTGTCATTTCTTAGATAATAAGTCATAAAACCTGGAAAAAGAAAGAAATACATTTAATTTTAAACATGTGTTTAATAATTTCTGGAAACATCTTTACAGTTATAGACATTATGTATTACTGATTAGGTATGGGGGTAAACTTGTCCCTGTGGTAACTGAACTTTCTCAATACCGTAATTACAATATGACTAAAGGTTACGATTGAAAAAGATGAAAATACTTAAAAAATAAAGGATTAAGTATGTCGGGATACTTTCATTAATCGTGGAGAGAACTTTTTCTACAAAATATAGTACACACCTTTACTTAAAAACAACAAAAATAAACAAGTATTCCATTGACTGTTCAAAGTTTATCCAGGGTAAAAATCTACTATAGGAATTGTTTATTACAATTAGACAGTCCACAGAATTGCAGTGAGTAAGTATGACTTCTATATTTTCCCCCTATTAAGTAAAAATTAGGTAGAAAAATAGAATTCAGGTTGATTTTTTGTTTATGATAGATTCCAAGAAATCAGATTAATCGATATTCTGAAAGGAGGACGTTTGACACATTTTTAAAATATTATATCTTCAATTTTTTAACTCAGTTTCTTCTGAGCTCTGAATTCTTGGTAAAATTATTATAAGCTACATACACGCATTAAAGAAAATAACCTCCTCGAAGAATCTTTCGTTAAGGAAAAATACAAGTACTAGATGAAACCTACCCAGGACCTAAGTTGTGAAAAACGAAAAAACATCCGAAAAGGTAACTAGACATATATAGCAAAATGAAAAAGTTTTGGATTATAGTGTCGCTTAGAAAACCACACAATTGATTAACTAGGAATTATTAAGACGGTATTACTGCCAAGATAGTCCAGTGGCTTGCGTGTTTGCTTCTGGACTAGTAGATCAGGGTTCAATTCTCACTCCCGTGTGGAAAAATCTGAGCATGTCGTTCCTCTGAGCGGAAGTTAGTCGTCGGTCCCGAGTCTACAAGATATCAGGTACTTGTTAAAGATCCCTACTCTAAATACACTTGAGTTAGGCCAAATTTAAGACTCCCAATATAGAAGAATTACAGAAACACAATATTCCCTCTCAATCTTACAAAAAAAAGAAAAAAATATTAAATATTTTTTAAAAAAAACTCCAAAAAAACTATTTCTCATTAAATATTAAATTTTAACTAGACGACTAGAAAATGAAGTACATATCAAAATATCCATCAATGTAGTTGTAAAATACTTATCACTTACAAATACAAACACTTAATACGTTTTCGTTGTAACAGAATTAGGGTTAGGGTCATGAAAATCTTTATTAACTTCTTTGTTATTAAAGATAGTATCTTCTGTTGGGTTGGAACCCTGCGAACCAGTGTGAATCTCCAGAAGGTAAATTCTTTGAATAGGACGGAGAATCACACCATTTTTTGTTAAAAGTTTAACTAATCTTGAAGTACCAGCTCGTCCAAAAAACTATACCCAAAATCGAAACGACGTTTATCATCACTTCCAACAAGAACGATATCTTCTATTTCTAAATGGTCAGTCCTCTTTGGTTTTGCGTTTCGCAGCATTCGAGATATTCTTTACTAAATCTTTTCTTGCACCTTCACAAACAATCTGAAGATACTACTGCTTTTTTATCAGGGAGTAGTTTCAATTTTATCCAGATTTTCAACATTATTTCCCACCAGGCCTGAATAAACATCAAAGGCTTCATAGGTGCTAATTCTGAAGGGTCGTTTGATAGGTAGGTAAGAGGTCGATTATTTATGATAGCTTCGCATTCGAGTAACATCGTATCATCTCTTCACAGTTCAACGAAGCATTCCCAAGGTTCTGCTCAATAAGTCTTTCAGTATGCTGATCAGTCTCTCCCAAAAACCACCCCACCAGGAGACCGTAGGGGAGTTAAACCACCGTCAAATTCTTTCGAGACTACATTCCTTTTACATCACAATCTATTAATTTTCTTAAACAAATTTTCCCATTCGACAAAATTAGTTCAATTGTCGGAGTAAATCACTTTGGGTAGTCCTCTTATCGAAAAAATCTTCTGAGAGCTTGTATAAAGGCTTCAGTACTTAAGGTCTCAATTAGCTCGAAATGAATGGCCCGATATGGTGCAAGTAAAGATGACTATCCAAATTTCACACTTATCTTTCAAAATAACTGGTCTAGCGAGGCCCACTCTTGTATCTGAAAGACTGATGAAGGTTGGGTTCTATGTGAAGGTAAATGTGTCATCGAAATCTGAAAAGGCTAGGATTGATGTTTTCAACAAGTCACAGACCTTCTGACAACCATACCAATAGCCTGACTACCACGAATCAACCAGAACCTTTCTCTCAAAATTGTGAGGAGAGTAAAAATACCTGCGTAATTGTTCATCAAATGCTGATGCTCAATCAACCTCATCACCAGAGAATTTGTATGACCATCAGAAATTGTTAAAACTCTGAATGTAAGCTCATGTAGGAAGGCATACCAACTTTATGAAGTAACTAAATATTGCTCGTTAGAGATATTTGTAGCATGAATCATGAGGACATCATTTGCCAGTAATGCTACAGCTACGACAAGGTTTATTGCTACCAAATCTATTGCCAATGTGAAAATAGAGCTACTCTCAATGGCATAGACTCCAAGAGAGTATCAGCTTTCTTGAGTTACATAGTTGGTAGCAATTCTGGTCTCGATATGAAGATAGACATTGTGATGGAAATGGCCAGAGACATGTCTATAGAAAAGATCAACTCTAGAATTTTCTAGCTAAGACAGGAATGACACCAATGGTACACTCTAAATTGTGACTGGGTCGTTTCATCACTCACCCTCTTGTCTCATCTGAAGAAAATGATTCTATTTGTTTTATAAATAAATTAAATATAGAAAATGCTAAAATACAAATAAATTTAGGGCAAATAATGCAAAGAGCATCAATGACGCGCATAATTACCTTCACTTGATGTGATAGTGATGAAACTCTTGCAACCAAAATGGACAAAGTGAATGGTTCCATCTGTGCCGTTGCAGCAGAAACAACAGTCTTCCTTCTCTCTTGATCAACTTCACTCTTCATGTGATGCTCGTTACTAAAAAACCAAAGCTCTATCTCTAAATAAAGCCAGGATGGTCACTACCATTATTTTTCATTCAGAAGCTGACGAGGAGTACACCCTCGAGAAACTAAGTCGGCAGGGTTCAAATTTCCGGGTATATGGATTCACTGAGAGGGGCTAGTTTGACTTTTGATCCCGTTGATTCTGTTAGTCACAAAAACCGTCCATGGACCCTCATTTTTTATACAATTTATAACAACTGATGAGTCTGACCAAAAAAAAAAAAGTTTTCAGAATCTATTTTAAAACTCGGAGAAACCAATTTACTAGTCCCAATTAGAGTGGCAATAAGATCCAAGTGTGGTATTTTTACGTTGTACTGCTGGAGCCAAACGTATTTTGCCGTGAATAAATTCACAGAAACCTTGCCTTTCAGTTCAGTTCGAATAAAAATACAAGTAGCTGCTGCAAACTTGCTAGTGGCACTGAATATATGCATCGTACTAGATACATTGGTCGGAATTCTTTTTGAGACTCTACATTCATCCAAACAGGGGATTTCTTCAAACCATTTGACAAAACTGTGCCAAACTTCTGTAGGAAGAGGGTCATCCCATTTCGCCTTGTTGGACTATGATTTTTTGTAGAAGTATCTTAGGTAAGAGAGCTGCAGGTACAAAAAAATCCAATGGGATCATAAACTCGTTACGTAATGGACATTAAAATTTGGCGAATCCATGTTCCAGGTATTCCCAGCAACAGTTTTATGTTGAGTTGATTTCATTTGACTATTGGGTACCCAATCTGTGAAGTTGAATCCAGCTGAAGCCAGAAGTTGTCACGATTCTGTTATAAACGTGTCCAATTATTCTTCTGATTCGACGGAGGTAAGACAGTTTATCCACATAAAATGGTTTTTTGAGTCTTTCAACAGTCCCCGATATGGACGTGTTTGCATTTCTTAAACATATGCACCTGGATATGTTCTAGATGGTAAAATTTAGTCCGAAGACATTAAACAAAGAGCATTAAACAAACATTGGACAAAACTACCAAAAAATCAGTTTTTCATACACTCAAAACTAAAATGTCTAAAATCATATCAATTTTTGGAAAATAATATCCGGTTTTATGTTATGTCATTTTTTTGCTTCTTAAAGAAAAAGCATGGTAAAACGTTTGGTTATTACAACCCAGGTAACATATTTCCTTATATAATAATTTTTTTCAAAATAATCACTAAAATATAAAGATATGTCAATTTTACAGCGCAAAGTATCTATACAAATGCAAATATTGAAAAGAAACTTCAGCTTCCTTCATTAAGTAGACCACACAATTATTTTATAACTTTCATAAGAGAGGTTCGAAAATTGTTCATCTATGAATTGATTATAACCATTTTATACAAATGTTATACAACCTGAGAATGATTATAAATATAATTAAATAAAAGTTCTACCTTCAATATTTGCACATAATTTTTTTTTAAATCAGGCAGTGCATACAAAAATAAAGTATTAGTACAAATAAATATTCAGTTATTTAATAACCAATAACTTGTAACATTTTCAGATAAAGATGCTTGAAAACAACTAGTGAAAAAAGAATAACTTAGAAGAATTAAATTACTTTATCATTATATGACAAATAATATATACTTTAGTACTTAACAAGAACTACAACTAATTTTTTTTGTAAATTTGAAGCTTGCATACATCAAGATTAGGAAGATAAACACAAACATGCTATTTTGTTATTTCATTAATGAGTAAGCTTAGATAAGGAATATAAACATACTATTTTGAATCCCTTTCTCACTAATCCAAATTGTTACAGCCTCCTGTTCTTGATTCATTTAAGATCCACCTTGGTAGACAATGAAAATGGTGAAATAATATGGGCTCATGGCATGAAATCGTGCTTAAGAAATAGTGCTGGTCGGAATACCAATGTTTTAAGTAAATGCATCATGATAGATAAATAATAGAAAGTGTAATTATAACACAGGTCACAACTAGGCCACCTATGAGAACGTATTTGTCCTCAGATACTCTCTTCTCAATGAGCCTAAGAGTTGTGTTAGATAAACCTAACGTATTGGCTATGTCAATAATCCTTCTATGGGCTCCTTTTAATGTATCTCTTTGGTATCGAAAACTATCCAAAATATTTGCTCCAGATTTCAAAAGGTCATCAACTCCAGCATGAGCATTCTGAAACAAGTAATGTTACTATATTTTGTTTCCACGAAGAAATGAATTAACAGCATGGGTTTAATAATATTAAAACATACGTAACGATATTGTCTCTAGAAACTACTCAGAACAAATAAGTAGGCTAAAAAACAGAGATTCGAACCAACACTTAATAAAGCATTTTTATACAGTTTAAATAAAACTTAAATAAGTAATTAATTTTATAGAAAAAAATTTTCTTAAATAGTTAGGGATAAGGTAGTTAAGAAATTGAATTAAAATATGGCGAAGACGTTTTTAATTATAGCATTCTCTATAACACTTACAACAGGTGTATAATGAAACACAGTGAAAGAAAAAAACTTTAAGTGCAATAAAGATAATTATTACTAACATTTAGAGCCATACTATGTTGGAGTGAATGATCTATAAATATGGATGTTCCATCCCCTTCAAGTGTTGGATTTTGTATAAATTTTCTGGAGAGAAGTTCTTCTCTTTCCCTCTCGGCTTGTTTCCTTCTAAACATTTCATTTTGGTACCCCCGTAAAGCAGCCTACAACATTTAACATAATAAATAATAAAACAAGTAGAAGGTTTCACCTGCAAATATAATAAAAGTACTCCAAAGGTCTTCTTCGAAGCCAACACAAAGACATTATATCAATTTACTAAAGGTTGTAGAATAAATGACTTGTTTAAGTGACACAATCAACATAAAAAAAACAATTATTTTTTGGCATTTGAAAGACCTAAAATTATTATTTTCAAAACTTAGTTCAAAACAGTTCTGAAAGTACTAAGTAAAAAAAAAATAATATATTAAAAATAACATGCCAGTATAACATGGAACGGCTATGTTACAATGGAGTATAGAGGCATCACACGACAAGAAGACTATAACACACTCATAGAACACTGAGATGAGTTACTCTGGAAGATGGACAAGATCAAAAACCGGTCAGGCGCAGAAGACATAAATTCTAATACGGTTCCAAATAATTATTATTTCACTTATTAAGTTAATAATAAGTCCACGAACTGATGAACTAACAGGGATAGCTACATAATAATTCAGATGTCCTAGAAACAATAATGTTTTACAAAGATAAAATAAAATAGATAAAGGTAAAGCAAGTTAAAATAAAATACAAAGAAAATTTAAATAGAATTTTCATATTTTCCACTAACCTGCACTTAATTTCCGTCTGATTCTAATAATCTGATTTTTTTTTATTGTAATCAGGGAGGGAGTTTGAGTACCTCCTTTTTAAGTATGCCTCTATTTCATGGTCCAGTCAGCACAAAAAATGTTTTTTTCAAATGCCCATACTTACAGACTTTTACCTTTAGTGCTGTCCTAGAGAAGAAAAGTGTGGGTAATTTATGATTTGGCACCCATTTTAGCAATGGACGAGCCGCATTACCGGGTTGATTCTACTTTAGAAGTCATAAATTTGACCTAACTAAAGTCCAATTAGTGTAGGGATCTTTAACGAGTACCTGTCATTGTACAGGCTCAGAACCAATAGCTCAACGTCCTCTCCGAGAGACGAAGTCTCAGATTTGTTCAGCTCCCATGTGAAGAAATTGAGGACAACAGTGAGAATCATCCCTAGATCTACTAGTACAGAGACGAACTCTCAAGCTACTGGGTTACCCTGGTTCCCCACACAAAAATGTAAGTGCTTACTCACTCGACTTGATCAATCAACAAAGCCTTAGCAAATAAAACGCTTCCTGAGGCAGCCAGTACCCTACTGAATTTCAGAGAACGTTCACCACTGCAACCAACTAAGGAAAATGTTTTTTTTAGCACACTTTTAAAGTACAACAGTAATATTTTATTACTGCTTTATTAATATTTTAAAATCAATTAAACAGTTTGATTACCAAACCAAATACCAAATAAATCATAAGTTACGAGCTATACAAATCTAGTTGGACATGAAGCCCCATATACTTATTACCTATGAACATATGGCCACAACATCTTTGATACAAAATCGATGAATTATAGCTGTTACAATTAAATAATTATAAAATCCTTAAATAGATGCTTCATCAATCCGAAATAATCATCAATATTATCTATCTGACAGACATACAACGTTTTCATTATTAAAAAAAAAAAGATCAATTACAGTTTAATTTATCTTTAAAAAAGTGTAACAGAGCTTTATTGTGTCCATTGTAAAACTAATTTTTACAACAAGTAAAACAAAACCAGACTGGTAAACACAATCTTTTCATCATATAATATTACCATCAGATTAACTAATAGAAATAATAAAATATATTTTATAACCTATCATATATAAAAATTGTATGTCGGTGAGTGTGTGTCCACAGATCTTTAATGACTTATAGATTCTCAAACAGCTTAACAGAATTAATTGAAAATAGATAGACTACTGGTCTCTTAGTGAATGTTTTAGATGGTTGGTCAAGGTCAAGGGAAACCTTGTTACTTGATCATGTCAAGCAAAAGGAAAGCATAAATCACCCTTGAAATGTCTTACAGAATCTCAAGCCACTGGACTGAATTGGCACGTGGACTACTGACCTCTTAGTGAATGTGTTCGGGAGGAGAGTAAATCGATCAGGTCAAGGGAAAGAGGATGCACAAAACCATGCAAATTGAAATACATCTAAGAAATTAAAAAGATTAATAGACATCGTTGTACTGATTATAAAGTTGCACAAAGGCTGAAAACACCCTATGGAAATTCAGATACGTCCAATTTTACTTCCAAACAGCTAAATAGATTGATTTAAAAATTTTCATATAGAGAGAGTACTGACTTGACTTCTCAGTGAAGTTCTTGGAGGGGAGGGCCAATCGATCAGGTCAAGGTAAAAGGGGCATAAAGAGCCACCCCATTAAAATTGAATGCGTCCAATGTTGATGAAATTTAAGCCATTTATATTACATAAGGCAAAAATAATCCCAAATTTTGTTTATTACAAGGACACACAAAGGGGTAGAAAAGACCACCAGGGGGTCACAAAAAAACTACTCAACATAATTGTTTAGTTATTGGCAGGAAGACTACTCACCTCTAAGTGAAGGTTTTTAGGGAATAAAAAAGTCGATCAGGCTAAGGGAAAGAGGACAAACGGAAGGCAGAAACCCCACTGCCTTGATGTCTTAAGGACTTCCATACCGCTGGTCAGAATTGGTTTGGAATGTGGACAATTGATCTTTCTATGAAGGTCATAGCAGAGGGAGAGCAACTGAATATGGTCAAAGGATGGGCCCCCAAGGTGGCAAAAAACCGCCAGAACACACAAAAAAAAAATCCAAAACTTCAACTCCTTTTGTTAACTAGAAATAAAGATAATGAAGGGGGGGGGGAAGCCCAATTAAAATTTAAATATGTTCAATTTTGAATGAATTTAAACAATACACATTACATACTAAGCAAGGCATATTTTCACATTTTCAACAGCTCCTTTCAAGGTCAAGGAGAGTAGAAGTCCCACATGAAAATTGAAATACTTCCTATGCCTAATGGAATTTAAACCATACAAATTGCATACTTTTTTTTATCATTTCTAATTAAAGTATTTGTATAGTTTTATATCTACAAAATTACAAATTAAGCAAGAACTATGAGTACTGCAGTGAAGACGGGAGTATATGAAATTGATAAATAAGATGACACAGATTCATAGTTAGACAGATAGAAAGGAATCTACCACTATATAAAACTTCTGACATTCTGCTAGTAAATCATAAATATATACATTACTTTACAACAATACCGCAATAAAAAAAAGCAATTACCTGCAAATGCTGGTTATCATATTTGAGCTGGTCAACTCTAATTTTTGCATTCTGTCTCTTACTGACTGGTTCTTTGTGAAGTAATACATATAGTTGTTCGCAGTTACTAAAAATGAGATAAATATATAAGTTACAAATTATTACGTGTAAGAACAAAACTGAAGGATAACGAGTCATAAATATCAAAGCAAAAAAATAACTTTATTTTAATAAAAGAGAAATAATGTAATATATATATATATATATATATAAATTGACTCCTAAACCAAACTTAAGAACCGATAGTCTATATACATCTTGTTCTACTACCTTTAAGTGTTCTATCAATTTTATTCATCACATATGTTTGAGTAAATATATATTAACAGCCCTAATTATTAATTACTAAAGGATTAATTTCCTAGTCTACTTTAAAATGACAAATATTCAATCATCATAGGTATCTACTTGTTTTATGGATACCTGTTTACTCGTCGTACCTGTTTATGGAATCAATCCGAGACTGAATTTCTGCCTCCAAACTTTCTGTGCTGTATCCTTTCATTCCTTCTAATCTATGAAAGCATTGCTGGGTTTCCAGTACAAGCCGATTAGTCTGATGGTATACTGATTCCATTTATTATCTTAGTAATTGCCTAAACTTGACGGGTGCTATTCTTTCAGATATATACTGATGTAAGTACGGAATATAGTATTCAATCATGTAATAATCAAATACACAAATACCACATCATGATCACAATACGTGTAAATTTGAAACACTTTATAACCTGCTTGAAACCTTCCGATGACAGAAGTAGTATACCACTGACATCTAATTTCCCTGGCTTTTATTAATTAAGGCCTCTAAATATTATCTCATTGAATCGTTAACCTAATTGATTATTAGCTGTCAAGAACTACTCATTTCAAAGCAAAAATATCTGGCAGGTTATTAAATGATTAAGCATGAAAAAACCGACTGCTACCGAACTAATTGTATGTTATTCATTTCGTAAAGCTTAGAGTGAATCAGTTTACTTATTAAAGCAAATAAATACTTTTATTATGTATTGATTTAGTGAAAAAAAATGAGAATGACCTTTCAATGAGTAATACAAAGGGTGAATATCTTTAGAAGAAATAAGAAGCAAAGCCTCCAAATGTAGAGCATTAAGATAGCCTGTCATTCCATTCCTGACCAAGTTATTAATACTATGTCTTAATTATTCTTAAAAATGGAATAAATTCATGTGTACATTACACTTGATGTACACATGAATTTAGTTCATTATTAGTTCTATAAGCAAATATTAAGAATGCAGTACAGCTAATTATTAACCTAATTCAAATCATTAGTTGTGCAATCCGTAATTGTGTGGTATTTACTCATTCTGAGCTAAAATGGATAAACAAACAAAAGTCTCCACACAAATGAAGTTTGTGGAAAAAACTTCATTTGTGTGGAGACTTTTGTTGGTTTATCCATTTTACCTCAGAATGAGTAACCTAATTCATATATAGTTAATATTAATAACAGGTTTTATTAGATGAGAATCAATAATTTTTTAGGTTTTGTACGAAGTAATTAATTGGGAAGTCTTTTTGTTCACCCTGGTACATCACTTCGATTACCTTACACTTCAAATGATTACACAATCATTTGATTGTGTACAACACAGTTTTTTCATTTTCAGATAGACAAAGCGGAAAATTAGTGATTAACTTTTAAACGTTTGGCACTGTTAATTTCAAGTCATACGGTAATATACGATTTCAAACAGCCCAAATGAATTATTGAGTCCGGTTTTATTCATTATTCAAATTTCTCCCTCCACGTTAGAAACGAACAAGTTAGAACGATGAACGTCCGGACACTTTCACGACCAGAAGAAGAGTGGTCTCCCTATGGTTGTCGTGTCCCATTAACCCATTAGTATTTTTTTGCATTGAATTAATAACGCACAATTTCTTCTGTCTAATTTTAGTAAGAACAAAGATAAATTTGAAAATACTCAGTAATTCTATTCTACTACTATTTTTTTTTAAAAAAAAGGTCCTTCAAATTTTTAAAGTTCTCTTTCCTTTCTTCTCTATTAGATAAAAATTAATCATACCTGTATCCCAGGATTCCCCCAGATCACAATAGAATTTTGAGGTATAGTTTTCAGTAGTGTTTTCCATTAAAACATAGAATGGTGTAAATTCAATCATTTTTCTTACTTTGTTTTGAAGTTATTCTAGTCATGATCATATGAATAGTTGCCTGCTTATTCTATTGAAGTTACTACAAATAGAAAGCATTTCTGGACTCTTTTACATTAAAAAGAATAAATAAAAAACGAATAAATTTAATAGGGAACATGTGGAACAATCATCCATTATTATCGACTATATTGGGATTCATCCTAAAACTAACTGTTATAAATTTAGCTTTCTGTTAACAAATAAATTGAAATGGTACCCATATCATATTTGTATAACCTAGCTAAATTAGTAACCTTCATTGGATATATTTAGAAGTTTGTGTTATTAATTTAAAGTATAATTACTAAATGTTTTAGAATTGTCAATATCATCATCAGGACAGTTGTGAGATATTCATACAATTTTGAACTTAATATTGTTATTTGACATTTTTTTTAGAAGGCTATTTAATCTTACGCTTATCCTGTTTCAATTTATGCCTAGAAATATCAAATAAATTATAAATGCTCCCCGAAATTTGTGTTCAAGAGTCTACTTTCTAATTCGTTTTTTTCCTCTCAGATTTCATTCAACTGAAAATTTACTTATTAATGTTGCAACAAAAATTGCATTTCTAGAATAAATGCAATACTGTATTGGTACAGCTTGTCTTCTATGCATCGCTACAAATAATTTGTAGTAAAGGAAAGTTTCATAGATTGTAAATGCTTCATTCTGAACTTTTTACAACTTATAATCATGATTAATGATAAACAGAATTATAGTCTAGTATTATAAAGCTGTAATACTTTAAAATAAGCACCTACGTTCCGTTAGTATATTATCCCTGAATCCAGTAAATAATTTACTTAATCTGGTTTTGTTTTGAATCTGTTCCACTTTTACTTTCTTAATACTGTTGAAACTTCATTAAAAATTACTGTAAATCAAGTAATATGGAGTTATTGGATTTCATGAGTAAATCTTGATAGGAGTTTGACAATATTCCTTAGATGAACAGAAATAGAGTTACTACTACTGTTCAATTCATATGATTCATATGAATATTAGTGGTGAGATAAAACAGTTCTTTCAAGCGTTTTACTAAAGGTCATCTTTTTATTTCTTCTGCTCCTTTGTTATACAGAAAGTTCATATGTTTGACAAATTACGCGTTATTATTTTATTTTTCTTTTGTTTTTTGGAGACATCTGTAAAGGTACAAGGTGTTTATTAAATATTTTCTTTATTACATAGAGAGCCGTTCGAAAAGAAACGGCACCCAGAACGAAAGCCTTCCTCTCTAAACAAATTATATTACTTATATTATAGCCTGAGGAAAGTTAATTGTAAATAGAACCTATAAAAGATAAATTTGAATTAAAAAATATCTATCGAAATATTATTATTTATATAAAAAAGTAATATTTATTTATCTTTTGTTTTATAAATAATAAATATTTAAGTAATAACGTATTTATAATTATAATTACAAGTATTGATGGTAATTAAAATATATTATTAAAAATAGCACCAATAATGATCAGCACATTCCAAAAAGTTTGGTTCCTGAACTGACTATTAATTTGACTTTTTTTTTTAAAAAAACATGAAAGTATGCCACAAGTTAATCAATCTTTCTCGTTTTCAGAGTGGCAAAATTGTCGACACATTTTTTAGATCTTATTATTGGGTCATTTCCTATTCAATAGAAAGTGAACTTAAATTGATAAACCTCTCCTGAATCATTGAAGCACTTAAATAATTCTTCACTGTCTATTCAAGTTTGTTAAAGAATCTGTTCGCCGATGCAGGATTCATTGGAATACTTTTGTTAGGTCCTAACTTTTGTCATTGCAAATAAGTCAACCCGATGAATCAATTGAAGGATTCGTATATGTTCTAAATTTTTAAAATTTAAATCTAAAAGCAGAAACCATTTTTTCTTCTATTCAATATTTAAACTTTTATGAGTCAAATGACATGATATATTGCAAAAGGGATTTAAAGGATTAAGAATAGATGAAAGTCAGAATGGCTAAGGAGAGTGAAGGTCCTGGATCATATTTAATTACAAGATTTGAAGAATAAACAACTTATTAAAAATCGCATTTAAGCGAAAGAGTACGTTTCATGTTTCGGACAAAAATGGATTTTAACAAAACAGTTCATTGATTTTAGGAGGGTTTCCTTAACATTCATTGTAAAAAATACCTTCTGCTAAGGTATTTTATAATTTTTACATGTAAACAAAAAAACATAAGAAAACTTGAAAGATATATTAATTAATAGTCAGAAAGTTCAATAAAATGCTATTTAAATGATATCGTTGAAAGGTGTCAAGAAAACGACAATGTACTAATGAGATGTGTGATTTTTTCTTGGGATATGAAAACCAGTACTGTATAGTTTCCTTTACCTCTATACAGTTTTCTGGAGCACTTTATCAGATATTTAATAATAATTTATATACTTACAACCTAGATTTGGGAGACTGTGGTATCTGGAGGTTCTCAATTATCTTTGATATTTAATGAAAACCTAACTTGCGAGTACAACGCCATGTCATTAAATACTCAATCATTTTTAACTAAAAGAAAAAGCGGGGCCAAGTTAGCTTAGTGCAGAGGTTCTTAACCTTTTGAGAGTACCGAACCCCACCAGTTTCATAAGCGCATTCACTAAAACCTGCTTTAGTGAAAAATAAAATATGATTTTTTTTCAAATTCAAGTTATAGGCGTATGTTTTTTTTACTGGTGCACAAAATGAACCGTGCATGAATATCACCTTGTTCAAAGAACAAAACCAACACAGTACACGAAATCACAACGAATTACATACGTGCAAATCAGGGTGACTTCTGCTATTGACCTCCTTGGTGGAGGTTCCGCCAAACCCCTAGGGTTCGATCGAACCCAGGTTAAGAACCACTGGCTTAGTGGTTAACGTACTCGCCTCTGGGCTGGTAGTCCGGGGTTCGATCCCCACCTATGAATAATTAGATTTATTCATGCGGGAGGTGAATAAATCTCAGTACGTTGTCCCACGGAGAGGACATCCATCGGTCCCGAGCCTGTACGATGTCAGGTACTTGTTAAAGATCCCTACTCTAAAGACACTTGAGTTAGGCAAAATTTAAGACTCCCAATGTAGAATCTGTAGAATAAACGATCAAACAAAAAGCCGGTAAACGGCTGACGTTATCACCCGCAAAGCGATCGGTTTAAAACAAACAAACAAAAAAACTAAAAGAAAGACCCAACTTGTAAAACTTCAAACATCCTTTTACCAAACTTCAATGTGCCACACTATTTTAAAATAGTATTACCAGTAAGTTATTTAATCTTTCAAACTCCACGTTTAAATGAACTTTCATACTTAATGATTTCTCATTTTCCGCAGCAATAACGATTTTGGTGCCTCCTTCGACCAACCTCTTTCCACAGCATAGTGCTTACCTCGTGTTTTACTCTCTTAATTTATTCCCCTAAAAATTTGGATAGGTCTTTCACTTACCTTCTTCAAACCCTCCGTGTGAATAGACTTAGTTTTTTTTTTATTTTAAGTATTTATTATATTTTAAAATTTTTATTTCTTTGACTAACTGTATTTAAGTTACAGTTTCTTGATCACAGTGATATTATCAATTAGCAGTAATTAGCAGAGAAGTAATTGCTAACAAAAATGGATTTTAACAAAATAGGTTATTGATTTTAGGATGGGTTTCCTAAAATATTTTTTGGTAAAAAATGTATTTTGCTGATGTCTTTTACAATTTTTACATTTAAGCAAAAGAGCACTTTTATATTTATTGAGCTTAGCCTCAAGTTTCATTCATAACTTTACTATTTGATGTATGAAGTTTGTTTTGGTGTGATTTCGTGTCTATTCTGTTTTGCTCATCATAATCATAATAGCTACCCTTGTACAATTGTCACTTTCAATCTAAATTATTATGGTATTAAAAAAAATCTCTCTACTCATCGGGACGCTTCTCACTCTTTACTCACTTATAGGGGTTTATGGGAGCCAGGTTAACACGGTGGCAACGTGCTTACCTGTGGACTGCTACATCAATACCCACTTTGGCCATATGGGAGGTGAATAAATCTGAGCACGTCACCTCTCAGAAAAGATGTTAAAGCCAGTACTATGTCAGGACATTGTTAAAGATCCCTTCTCTAAATACATTTGAGTTATGCAAAATCTAGGTTTCCCTATGCACAAATCAATCTTCATTGCGTGGTATCACAAAGGGCCAATGTTCGGCCGATGTGTATTCTCTTGTGGGACTGCCACTCGTTATTACCCTTTAACCAGCTGATAGAGATTTTCAACTCCATCAGTTTTATAAGGTAGTGAATTAAATCAAAGGGTTCCTGTTCGGTATCTTATGGAAAAGACTCTAAACTAACAGCCTTCCATTTCAGATATATAATTTTAAATTTAAAATTAATATTTCTGAAACCACTTACATGTTGTTATCAATGTAAAATCAGTAACAAAAAATTACTATTACATTATAAATAGTAATTAAATATGTTAAATACATGTTGTTATGTTATTTTTTCTCAGGTGCCAAATAGTGGAATACATGCAGAAATTATTGCATATTGAAATCATTATCGTTGCTTGGAAAAACTGAAGCCTTTTTCATTGGAATCACGCAAAAGGTATCTTTTTCAATAATATGATTGAATTGATATACTTATATATATGATTATTTACATTTAATGAATTTTAAAGCTTTGTTGTTTCTTTTTTTGCTACAAAATATGTTTTGTAATTTTGAATATCTGATTGCTATTAGAATGATTTATTTTAGTGACTAAATAATTGAATAATACCATGATACACGCTATTACTGTATTTTTTTTCTAGTTTGATCCTCTTAGTATGTTATATTTACTAATTTATTAACAAAAATCTGATTGTTTTGTATATTCAATGAGTATATAATGTCAAATCGAAATACTTCAGAAATCATTTTCTCTATTTAGATTATAAAAAGAGTTGTTTTCTATTTTTTCAACATCGAAATAGTAAAAAATCATGTTACTTCATTGACTCTTCGGCAAGAATTTTAAAATTTACTTTACACATTTTTCAATTCGGATTTTTAAGAAATACTAATCATTTTATAAATTCATAGCCGATTAACCCTTCATGAAAATATTGTTTTCACATAAGAAGATAGTTGTTGCTATATTCGTTTCCATAAAGAAACAGTAGAGATAAAATCCACTTTTCTTGGTGATTCTTATACTATAAAGTCACAATTAAAGTAAATGCTCAATCGAAATAAGTGGCAAAAGTCGAAAGTAATTGTTTGTTTTCCAATGCTCCTGAGAATATAAAATAAAGTCATCATAGGTACTAAAATAAAGTCTGTTTAGAAGGGTTACAATTGTATAATATTATTGGTCAGAATACAGCATATAGGTCAAATTAAAATGATATAGAATAACATGACGATTGTTCTTTAGTAAAAAAGTTCTTTAGTAACTATGCTAGGACTGAAGAAACTCTCTTCACCGTGACTAGATAGTTCTCCTCTTAAAGAGAGTGGTTGTCTTCCTTGACGTAGTGGAAGTACTCAGATGATTTCATTTTAACAAGCTTTCATTTCCTATGGGTTATATATCAACAAATATGTTTATATTTGAACTCAGTAAATTACTATAAAATATTGAAACCAGAAGACAATGCTTTTTCTGTCTGAATTTTTCATAAAAATGCATTAACTATTAGTAAAAGTTCTTTTCACTAATAGTTTATAGCTTTGTTAGATAACTATATGTAATAGCCATCTATTTTGGGATTTCTGGGCATATATTATGGTTCATCAATTTGTAAGGCAGAGGACTATGATGGTTGAAACTTTCTCTCCAGTGAGGATCAGGTGAGATGGCTATTGAAAGCAGGAATGTAGGACGATTCAACCCCCACTCTAAGACGGTGATCTCTTATACTGGTAGGCGAAGAACAGTGTGGAACGATGTTGGCGTTGGCGTGTGCTCTTCTGTGGTCTCTGGCCGTGGCGGCTCCTTTCTCATACCAACCGGCAACAGTCGCAACACCTGTCATGCCGTTCCACCTACATCACCACAACACACTGACACTAGATCTCAGTCAGTCCCACAGACTAGGTAATTCTACCTCAAGCACTGAAAGTACAATATACTATGATTTTGTCACTGTACAGTCTCCTCTCATTTTCATCAAACACAGTAATCCAGACTTAAAAATGGATATTTCGTTAAACGGACCTAAGAAAAAGTCTAAAGCACTTAAAAACTTTCCATTTTCATTTTTTTTGGGAAATAAAAGTTCGGACTTAATAAAAAAGAAGAATGTATCAAATAGTGATATAATCATATCGCACAAAAATAATCAATCATTTTTTGACAGTTTAACTGTACAATCAGCGCCGATAATTGTAAAGTATCACCAACACAACAATCATGAAGAAAATAATGGCTATTATAAAAGAGTTTCTAGGATAGCTTCTGCTGGAAAAAGCAAAGAAAATATTAAGAACTCATTGAATGGCCCATATGAAGCTGGTTTTGTAAAAAGTTCTAATGCTTTAAGAAAATCACTTACACAATTAGACCGGTTTAAAAGAAGTTTGAATCTGAGTCACAGCTTAAATAAACAAATACTATTTGAAGTAGCTGATAAATCAGAATTACAAAAGAACAAACGAAAAACAGATGGACAAGAGAGATTAGTTGAGTCATCGAGAGGCAAGAAATGGATTAAACAGTATCTTCCTCTAATGTTGCTTGTACCTTCAATGATGATGTTCGGATACACGCCTTTTATCCTCTCTGCTCTTAAGGTGATTATCTTCAAAGGCCTACTAATTAACAAGCTTGCTCTACTTGCATCAATCTACATAACAATACGCACCCTTGTTTTTGGCCCCGCTCCAGGGCCTCCTGTCAAGTACTATAACTACGGGTATCAACAAATGTATCAACATTTTGCTAAAGATGATCTCATGTACAAATCAACTTTATAGAATTCGTAATTGCAATAAGATACATAATTGTTTTCAATTAGTTTTAATCTTGGTGCTCTAATATTTAGGCAAAAATAGAAACATTTAGTTTAGTGATATTTTTTTTCTGAGAAAAATTATATTAAATGATTTTTAAGAAGAGTGAAGAAGAATTTAATAATACCCTTTAATAATTCCCTAAATTATCATTTATACAATTTTAATAAAAAATTACCACAAAACAATAAATATAATGTTTGTGATAAAATTTGTCTGTTTTAATAAATTATTTTATACATGTTAATGTATTAAAATGTTAAATTATTTTACAAATTAATTCTCAGTTAGATGTATATTTTGTAAATATAAACTGTGCCCAAAGTAATTCTTATTAAAACCCGAAAAAAAAGTGTTGACAAATAAGGTTTAATGTTTTAGCGCTGTATTTTACACTTAATAACTTATATGAAAGAAAGATTGTATTTGTCTGTTTTTTTAAACGATAGAAAATTGCTAGAATATACCTCAACCAAACTTTGGACTTAGACTGTAATTCAACTAATGCTATAGGTCGTAAAATATAGTTATATTGTTATACAGATGTTTAGTTGCTACAAAAATTAAACAAGAATTTACAGAAGTTACTGATTTAATATATATCAAAATGATATATGTGGTTTGCATAGTGGCAAACAAACATTGAGGGGTACCATTGAATTATCAAATTCAGAGAGGATTGCTACCGAACCAATGTCACCCCCATTATCATCTTGACTTGCCGTACTGCATAGTAAGGTAGACACTTTTTAAATCAAGAAGTATCTTAAAAAGGGCGTATTTCTGATGTTATCAAAATCCCATGGTGAAGGTACTTGGATACAAGCAGGTATCATGTGACAAAGATAAATGATAAGGCTTGAACAAAATTACCTCTATTAAAACTAACACAATTTCATGATTACAGGTACCTGAGACTAAAATTTAGATGATCTATCGGAAACAGTGCTCAAAAATATGATAACATGACCTGTTCTCATATGAGAATCTTATAAAACCCAACTCTATGATAGAAAAGTGAAAATGAAGGGCTTACATTCGAAGAGAGAGAATTATTATTCCAACTAAGGTGTTAATAAATTAACAGATTAGTTAATTAGATTATTAATAAACTAGCAGATTGTCAATGAATTAATAAAAATATTATAACTTATAACCAATGAACAATAGCCGTATGGGATATTTCATGAGAAGTTGTCGAATTTTCAAAACAGATAGGCATAAATGGTGCAAAATCAGATATTACTTGAATCACCATCTTCGAATATTTTAGCCTTCAAAAAATGTGACATTTATGATTACTCCAGAATGGATTGAGAACAACATTTTGACTCTCTGTTATCGGACTAGTAAGAAGAATTCTATAAGTGAAGCTTAATTAGAAATAGCTCTGATCTTTGTACTATATTTCCAATAGGATTCAAATTATTTGTTCATTCAAACTACTTTTGAACCATTTACTCTTCAACATGTAAAAATTGAAAATAATCATTTATTTCTTTAAAATATTGTAATGTAGGTTAGTTTATTGAACATAAAGTTGATTTTTTGTTTGTACCTTTTCCTTGTCTTTTCAGTAGCTACTAATTTTGTATTGTGTAGCCTAGGTATGTTTTCCAGTTAATTAAAAGACTAATATTTTCCAATTTGTATTTTTTTCATTTAATTGAAATAAGTAATGTAATAACAAAATGTTTTGCCTCATGATTCCTGATTCATTAAAAAATATTTGAAGGCTACACCAAAATATTCTGAGCATAAATATTATCATAGATGCAGGGCCGTCCCTAGGAAGGTGCGAGGCCTACCCCACCCACAGATTATATAATTATTATATTGTGCAGATATTGGAAATAAAAAGAGCTTAAAGCTTTCAATTTTATTTGAAAAGAAAATTTATTGCCGGCATGGCAGATTAACCACTGAACAGGACATTTTATCCGACGTCACTACCGTAGTCCTGCGAGAACTCAGGGTGGTTACCTCGCCCTAGCTAAGGGACGGGCCTGCATACATCCCAAATTATGTTATATTAATATTAATATAAATATCTCATAACAGAATGGTTCATGTTCCTTAACATTGCTAAAAATTTTTATGGTTCCATTATTTTTTTTTTTAAAAAAGTTTTTATTCAGGTAAATAACACTGAACATTACTAGTGTGGAGAGTTTTCGTTTTGCTGTCGTCGGATCATGGTTGGTTCAAAGTAGAAAGTAATGATCATTAGCTACAAAAAAAAAACTGGAGTGGTCTACATTCAACTTTACTGTAAGTAAACGTGACAAGCTTTTAATTCAAGAAAGAATTTTAATTTAGTTTTCTCAATTTTGCCAATTAAAACAAAAATATAATCATGGTTACAGCATTTGAAGAAAATAAGGCAAGTAACAATAAGTAATAATTAAGATTAGATTATATTTTCAATTTGTTGTTGTAGTAATTTCTGAGAGTTTATAAAAACCTAGTAGATAAATAGTAAAATCAATAATAAAACATATTTTTTTCATTTTATCTAGGTTAGTCATTTTTTTTTTGATTTTATTTAAATATTTGTTTTTCTAGACAAGTTATTCAAAATTATATTAATAGTTATGTAATTTGTATACTTAGTTATCTTCCAATATAAATTAATTCAGAGATAATTGATTATTATCTAATCTTCAAAAGAAAGATATTTTAATAATTGCTTGTTTTAACGACTAGAGATTTAATAAAATTAAGGAAAACTAACCTGGCCTATGGACTAATAGTAGGCATGAATAGTTGCCCTTTTAAATGTTATATTGCCTCTTACAACAGTCCAAAATAGTGCTCATAGTAATAAAATACCAAATACCAACTTTCTAGAATGATCAGAAGAGTGGAAAACAAACATAAAGCGTTTTGACATGAAGCAACATTCACATTATGGTTATATTCTCAATAACATTTTGTTTTTGTGGAAATATTATATATAATTTTCAACTGTGAAGAGTAGATTCTTAAACTTTAGGTACCTTTAATTTTACAATTGACAATAAAACTATTAATTACAAGGAAAGAAAAGTCTTTTCAAATTATTAACAAAAGGATTATTAGTTTGATATGCTGGAAAGAGAAAGATACAAAATCCTGAATAAGGAAAGTGTTAAGTTTTAGTGCGTTTTATACTAGATAGAAGCAAAAAAACTAAACGCCTCGAGGAGGTAATCAATTTTACTGTGATAAACACAACAATGACATATTGCATTATATTTCAATAATGCACATTAAATAACACCACAGGCATATGGTTCTTTATTGTTTTTCCAAACCAAGTACTACATGCCAGTTGAATTTCATTAGATGGCTCGAAATAATTAAAATCGAGCTAATATACAGTGATTACTGAATTTTGGACACCTCCCTCGTAAACACCGCACACATTCATTCATCATGAATAAATTACCAAAAATGGATTGAGGGGGCCTCAAATTGTGTAAATCAGAATCATGTGTAAATGTAAATTAAAATTTCAGAATCAATTTTTCCCATAATCACTGTACTTCATATGAATGAAAAATGAAATGCCCAAATCGTATATGTAGCATCGCTCTCAGTGACGTCACTCACTCAGTGACTATTTTTGCCTCCCGGGGCGCTCGTCGTAAGAAATGCAACCCCCCCCGGCCATACCGGTACCTATTGTTTCAATATCTATTGTTATAATTTCTGAGTGACACAAAGGGTCACGGGTAGTCTAGTCTTATATAAACTATTAACTTTCACTGCTTCAATAAATAATTTTACTCTTTTTTTTGATATAATGTTATATCTTTTAAAGGACAATTGCTTTTAAAATATTTTACTATTAATTTTATATATTTTTAAATGGAAGCGGAATTTAAATAATGATTCAAATACTGCTAAAAACCTAATATGTTCTGAGTAAATGAACCTTCTCTGTTTTCTTTTTTTCATATTAATAAATATAAATAACACGTAATAAGAATACCCATATTTAATTCTCTTTTATTTAATATTGATATCAACTAAAACAAGAGTCCTTTAAAAGTTTGCTTATCACCATTTCAGAAGAGTCATCTAAACTTTTGAATCCGAAGTGAAATTTCTGCGTGGATTGTATCTTTGACTAACTTAAAAGCCAGTCACATGAAGTTTATTGAAAATTGTGCAAGAGATTTTTACCAAATTACCAAAACAAAAGATTTGTTTATTTTATATAAAGTATTAAAGTACCATCTATAAAGATGCGCAATATTGGTGCTGAGTTTGGTTTTCTTTCTCGGAGCTAGTGAGAACTTAAACATAAAATTTGGTGATTACAGCATTTCTATTTTTCAGATATCCTATATATATGTATAAAAAGATTTCACATAAACACGTGAAATAACAATCAATGATCAAACCACAATATGAAAATGGGAAAACAAGACTAAGATCTTTCAAACGTAACAAGCGGTCTTCGTCAGAGTCAAAAACCCAACTGAAACACTAGATGCAGAAAACAATTGGTGAGGGGTTGGGAAGAGAGAAGAGAGAAAAATCAATGTTGTTAAGAAATATTGAATCGTCTCTAATTAAATTTAATAGATCAAATATTATAAACATTAGTAACGGTCTCTTCAAACTTGATACTTTCGTTACGAGGGCAATAGTCTCTTCTAAGAGGGTTGACAGCTAGCGGATAGTTTTTTACTCTTTCTTACTGTACTCTGTTTCCCCAAACATCCCTTTCTGGACATTAGTCCTTTCCTGCGCTTTCACCCTTTTAAAATACTATTCTTCCCTTCCACTCTTCTCAACCCTTCACCAGATGTTTTCTGCATCTAGTGTTTCAGTTAGGTTTTTGACTCTGTCGAAGACCACTTGTTACTGTTGAAAGATCTTAGTCTTGTTTTCCCATTTTCATATTGTGGTTTGATCATTGATATATATATATATATATATATATATATATATATATATATATATAAAATTTCACATAAACACGTGAAATAACAATTAATGATCAAACCACAGTAAGAAATGGGAAAACAAGACTAAGATCTTTTAACCGTAACAAGCGGTCTTCGTCAGAGTCAAAAACCCAACTGACCCAGTCAGTTGGGTTTTTGACTCTGACGAAGACCGCTTGTTACGGTTGAAAGATCTTAGTCTTGTTTTCCCATTTCTTATTGTGGTTTGACCATTGATTATTATATATATATATATGCATACATTAATAAGTAAAAGAAATATATGCAAATATTTTGTAAAACAAAATTGTAAAATATTATTTTAACAATATAACAAAATGTAATATAATGGACGTACTGCCTTAAGCGGAGTAAACTGGTGAAATAAATTCCGTTAAACCAGGAGTTTAACGGCAGTTAACAGGCAGGTAGCAGTGCTGCCTGTGAGGCATACAGACTCATACATACTCACACATACAGAATCATAGAAAGACTGTGCAAAACCAATTTTATTGAACTTAGAGAGCCATAATATTTCCATTGAAAACTTTATATTAAAATTCTGACATAATTGTAATAATTTAGTTACCGTAAATTTCAAATGAAGGGTAAATGAAAGTAAAAACAGTTATATTAGACCTTCTGTGAAAGTGACACTTCTTTTGAGTTAAAATGACAGGCTATATTGATTAAAGTTACTTCTGTTTGGTGTTTGCATTATACTAGTACAATTAAAGTGCTACTTTAAAAATAGCTTTAAATATTTATACGGGTTTATATAAGAGGTCTTCAACCATTTTTACATAGTGATCCACTTTTGACGCCTAAAGTTATAAAGCGAACCTTTAAAAAGACCTAAAATTAATCACTAATAAGACAGAAGATATTAAAACAAATTTGATCAATAGTAACTTTAATGAGATTGCTGTACCTACATATTTTGACGTACAAGATCAAATCCTCGTTCTATTCTAGTGATGGCACGTCTCAACACCATTTGAATATCTTTCAGTTTTGATCGATGTTTTGATTCAATAAAGTTAAAATTGAAACAGTTTTTTCACACAAGTAAGTAGAGGCAAAGGGAAGAAGAGTTAGAACGGCTAGTTTGGATAATATTTGTATTCGGTTTTGACACTAATCTAGATAGAGTTTAAGTTCTTTTTTGGAGTAGTCCATTTTTTAAAGTAAAATCACGTGAAAGTTCCGTATTCTTGTCCTTACAATAAAAAATGACTTAATTTTCCTATTTCAACTCCAAATGAATGTCGAATTCAATGAATTGGTTATCATGCAATTCTGTAATAATATATTTTTCAAAATTACCTTTAAGGCCTACCAAGTGGTCAATTACAAAATTCAAATCTTAGCTCATTGCCATTGATGAAGTTATACATACATGAAAACACCTCATATTAGATAGTTACTACAAAACAAATAAATTTATCAAGAAATTATATCTGAATTTGACTACTTTTAATAATAAATGGATCCATTTTTGCATCCATAAAAAATGGATAAAAAAATATTAAATATTTTATTAATATACTGAATTATAAATTAATTTTCAATAGATTAATATTTTAAAACACAATTAATTTTAAAAAAATCTAAAAACAGGTATTTGTTTATAACTTTCATTCTCTATCACTTTGTTTGTAATATTTTTCGCTTTTATGTCATCTAAGGTCTCAAAAAAATAAAAACACTTCTAAAATTATTGTTTGCCATTGGTTTACATGTTGGCATTCATCTATCACTATACAAGTGTTCTCGCTTTTATATGATATTATTTCTTTATTTCCTAGTTTAATGTCTGATAATGTTCCATTCGTTTCCATTTAATCCAATGATAAAATTAAGAATGGTATTTAATTCATAGTAGTATTTTTTAATTATAGTAATTATTTGTTATTTAGTATGAATGTTAATTACAAGATTAATAATAAATGATAATAATTATTCTTTTCTTTAAGCATGCGTATAATGCGTATATATAATATACTATTATGCGTATAATCGTAAATTCATTGAAAAATATTAAATATTTTATTAAAAAATTTAATTATCAATCTATTAAAATATTCAATAGCCTTTTTTATATAAGTATGATTTAAATTTTTTTTACTTCAATTTTAACAAATTCTGATTCACCAGTCATAAATACTAAAAAAAAATAAGTATAAATTATAAATCTGTGGATGGATGTGTGAGTGCGAATGTATCTTTATGAGAAAAGTCGCTGTCTTCAGAATGGGAGTCAGTAATATACTTGGCAGCGATTTGTGGAAGCCTCTATTGTTCTCAGAATCCGAAGTAATGTTGCTACAAGAACCCCATCTCTTTCATAAATACATCTTTCATCATTAAAACTTTATTGCTTTGGTCTTCTATTTCGATGGGCTGAAAACTCAATTTTAATGCTATACTCTTATTAATGAAATTAATAACATCAATTAACATGTGTTATTAATATCATGAATGTTATTTATTACGTAGAAACACCCTAAAGTGCTGTAAAAAAAAAAAACGCCACAATTCAAATATCTCACAATTTCTTACCATCGAAGTAACTTTAATAAATGCTTGCATACATGATTAATGCATTCATTTTGTGTTACACATGTTCAATATGTATTAACATAAAAATTGATTCCATAATGAAGTAATGCATCTTATTGGTAGCACTATAGTTTTTACCATGAGCTGATATTTAAGAAATTACTCTTAATAGTTCTAACCCGTATTATTTTAAATAATTTTTAAACAGTTTAACTTTAATTTTCTTAAAAAAAAAAACAATTAAAACTTCCATGCATACAAAATCTGTATTTCATTGGTATTACTAAATCTATAATCTAAAAATAACTTATTCAGTTAATTTAGTATTCAATAATATCCTTTCTATTTGTAAAAGTACAATGTAATTTTAAAGAAACGTGAATTCGTGTAACTATTCCATTGTTTTATTAGCAAAACAGTAATTTATAATAGCAATTATAATGAATGACGAGGAAATATTTTTGTAAACAATTCTTGAATATTTATTCCTAATAATAAAATGACATTCCTTATCGAGCCTTGATACTTTTAAAGTAGTATTATATATAATCACGGATGAATAATTTTAAAATTCTCTTAAAGAATACATTGTTTATTCAATGCGGATAAAACGCATTTATTTTTATTTAAAAACTTTTTTAAGGGTTTCTTCATGTACGCATGTATAATATAAAAGTTCTTATAGGTATGATGATATTAAAATATGGTTTTCTGTTGAAGCATCAATATTATTTTCAGGAATTTATAATATTTCCAAATAAAATGAAATACCAAACAAAAATTGTTTACGAGTGAACAATAATCGTATACGGTGGTACCTCGATATATGAATTTTATTCGTTCCGTGACGATCGTTGTATATAAAAATAATCTGTATCAAATCAATTTTTCCCATAGATACGATTGGAAGTAGAACTAATTCGTTCCAGGGGTACAAATATACCCCCAAAAATAGTTAACATGTTATAAATACCAATCAAATATAGATTTAACGTAAGATAAATTCAATACTTATTGTACATATGATCATTTATTGTGTTCTATATGGCTCAAAACAACAACTTAAATATGCATTCATACATACCTACGCTATGATAGAATTTCTTGTATGTAGTACGGAGGAGGAAACGTAAAACTCTAAACTATTTTTGTGTATTTTTCATTAAATTTTATATATTTTATTAATTACGAGGTATTTACGCTAAGACCTATCACTTAGCGCTGAATCTTCGGGATTGATGTTCGGGTGGACTTGGGTAGCCGGGCATCTCTGTACTAGCTATTCGTATTTCAAAAATATCTTATTATTTCGATGCCTAAATTATATGAAATCAGCAGACGTGCCCGTCTTTGACGGGTATTTTACAAAAAATCAGAGATGATACGTGGTTTTTCAAAATATTTTTAGAAAAATTATAGAATAGGAAAAAATATATTTATTAGCACAGTGTTCTTCAGGTACATGGAAGAACAGAGAGTTGGAACCTCTGGTTCTTGAGCAAGTAACATACATTTGACCAGGTGAGAAATTCATGGTCTCACTTCAATTCTTTCCTAAAACAGAGTTTGGCCTTGCGACGTTTTTACCGTGTATTACCGTTTATCGAAACAGACGCTGACGGGAAATTCCAACCGTTTGAATTGAAAGGGACAGTTGCTAGGTATCAATGTTGTGCGTGGTTTAAACACTGAGTCCTCAGTACCACACAGAGTCGTAATACGAGTATCAGCCGCTATGATCGTATCTGTGCGAAGCACGAAGTCACAGTTGTGTTCCGGTGCATATTTTTTGTTAGGAGCTTAATCGTAAATGAAATTGAACTCAACTAACACTATCTACTTGCTACACAAGTATATTTTCAAAATAAACATGTCTGTGAAGTTTGAAGTGAAGAAGTGTTTTTGACAAACCGACAGAAATTTTTCTAAGCGTGGATTCGGTTTCTCTAATGTATGAAACGTAAAGATAACTTGAAATGAGTCCATTCTAAGCAATGTACAGACAAAACCTTTGTTTTATTTATATAGATTATTCGTTATATATCAAGAACATCATATTCTGGGACGTTTGTATCTCGAGATATTACTGTAAACAAATAACAAAAGTTTTTTTTATGTTTCATTAAATAAATACAGACGTCAGGTATATTATAGTTGTCAATTGCTGATTATATTGAAAATATAAAGTTTGAATGATATGTTTCATATGAAAGATGAAAAACTTGTACACGCTACAGTCGGAGGAAGTAAAACCTTTCTCTTTGTAGCCTATTCAATTCATCAAAGAGGAGTACTCTTACCAAACTTCAGTAGGATAAGAAAGGAAAAATTGAGATATCTAACTGTACAATCAACCTGGTAACGTTGTATCACAAAGACCTGCGTGTTTACTTTTCATAGTGACAGCTTTCTTGATACAAGATACCTAAACACATCGTGAAACCACAAAATTGGATAAACCAAGACAACTTTTCAAAAATATTAAATCTGTAGTGTAGTGAAAATTTAAAATAAAAATTTCACGCATAGAAATGGAAACAAAAATGTCTAGAGAATAATTACATTTATTTTTAAACAATTCTATAATATCCGTTTATTTGTAATAAAAAAAATAAGTCATATATACATCTATATAAATATTTTATCAATCTAGTTCAGACTTTATCGTGAATAAATATGGACATATTAAGGTAGTCTGAATTATGAAAGTAAGTTGCATGAGTAAAATATGGTCAAGAAGCCTTATAAAAAATAATTGTTTTAATGTATCGTTTGTTCAATAAATAACAAACAATTGTTTGTTATTTCCAATAATTACAAATCTTCTTGTACTTAGAAAAGTACATATTTATACATATCTAAATTTTCAGTTATTTAAATAATTTTCTCATTATTATTTAATATATAACATCCAAGAAAAATATGTTAGTAAACTAAAATATAATCAATTTTGAAGAACAATTTTATAGTTTTTAAACTTGGAAAATTAAAAAAAAAATCAAAAGAATAATTATTTTACGGATGTGAGACAATACAATATTTTTATATCTTTAGTGAAGTATACTGGTTATTATAACCTAATTATGATGACATTTATTAACTTTTGCGTTTGTTTGTCATACATATAGTCTCAAAATAAATTGCCACACTTATACACAGATTGTCTTGACTTAAAACCCGTTATTATTGCTGAACAAAAAACTTTACGGCTAATAAGACGGCTTTTATAATTAATATCACACTTCTTGAAGTAATTTCATTCAAATCGTCTTTTCAGTTGTATTTTTATTAATAATCAACAATGAAAAAAACAAAGAGTTTTTTGCGGAATCTTTGATAAAATTAAATATAAAACTAGTTAAATGTGTAATAAAAACTGTATAACTTGATATTGAATTTACTGTTTATTACCAAAAATCAATTAAGTTATCTATTTATCAGTTTTTTAAAAAAAGTTCCTGCTAATTGATAATCTTCGCTAATTGAAGACATAGAAGACCAGAAATTATTCCAAAGAAGATTTTTTTTACATCTTATTATATTTTCTTATTACATATTATTAATTATTTACGATAACTCTATAATTAATGGAATTTGCAAATTCATTCTGATTTCAATTAAGTTTATAGTTATTATTATTCTTTCTTATAGTCATGTTATTTAATTCTAGTTTTATAAATTCGATTACTAAAATTATAGTCCTTACTTTAATAGATAATTGAACCTAAACCATTTACACAATTTTTTTAATTATT
Organism: Hermatobates lingyangjiaoensis; assembly: GCA_026182355.1. NCBI lineage: Eukaryota > Metazoa > Arthropoda > Insecta > Hemiptera > Hermatobatidae > Hermatobates > Hermatobates lingyangjiaoensis. The sequence goes on along the minus strand of JAPFBL010000106.1, from coordinate 6,736,406 downwards.
CTAAAATTTGTACCAACTGATACTAAATGTATGATTACAAATTATATCATTGTAGAAGCAATTTAACTATTTTGATGGTCTGGTACTGCTTTTCAGAACTAATGCATCTGTTCTGGGAGAAGTCATCAATTAATATTTGTGTTTCTTACTGGTGGAGGGTCTGTTACGTATGTGAGTTCATTGAGATAGTACCTGAAACAGATCAAATTCGTATTTAAATGGGCAATGAAAGTACGGTATTATGTTGAAGCATTGATAAAGGTTTCAATAAAATCTCTAATTATTCATTATGTTCATAATCTTGCAGTGGTATATCAACTATTTTTGACGCCTGGGGCGGTCGTAAGATCCCCCCAGGCCATTGAACCTTCAAAATTCTAGAAAGTCCTCGAAATATTTATTTTCATGGAATTACGATCAAAGATCTAATTTTAGACTGATCTTATTGGTCCCAGACTTTCATCTTATTACAGTACTCATATACATATATAGTCATCATCAAAGGAAACCAAGGATTTTTCAAAACGAAAACGTATAATTCAAATCATAAAAGAATTGTTAAATTAAATTAACTGGCCACGCATATAAATACAATAAATTTTCAGCTACTTTAAAAAACTAGTTTTGAAAAATTTAAAATAAATTTATTTTTAATATTAGAATTAGAAAAAAACCGTTAAAACTATACTAACGTAAAAAGTTGACTTAAAATCGGAGATTTTGGTAAGCGCTTTCGGTTTTTTGGTCCATCTTCATTTCGCAATTGTTGTCATGTTGCGATGAAGATCGGACCAGATCCGGGAAGCGCTCCCCCCCCCCCACATCTACCCGTAACTATCCAACTTACGCAGGTAATGACGGTTTTTTCTAATTCGTAATATTAATTTACTAAACCTCAGTGGTAATAACAATATGCAAATTTATTTTTGTTTTGCAAACATTACAGTTGAAAAAATCCGTTTAAAAACAGTATTATACACATAAAACATAAAAACAATTACGACCTTAAAAACTCATTTTGGTATAACATTTCAGGTTTTTTTGTTACTTTTTTATTTTAATTTTTTTTCTATTTTTACATCTCTAAAATGCCGGCACGTGCCGCCCGGGGTGGACCGCCTCCCCCCCCCCCCCCCCCTGCTAAGCCCCTGTAACCTTGCCAAGATACGATCCAGGTGAACATGAACTATCATTTAATTCTGGTGACATATCAGAAGAGACAAAAAAACTTTGCTGCTATCAATTTTCAGGTCAGTATTTTTATTCAACTTTCAACAATAATTACTATTGGAAATTTATCAGCACTAAAATATACTTAAACTTTTTCGAACTCAGAGAAGTGTAATGTACTCTGGCTCAACGGGTAAACCAGTTTTAAATTTAAGTTGGCCAATCTGATGTTTGAATTGGTCATTTATAGCCATTTAAGTATTAAGTATAGTAATTTTAAAACTATTAATATATTAACAATAAAAAAACAACATATTGATTGTATCTTATTGTATTCATTTAATCAATTCACCATTCAAAAATGAATTAAACTTTTGGAAAAAGTAGTTTTTTTTTAAAAAACTTTTACTATATGCAAAGACTTTTGATGTCAGCTAAAATATATGTCTTTGTCATTGGGATAACTGGAGTATGAATGAAAATCGAGAAACATCTCATATGATCCGCTGCAATTGAACGGAAGTGGAATCTGTTTCAACGAATACTCACTCAACGCATTCATTACAAGGTTTTCAAAGTTCTATTAATTCATAACTGAGTAGCTTAATCTACTTGAACGTTCGTAAAGGCAAACATTTGTTAATTGGATTATGTGAAACCAAACAGTGAATGCATTTTTCTTAAAAACATCATCTAAGTAATGATGCTCATTATTATTTTGACAGGTATTATACGTCTTTTTGACAGGTATTATATTGACCAGGTATTATACAGGTATTTTACCAGGAGATTCAAGTCTAATAACCAAGTCATTATATTTGAATCATTAAAAAACTTATGTTATTTATAAAAAAAAACCGATGCATTCACACAGAACTACTCTTTGGAGAGGACTATACGTTGAAGATGTTTTTTTTATCTTTTACCTTGTTATTTTCTTAAGAAAAATATCGGTCAATTTTATTTCAAATGGAGTTTGATATTGTGACACATCAAAATCTTTGTAGAATCAATTGAAAGATATTGATCTCAGTTATATGTAGTTTCAACAGCACAGTTCTACATGGAATATAACCAACAGAAACCATTTTTTAATTAAAAAATTTATTAAACATATCTTCCTTATCGTAAAATTTCAGAAATACTAATGTTAATTGGATACCCAGTTTTATAGAATCTAATTACTATGCCAATAATTTTAGATCTTAAAAAAAAGACGATAAAGTTATTGCTAAAATTGAGCCAATTTGGAAAAAAATTCCATCAAAAGGGTCAGGTTATGCCAGCACATTGCAACAGCATTTGGCAAAGTCTAGCCATTAATTAATTTCATCCCATTTACTCTATAAATCGTCTAACATTTTTCAATTAAATACTAATTTACTGTTTTCCATACCGATAACAAGTCGTGACTCGATGTAGACACATGTCAGACATTAAGCTTTTACTCACTACTTAAAACTGCATTCTTACTCCTGTTCTTCTTCTTACTTTTTATTACATGTTCCACATTGTATTACATGGGTTAATTACACGTTTTGTTCAATAATTCTTATTTTTACAATATAATAATACAATTTATTTATTTTTATTTTTTTATGAAATAAACATGTTTGTCGTGTTAAATTAATGTTATAGAATAATGATAATATAAAGTTGGTTTAGATAAAGTATCTGAGAGATTTACAAAGACTGACTTTTATTCAGAAAGTTTTACTTCGTGGAGAAGAATGGCCTATTAAGCCTTCCTCATTAATCACAAAACAATATTATCAAGAATATGTAATTTTTTTGTACAGTTTTGCGATTTTGAAATTTCTAGCGATTCAAATATTTTTAAAGTTTAAAACTGTAGAAAAAATTTACATATTCTTGATAATATTGTTTTGTGATTAATGAGGAAGGCTTAATAGGCCATTCTTCTCCACGAAGTAAAACTTTCTGAATAAGAGTCAGTCTTTGTGGATCCCTCGGATGACACTCATACACCAAATGTCCAGGAGTCTTTTTGTTATGTACTTGATGGTCTAGAAGCTATTTTTAACTTGTTCAGGTATTCTTTAAATGACTCATGACCGGTTTATATATCAGAATAATTTATAGCAGCGGTTCTCAGCCTTCCTTGGCCCATTCAGCCCTCTGGCCATTTCCACAATGCCATTCCCTCCACCCCCTCTTCTTTCCAAGGTAGTATATACACTTTTACATTGATACTTTACGTTGATTATGTTAATAATAGAATTTTACAAATTAATTGCTAATTGCAATTATTGATGAAAATATAAAATATTAATTCAATCAAATATTTATTTTATAATAAGAGGTCAAAAACCTATAATAACTTTCCTTAAACTTACTGTGGTCACAATTCACCCCCTGAAAACCCAATATTCACCCCTGAGGGTAAATTTCACCCTCCATTGAGAACCACTGGTTTATAGTTTATTTTAAAATGCTTCATTAATGGTCTTTTTTGTATACTAGGAATATTTTTTTCTTAAAAATGGCCTTTAGTACATTTCGCCCAATTTATTTCCAATTGTATCACTGTTTGCCTGACTGGCCTTTGCTTGATGTAAGACGTGGGATATATTTTTTTTATGTAAAATCCAATCTGTCTTCTTAAGAACTCTTTTTAGCTCTAGCATCCGCTAACTTATTCCCATTCTTTTTTATTGTTCCTTCAAAATAAAAAAAAAAACTGTCTCCCGTATGGGCCATATAATCAGGAAGTTTAAATGACAAATTTAAACAAAAAAATTATTGTGTCACCATAAAACACTTCCTCATACTGCAAAAAACATTCCCTTATAATAAATGAAATGGAATAGTATAAAACCATAAATTGTTATATCTTTTGATGAAAGATTTAGGGTATAAAGCGATTTCAATATTTATACAGTTTTCGCTAGTTACAATGATGTAAGTTTTACGTTACTAAAGACATATAAAGAATCAAAGCCTGTAAAGTTGTCAATTAAATATATTATCGAGTTAGGTTTGGAAAAAAAAATAGAATTAACTATAATTATGCTTTTAACGTCGTGAGAAATACTTCAAAAGATGACTTATGACAGCTTTTGCAAATTAACAATGAAACTAACGATGCAAACTAGTTTTAATAGTGCTGCTTATCTCAACTTAAGAAGATTATTTACGAAAGAAGAATTTTTCTAAAATTAAGTCTAGTTTTTGAAAATTAAATTTAATATGAGCAAACTTTAGCTTTAATAATTTATTAAGAATTACACTCAGTAAATGCTAATTAAAAATGCAATATTTTCCCACTTTTTGTTCGAAAAATATATTTTAAAAGTTTCTGTTTTTTTTTCTTATCATCCAGTTATTAACTTGAATATGTTTTTTTTTTCTATTTGAAACTCTGATAGAGACGTTAGTCTCCCCCCCACCCCCCACCCCCCCCACACACACACACCATGTCATTTAAACTCACAATCATGCTCACATGTAATTGAAAATGCTGCTGTAAAGTTTTTTTCTGAATTGCATACTTTGGATTTTTTTTATGTCGTAATTTTAATGAAACTAGATTTAAAAAATAAATTGTTTAAAAAAGATGATAACCATTGAGGTGCTTGAGAACAGTCGACGTTATAATCCCAGTCGCAGACCCTGTATTGTTGATTAAAACTTGTGTCGTTAGCACAGATATAGGGTATCCTCCGACCATCTTCGTCACACATGTGAAATATCTGACAATGATGTTCAGTATCTGCATAAAAACCTACAGCTCGTTCATCGCAGTCAAACGTAAATGTAACGTTTGGAAAATCCTCCCATCTTTTTGCCTGAAAATGAAAAAAACAATAAAAAATACATAGAAATCATTTGATTTCTTAAATAGTTAATGAAATTATTAAGTATAATTAACTATATTTTTTCAGTCGTTAATCCAGAAACAAATTAAATTTGCATTTAGGTTACTCATTGTAGGGTAAAAAGTTAATGAAAAGGTCTCCACATATAAAATTTAATGGTATAAACAACGCGTTTCGAACACTTAGTGTTCTTCCTCAGGCATTAACTAAAAAATACAATGACACCAGAGAGTTGTCTATAGTATACAGTAAATATAGTACAAAATAAAAATAAAATAAAATAAGACCACAGACACTCACCCTTAGGTTCGTATTCTCTTCTTTATTTTATTTTATTTTTATTTTGTACTATATTTACTATATACTATAGATAACTCTCTAGTGTCATTGTATTTTTTAGTTAATGCCTGAGGAAGAACACTATGTGTTCGAAACGCGTTAAATTTTTATATGTGGAGACCATTTCAATAACTTTTTACCCTACAATGAGTAAATACCACATAATAAGTGATTGCACTACGTTAGAAAGAGATTTACATTTTTTTTCCTAATCAAGATTTTTTTTTAGGAAAATAATATTAATTTTATTAGTATTCATAGTCATGGTAAACTGCAAAAGAGACCTGCAGAAGATATGGAATGGAAGGGGTGGTTGGTCAGTGGGAGATAAAGGGATAGTGATGGTTTTGAAGAGACTACAAGCAAAGATTTATATATCTCTAACTAAAAATCTAAGCTCTGCATAGATTAGAAATTCAACGTAGAAGAGAAGTTATAGACTTTTAAGCACAAATTTGTATCACAAGTAAAGTCAGCCACTTTAAGACATAGCAAGCTGAAACATTGACAGTAGATTTGGGTGTGTCTAACTTAAAATCTAAGCTTTGAATGGTTTGAAAATTCAATGTAGAAGCGATGTTATGAGCTTTTAAGTTGTTTTTGGCTAACTTCACAGACATGTTTATTTTGAAAATATACAGGTATAGTAAGTAGGTATTTTTAGTTTATTTCAATTTCATTTGCCTTTAAGCTCCCAGCAAGAGATAATTGTCAATGTGTTTCCCGAAGTTCAAGATCTGCCATCTATTCAGAATAAATGGCGTTGTGAACGAGCAATTATGAACCCCTTCTAATGAACAGGCAGGAAAAATCAATAAACAAATTGTTACGCTATATCAAGCCAAAGAAAGAACTTACAAGTCAGTGAACAGTGTGATTAGTGATGAGGAAGTAGTTCATTATCCAACTGAATTTCTTGACTTCGTGACTGCTCCTGGACTGCCTTCTCATGATTAAAAAGTCAAAGTAGGAGCACTAATCATGCTGTAATTTAGTAGCAGTAACAGATTTCATGCACAAAACTTCAGTGCCTCAAAAATATGCAACAGGACACGACTCTGAGTTCGGGCTCTGCACAAACAGGCTATAGAGGAGAACATCATGACTGGGTGTGGTACTGGGGAGTCTGTGTCGGTCTATACCACGCATACCATTGATTCCGAGCCACTATCCATTTCCATTCAAACGATTGCAATGTCCCGTCAGCGTCTGTTTCACAATGACAGTAACTAAGTTGCGAGGGGAAACCCTATCTACCGCAGGAATTGAAATGAGTGAGACAGTGTTTTTCTCACATGGTCAACTGTAGTTTGCTTGCTCAAGAGTCAGAGGTTGCAACTCTTTGTTCTGTCATGGATCTGAAGAACAAACAGCTAATGTGGTGTATACGGAGACATTTACTTAGACTGTACTAATAATGATATTTTCTGCTATTCTATAATTTCTAATGATATTTTCGAATATACCATGTATCATCTCCGAATTTTTGGAAAAGTAGCCGTCAAAGACTGGCAAGTTTGCTAGTGTACATATAAATGTCTCATTTACAAGTTTTCTAAAAATAAAAGTAGTATAGTAATGAAATCCATGGGATGAACTGAATGTTTCGAGTGACATTTTTCTCAAACTACATTAGCTAGTAGTGGTCGCCATGTCTTTAACTTGAAGAATACAGTACTCGTTTTTCAAATATTTTTAATACAATAAATATCATTTCTAATATTATTGGTCTCTTTTTGAAATAATTTCAGCATAGAATAACTTCTTTTTATTATTATGATTTGTGTTACATTAAATTTTATTTTGTCAATTCTTATTTATATTGACATTATTTGTAAGATTTAAATTAGTTATTTAAAAAATATACTAATGACTGAATACTTCTTTTAGACTTTTTTCAAATGTACATTTGAAAAGTGGGCTAATCATTGTTACAATTGTAAGTATTTGTTAGTTTTCATCGTTGATTCTGAGCTCAACCTGAGTCTTATGGTTGCAAGGCAAACAATGATAACATTATTTATATCATTCTGGTAAAGTGACCAAGGACATCTTGCATTTGCTCTCTGGTATTCTCAACATTCTACATTAGCAAATACCTATTTTGCTATTATAAACTGATATGCTAAATGTGAAGTGATGTTTGCAGTTTTCAAAATAGAATTTATATAAACAAAAATTCCATAGAATTTTAAACACCTTTCTAATTACTATAAGTAAAGTATAGTGATGGTGAAAAAATTTGATCTCGAGATTTTGACAGAACGAGATTTTACATGTTTTGAGGTCCCAGAAGTCGTTTTATGAGTTTTTTTTTAACATTCTATTTCTTCTAAACTACTAATTCTAGAGTTTTGAAATTTTATCATTCTCTTTAAGGCTACAAAATTAATAAACAAAAACGCCCTCAGGTTTATAAAACAACGAAAAATATTTTTTTTAAAACAAATGTACAAATTTTGACTTATAATTCAATCTGAAAGCTTATGAGAGCGATACACGTCATATCTGATGAAACAATACTTAGAAATATAACTTTATGTGGAGACTGAGTAGAGATAATTTTTTCAAAATTACATTAACCAAAGGGATTTTAGAGTACAATTTCTGTTTTCAGAAAATGTTTTTTAACACTTAATGGGTCATTGAAAAACCATAAAATTTTGCCAAAATGATCAGAAAATTAACAACTTAAAAAAAAATTCATTAAATTCCATGGATTTGGTCAAAGAGGAATAAAGCTATAAAAACTGAATATTGATCCTGGACTAATGGTTTACTTGCTATACTTCTACTGGTTTGCACTTAATTACATTGTTTACATTGACTTAGAAATTTTTTGAGTGGATCCACTAAAATAAAATTGATGTTTATAATTGAAAAATTTAAATAATTTATTGATTAACAAAATGCTCTAATCATTCTATATATTGCACTATTGAACAAAACTTAATATCAGTTGTAAATTATTTTGTGATTTTGAATCACAGTATCTTTTGGTAATATTGAAGAGTAAGGAATAGACTCTTTCCTCAAGGAACAGGGAGTTATGTTCTTGTTGACAAATATCCAGTTTTTTCACTATTCTAGTCTAACAGTTTAGATCAGTGGTCTTTCAACCTTTTTTCATACTGTACCGCCCATTTTTGTAAGTTCTGGAAAAGTAAAAATTCTCACCCTCCACTAACATTTTATCAAAAAAGTCCCCATCGTTGATACACCTTGATCCCGAAAGTAAATACATTACATAAGACAGGCAAAAATATTAAATGGAACTGAAATTCCTTATTTTAAAACTGGCTATGATTTGTGACATATACCATAAAAGTAAAAAGTTTCATTAATAAATATACTCTACAATTAAAAATGAATATTGTATGAGTAGATTGTATTAATACCACGAACATATTTCTTCTTTTGAGACATGGTTTGTAAAATACGTAGCACAAAATAATGTCAACAATCCAGCAATATGAAAATATTAGAAATATTGTCAAGCAGAGCCCGCACGACGAAGGAAAGATTAACACAGAATCACTAGTGTGCCGAGACGAACACTGACATAAATTAACTACAGCGCTTTATTCATTCAGACAACGCCATGCGCTGCGCTGCTGACTGACAATTTCCCTACTTTATCTATGACCACAGATCATTGAGTTAATAATCAGTGCTGACTGCCACCGGTCCTCGTTGAATTTCCCTAATTCCGTGCGAGCCGTGCAGCTGCATGGCAAAAGCCCTACCGTTCTTGTTGAGAGCTGTCATTTAACGACGCTTCGTGCTTTGATTCTGCGACTTCAGTGACGTCATTCTGCATCATACCATGGTCATTTCATGTTCAGTTTACAACTGCACGAACAGAAAAACTGCGGATAGTGACATTTCGTTCCATCGGTTTCCATTGAAGGATTCGGTGCGTTATGCTAAAGATACATATTTTGGATGTTTTTGATATAAATTGAAATTATTCTACCGCCCACCCGAAATCTGAAATCGCCCACTAGTGGGCGGTACCGCCCAGGTTGAAGACCACTGGTTTAGATCTATTATTTTTAAAAATTTTCAAACATTCAGCTATAAAAGTTTTAAATTATACTGAATAGCCGGCTTAGACTTACATTTAAGTATGAAAAAAAAATATAAAACTGCCTCATTACTAATCTACTTTTCCTCAATATACATTCACAGCAACCTTATAAGAGGGTACAGCACGTAGGAAAAAGATAACACTCGCTCAGAGTGAATTGGTATATACGATTTTAGACAAAGAGAAAGAAAATTGATTTTTATTAAATACTAGGAACCATATAATTCCCAGCATAATAATTTCATTAAAAGACCAAAATTAATACATAATTCTAAATTGAAAACATATACTTTGCAGAATAATAAATGTGATTATCCTACATCTTAAATTAAAAATTATCCTAAAACGGCATTTTTTCTTAGATGTTTGTGACATTTTTCAGACAAAATAGGAATATTTTCAAGCTTTAAACGGAAAACTTTGTCTTAAATATTCAATGTAGAAGGAGGTCGGTCAAGTAAGCTATGTAAGTCTGGCTATTGGAACAAAGTCTGTAAGCTCTATGCTCACCTGTAAGAAATTATTTCGTAACACGAAATCTACCTTTTCTCTTTTCAAAAATGTTATGACTGCTGCAGTTATACTAATGATATTGCATGCATCATTGGTGTGATATACAAAGGTAAGCATTATATATATATATATAAGTGGATCAATCACTTTCTGTACTACCTCCAGGAATGAACAACTAATAAACATCTCCCATTTAGACATTTATGTTATAGCTAAATAGAACATTATATATTATATAACCAAGAAGTATGATATTATGTTTACTTATAGTAAAGTTAAGTGTAGGCCACTCCAGATTTTTAATTTAATATGTGGGATAATTTCATTTATTATTTTTCAAAGAACGTTTTCTATTTTAAATTGTGTTTTACATTTTTGGTCTTTTATAAAATTATTATACTTGGAATTTTATGGCATGCTAGTGTTTCTTAAAAAATCACATTTCTTTCTGTTTATCAAAAATCCAATTTACTATTATTATGGCATTTACTTTTTCCTGTGTTCTTATTCTGTTATAAGGTTGCTGTAAATGTAGATTGAGAAAAAATATATTAGTAATTAGTCAGGTTTGCATACTCAAATTAAATTCAAAGTAAAGTAAATTCAATTTTACAATAAGTAAACATAATATCACATTCTTGGTTATATAATGTACAATGTTCCATTTTGGTATAATATAAATGTCTAAATGGGAAATGTTTATTAGTCTATCATTGCTAGAGGTAGTACAGAAAGTGATTGATCGACTTATAACATATATATTCTCATTTTTGTATATCACACCACTGATGCCTGTAATATCATTAGTATGACTACTTATGATAAGATACAGCAAAAACTCTAGAATTAGTAGTTTCGGAGAAAATAAATGTTGTTTAAAAACAGGGTTTTGGCAGAAAAAGTGACTTTAACGTCATCCATAATTGCTCCCAAACAATAGGACTCAGCTACGCTATGAGCCCTGTTTTTGTGTGAAATATGAATTTGATCCATCAAGGATTCTGTACCACAGAGTGGTCACAATCTTTGGATACATACTCACCCACGCACACACACACACACACACACACACACACACACTATCGAAAAAAAACTTCATAAAACGAATTTTGGGACCTCCTGATAAAATCCTAGAGTTTTTGAAAATCCAGAATTAAGAACCAAATTATGTTTTTTGTTTTCATTGGATGCATTGTCAAAAATCTCTTTAGACAAATACTATTGTCAATATATAGTTATATTTGAGTTAATTTTGAAGAATGTAACCTAATGATTAGTTATTTTTAAAGACCATGAAACTTTTGTGATATATGTTTCTTGAATTTAAACTGATTAATATAACATTTTTATTAGATTACTTGAAGCAGTGTCCTGAATTACTTTTAGTATTTATAAATAGGCAGAACAGTTGAAAAAACAGTTTACTTACCCTATGGTGTGCTGTTGGTTTAGATAAAACAAAAGCAAGAGCTGAAAATAATTATTAATTATTAATAATTAATATAACAAGACGCAACTATGCAAAAGAAATATATAATCAAAATGTATCTTCTTTACTTGCTTAAGATTGTAGAAAAACAATTCGGATATTGCTACGAAATAAATTTGTGGAATACACTGACTAAATAATAATTATAATCAATTTCTTATAGAAGTTCAAAATAGCGTAATGACTATTTTGCTGGTATGTTTTTTTTATAAATTATATTTATTTAATATGGAATTGTAAAGTATATGACCCGTGTCCCCTTGGGTCACTCAGTTTTGAGAAATTGTAGTAACTTAACATACATGCAACAAAGTAAACAGAAATTTATAATTTTATATATATATTTTATATGCATAAAATAGAGAGTAAAACACAACACTTACTAACAAAGATATTTTAAAAATAGTTTGTCTCCAGGAGTAAGTGAGAAGAAAATGAAAAGTATGATTGTTATCAGACAAACTATTTGAAATATCTTATATTAGTAACTGATTTGTTCTGTTCCATGTATGAATGTATTATATTTATTTATTGTATATATGATAATATTTCACATAAACATGTGAAATAACAATCATTGATCAAATCACAATATGAAATGGGGAAAAAAAAGACTGAGATCTTTCAACCGTAACAAGCGGTCTTCGTCAGAGTCAAAACTCAAGAGTTGGGTTTTGACTCTGACGAAGACCGCTTGTTACGGTTAAAGATCTTAACCTTTTTTTCCCATTTCATGTTGTGGTTTGATTTATTATATATATAAATATTGATAAAAGTATCGACCGTGGAATAGAAACAAAACTAAAGTTTATCGGGATTCGGTTAGTTCTTCAGCTTCAAATTAAACTCTCATTGCCAAAGTTACGGGCTTTATTTAAAACCTTAATAATAATTAATAGGTTTTTAAATAAATACCGAAACGTTGGCAATGAGAGTTTAATTTGAACCTGAAGAACTGACTGAGTCCCGATAAACTTTAGTTTTATATATAAGCTGGTTGTTAATCCTGTGGGGTGAGTGGTCTGTCGGCCTGAGTACTACTTTGCAGGTAGTTAGTAACTCAGGCCGAGAGACCACTCACCCCACAGGATTAACAACCAGCTTATCTTAAACTTGAAGAAAAACAACCCCTACTGTCTTCACTTTGCTTATATAATAAACCAGAAAATTTAGCCAAGATGTTATTTACGTCCTGATCATAAATTTTGATCATTCGAAACATATCGACTATAGTAGATTTGCTTTATTCGAGACTCAAATTGTTTTTGATGAAAACATTTCATTTAAAATAAAAAAAATTCTTACTTAGGCTGGTGACTATGATAGCAATGGCATCCCGGATCATTGTTTATTTTCTGAAAATAAAAAAAAACAGTGATTAGTTGTTTGTTATTTATTTTTTAATTACCAGAAATACATATATTCTATATGCTATTCCCGAGCCAGATGTTTTCTATTGCATCTCAACAAAAAGTTATATATCCAAGCAAACAAGATATAAAAAATTATATATCAAATATATGTATATTGACTTCCTAACCACAGCAGGAAATCAGAAAAATGACTAAGATCTTTTAACCAAAATAAGTTATCTTTGTCAGAGTCCAACTAATACACTTCAGTATCGGTATGAACCGATGACGAACACGACTTGTTTTGATTGAAATATCAATAGTCATTTTTCTAATTTCTTACTGTAGTTTGACTTTGATTTTTATTTCTTATGTTTATTGTGAAATCTTGTTATAAATTGTAAGACAGTAATAAATTATCGACCAGGTGATAGATAAATAACTAAAAAAGATGAATCGGGATGCGGTGAGTTTCTTGAACGTTCAATCAAACTCTCATTGCAGACGTTTCGGTTTTATTTAAAACCTTTATCAAAGGCCTGTAAAATAGAGGAAAATAACAAATTAGATACAAAAATGTTTGTATCTAATTTCTTATTTTACAAAAATATTTTTATCTAATTTGTTATTTTCCTCTATTTTGCAGACCTTTGATAAAGATTTTAAATAAAACCGAAACGTCAGCAATTAGACTTTCATTGAAAGTTGATGAAACTGACCACATCTATATACGTGTATATGATCAAACCACAATATGAAATGGGAAAAAAAGACTATGATCTTTCAGCTGTAACAAGCGGTCTTCATCAGAGTCAAAAACACAACTGAAACACTAAATGCAGAAACATCTTGGTGAGGATTTGAGAGGTGTTGGAGGTAAGAGTGGTATTTTAAAAGGGTGTATAGTGCAGGAAAGGACAAATGTCCAGAGAGGAATGTTTGGGGAAACAAAGGAGTAAAGTAAGAAAAAGTAAAAAAACTATCCGCTAGCAATTAACCCTCTTAGAAGAGACTATTGCCCTCGTCACGAAATTATCAAGCTTGAAGAGCCCGTTACTAATGTTTATAATATTTGATCTATTAAATTTAATCAGAGAGGATTCGATAATATTTCTTAACAACATCGATTTTCCTTAGGTAATAAATTTAGCTCCTGTCCAATCAATATGATGATTTTCATTATTTATATGCATGAATAAGGCTTTTCTCTTGTCTACTTACGTTGTATTAGTGTTGTTTTACACGTGTCTTTAAAGATTTACCAGTTTGACCAATATACATTTTATGGCAATTTTTGCACGACATTTTATAAATACCACCGGACTACAGTTCCCTGGGAGAGTTTTTTATTAATATACTGTCTACGTTATTACGAATAGAAAACACTATATTAAAATCAAGTTTTCGCGCAAGCCTAGGGAGAGAGTCCAATAACCCATGACACGGTAAAACTATAGAATTTAACAATGAATGGAGCTCTGTTGAAACATTAGAGAAAGTTTTGTTAGCATCCTTTAAAGTTAAATCGATATAAGAGGGAGGGGTATTTTAATGATAGAGCAATTGACCTAATGTTAAGCTCTTGATTAAGAAATTCAGGAGAGCACACTCTTAACGCCCTCAAAAACATATTTCTAAAAACAGAAATTTTAACATTTTTTGGATGGACGGAATAAAGGTGAACATATGTATGCAAGTACATTCGTAGGTTTTCTATATGTACTGGTCTAGCTCTGCGCTTCTATTGATGATTGCACATGGAAAGGAAAATAAAATACCTAATGGCAGTGGCTTAGGGACAGAAAACGGCTGGCCATTTCCTCAGTTATTTCTCGCCCGTCCATCGTCGAAGTTGGCAAAAGCTCGTACTCAGATAACTGCTACTCTTTTTTTTTCTTTATATTTATTTAATCGAACTAATTTTTCTTAATCATATATAACCACTTTATGTATTTATTTCTCTTCTGCCCATATGTATATATGTATATACTTTTCTTTTACTTATATACCCCATGAATACTTTTATTCATTTAATTTTTTTCAATATTAATTTAATTGTTGGTTATCAGCCTTAATGTTTAGATATCTCAATCTATTAATAGCTTTAATTGCTTATATATTAATTCTCCCATTTCACAATTATACTCGTACATTCTGTTACTGTCAACTTTTATTCTTGTGAAATCTGATAACTTTTCTGTATACATTTTGTATATATTCATAATATCGACATATTTTTCTTAACTTCACATTTTTTTTTCTATACATTTCATTATATAAAAAGAATTCACATAAACACGTGAAATAACAATCAATGATCAAACCACAATAAGAAATGGGAAAACAAGACTTCACGTGTTTATGTGAAATCTTTTTATGGTTATTCTTATTTATCACATTAAGTTACCTTCTATTTCTTTAGATTTTTTACAAAATTTTTAATAATTAATTTTTTTTATCAGTCTACCTTTTGTTTATCTCTTGATCTATTAATGTTTTATTTACCTACGTATATACTCCTATTTATTCATTATACATTCAGTTAATATTTAATCTGCACTAGAAAAAACACTTGCTACAATCGTTATTTTTAATAAGATTTCGTAACCAGTAGTTCAGAAGGAGAAACGGGAGTGATTTATCGGCCGTTGAAAGGTTTTGAAATAATACCGTTGGGTGCGCCACGCCGCACTGGCGCGGAATGAACTTGCTTATTACCTTGTGTCTAACCATACAACTAAAGATATGACTAAATTGAAGAGAAATTGAACAGAAATAAGTAAAAAAAATAATATAATCTATTATAAAGGTTGTAAAGATGGTGATAAAAAGTTCAAAAGTAAAATAAAAATATAAATTTACAATGGTATATACTCCACTTTACTATAAGTGAGAGCATTATCAAATTCAATTACTGTCAGTCCCTTGGTTTCATTAATGTGGCTTTATTACTGTTCCCTTATGTAATTGATAAGTGGCATGGAAGCACTAAAATATTTTATGATGAAATAATGCTGTACTAACTGCTTATGACTTGACCTCTAATTAGAATTTAATGAGTAATACAAATTCAAATTTTGTTCCAGTTGTTCTATTCTCTTTGGTTTTCTATTCCTATTATTTAGTACTTAGCAAAGTAGTAAATGTCCCTTCGTTTATTTTGTTTAGGAATATAAACTGAGAAGGTCACAAAGTCATTCTGAAGTTGACATAAAGTAACAATTAATGATTGTTAGCAAAGTTTACCTGGTCACCCGATTACGTATGTAGGTGACGATCTCAGTGACCTTTCCACAATTTGGTGAAGTAACAGGAAGGGAAAGAAGAAAAGAACGCCGTTATGCAATACAAGAAGAATCTCTGACCCCCATTTAAGTAATTGGAGTCAAAATTTGATTAACTGCTTTGGCCATAAATTCTAGAACTAAATAAAACCTCTCAGTCATTTGTCAAAGAATAAAGAATAGTATTTCTTGAAATATCAATAAAGAACAACCCTAACGTTTATCATTAAATCTTGTTTTGATAATTATTAATACTTCTAATATTAAAAAAAAAAAAACTTTCTGCAAATGGTTTAAAGAGATTGATATAAAATAAATAAAAGCTCTGGAATAGCCTACACTCAACTTTACCGTAAATGAACATAATGTCAAACTAGTTGATAACCATGTTAGTTTTGTTCTTAATTTAATATGGCTATCGTGTAGACCAGAGATTCCAAAAGTGGGTTCCTTAACGGACTGTCTGGGGTTCCGCGAAAAACATTTAGAGAAAACATTTTTCTATTTTTTTTTTTTTTTTTTTTTTTTAGTGGGTATGGATTTATTCTTTGTTCCTTGTGAATCATGAAACTCGATAATACTTATACATATAAGTAGAAATGGTCAAAATTTTATTCGTATTTAGGATGAATCACTAGTCAGTTTTTGGAGCTATGTGATTCCCAAATTTCTTTCTATTGTAAAAATATAAAAATAGCACTTCATGCATGGTTGCCACTTTTCACTACCTAATTATGTAAAACCGGTTTTTTTCTTTAATACTGCCATAAAAACTAAAAACCAAAGTAGACTTAATGCTCGGTCTGATTTGAGAATCAAACTTTTACTACTATAAAACCAAAAATTATTACAAAATAAACTTTGTATTAAAATTGCTAATAACTCTGTTTCATGTGTTATGTACTTGTGGAAGATATGAAAATTAAACTCTTTTAGTTTTGAATTTTTCTTTGAAAAATACGCTTTGCAGTAATAATACTTTTTAATTGTTTTTAAACATACATACTATTAAAAGGCATATGAAAATAATTATATTATAATTGTATGAAATCATTATTATCTGAGGTTCCCGGGAAAGTTACTGGAACCAAAAAGGGTTCCGCGTCGAAAAAAGATTGAAAAACTCTGGTGTAGATTAATATCAAACTCTCATAAAATATTATTAAACTAAGAGATATTTAAATGATTTCATTTGTTTTAATGTGATTTTATCCATTTTATCAAATATAACAAACTTGAAATCATTGATTTAAAATGATCTGACAAGTAAATATGATAATTAATGTAAGGCCTGAGTCTCATGGGACTCGGACTATCTGTGGCCATATCTGTTCTACTATGCCTCTCTTCATTGTTTCTAAGATCAATTTTGGGGCTTAGGTTCTTTAGTCAACTTTGTAATAATTTTTAGAGAAGTATCTCTCAAGTATACTGTTTTCAGTTATGTTTTGCTTACAATGTTAACCTCTTAAAAGCGATTGCCTCGCATTCACGAATGTGTTCAAAGCTTTCTGCTTCTTCCAGATACAGTCTGTATTCTTCATATCATTTCAGCTGGCATAATTGATAGTAAAGATGACATATCCGGCTTGATATACTATATCTCTCTCTAAATTCTTTCTGTGAAGATTAATTATTTTCTTTCTAAATAATTGATAAATAATTGTTTAGTTGGATTGAGCTTATTGGACTGAATTAGGCATAGTTCTTCTAGCTAACTTTTATCTGCCTTTTGTTATCCATTAATTGCATCCATTAAGAAGACAGTGGGTGTTGCATAAGGCACTAGACTGCGGAAGGTATGTTTTGGTCAAATATTTTCCAACCAGTCTACTGTTTCCTTCAGCATTTCTATGTATCCACCTACCCACACAAGAACTATTTTTTGAACATACATTCGTATAAAAGATCAGACATTATCAAACTATCTTTGAGTCAATAGCCATGACCATCAAACCCTTTAGATAGGGCTGACTAACTGATAAACTGTATATCCTAACTGTTAGGGCAGTTTTTTTTTTTGGAATACACTAAATAGAAATCTTCTTCAAAGCATATCGGTCTAGAAGATCGTCATTACCCTTACCAGAATTTTAGAATTCGTTAAATTTATCTTAATACCCTATATATATTTACGATACTTTATAGAGCTAAGAAAAAATTAATATGTCTATGTTAAGAAGCCAAAAATCTATTAAATATATTGTTAAAAAATAGTTAGCATTCTTTGATTATAGATTATACCGTACTTATAAATTACTCGAATTTCAAACTCATGATTATATATTTTGTACTAATTTATATATATTCTACTACTGCTTAACTAAATTGGTACGGCAGAGTAAATAACAAAAATGTTAATGCCAATGAACAAATACCGTCAGGAGTAAAACACTTCAAAATTATATTGATATTTTTTTTTACATTTTAGATATCAATTTACTCACTTAGTGCTTCATTAATTATTATAAAAATTTTAAATCTCAATAAATTTTTCTGGTTGAGTTTTGAGGAACAATTTTCAAAAACTAATGTAGCAAATCTGACAAGAAGGGAAGGTGCTATTATTTCAAGTAAAGTTTTGCCTTTTAAGGGTTATATCGCCTCACCAAACAAACAAATGTTTTGTAATTTTTCTCATGACTTGCTAATTTGGTAGATGTCACGTGCAAATTTTTTTCACTCTATCATTTATATTTTAGAAAAAAAATTTTTTGATATTCACAAAATGTTCTAGAAGCTTTTTTCCCTTTTTGCAATGTTACTGAAAAACCATATCGCTCATCCTTCTAAGTATAGCTACTTTTTGTATTTAATTGACATTGTAATCTATCAAATAGTATGACTAACATTTCGTGCTCAAACTTTTAGATTCAATCATAAGGCATATTTTTACATTTTTGAACAAAATTAACCTTTTCTGTCATTGAAAAATTATAAAAATGTCATCATTTAATGTTAATTTTAGGTCTATCGTAACAATAAAATTAATATCAACTTTCTAGAGTTAGTAGTTTAGGAGAATAAAAATGTAATCTAAAAATGTATAACGGTTAATAAAACTAACTTTTCATAAAACAATAAAAAAAAAACTGTACAACTAATCTAGACAAGGGCTATGTTTGCGTACAATGTCAAAAGTATCCATCAAAGAGTGTTTGTATTTAAGATGTTGAGTACTCAAGTAATTTAAGTATATGGAATACAAATTCCAAAACAAACCGTAGACTGATATCAAGAACGTAATTTGTCAACCAGTGCAAAGAAAAATATTAATAATAACATTTATAGCTATTTTTACTTCTTATTTTTTGATCATTTGATTGTACTACCTCTTGAAAACATGAAGTATGCTTTTTCATTCCAATTTAGTTTAAGAATTGCATCGTAGTTTTGAAAAACCAAGTTCACTTTAATGGACAGACAGCAGGCCGTTTGATATGTGCAAGGACTATAGTTTTTAATGAGCAAGAAGTTAAAAACAATGTCTACTTTTTGTTAAGAGGCTATCAATCCTGCCAGTGGATATGAATTCCACAAGAAACTAGTACACACCTTTGAGTAGCAGAAGAAGTTTCTACACATCAAGCAAAGTTTGTGGGTCTTTTTCATCTCTTTTCTATTTGTATGTATCTTATGGGCAGTTTCTATTAGTATAGGTTTTCTATTTTGGTAACGATAATTTTTAATTCTGTTGGTTTCTTCTTCTGATATGGATGTTGTCTCTTATAAAGAGCTTAAATGCCAAAAATTTATCATGTTACTACTACAGAACGAACTTAATAGTTGTTATTTTAAATGAAATATTACTCTTACAATACAAAAGATTATCAATATTCATAGTAAGACAGTACCTAAAAAAAGGCAAGTTAACCAAATCACTGATGAAGTAGATTAAATTGTGCACAAATTTTGTAATAAAGAAAAAAATACTTTTCCCATACTTCAATATTACCTAAAAAAAGTGAGGTTCTTAAACACACCAATAACTGCATATCTGACATTAAGTTTTGTTCAGCTGTGCTATATGTAGTTTTACAAATTTTGTTAACAACTATCTATCATACCTTTGAAAACATTATAAAATATGGCGTTGATTTTTGTACATTTAACAATTCTATTTTTACTACATACTATATTAACTCACTAAAACATCTTAAATTTCTTTTATTTGATTTTTGCAAATCGACGTTCACAACGATATCGTTCATGTTTTACAAAAAAATATGCCCTATAGTGTAGATGTACTCGTACTCTACTGTTTTTTGGCAATATTTATCCAGGGAAAATTACTTTTTTTGGACCAAATATCATTTTAGAAAACATTTTTTCCTCCTAATCTGCCACTTCTAGAGCCCTGAATCCTTTAGAATTATTATGAAACTGAAGCTATAACTGAAAAAAAATCTCCGATATTTAAAAAAAAATGGAAAAACTATTTTTTTCAATAAATATAAAATATGATTTTTAATTGATTCCGTAAGCTTGAGGATAGGATGAAGAACACACTGCTAACAGATTCTAACGACATTGTGATCAGAAATAGCAAGCGTTAAGTGGAGGAACTAAATATTTTTTTTCAATTATATGGATGAAAAAGGGTGTTATGGGATATTTTATGATCTCCAAAAATGTTTTTTGCGCTAAATAGCTAATAGTAAAACAATCAAATTTTATCAAAAAATGCAACTTGAAATTAACAATCTTTAAAAAAAAATTAAATAAATTTTGGTAATCACAAAACGCGTAAAAGCTGAAAACTCAAATTGAAGTAATGGACTATCTGCTGCACTTGTCGGATTTGTTTACATTATTTGGAAATGTTTACTCAAAAATTGAGTCAAACGGAATTCGTGTATTCAGATTTAGTACAAGAACTTTGAAGGAAAGATGTTTTAATAATTTGATATAATATCAATATAATATTTAAACCTATATAAGCAAACACCAAACAACCATGTACTCTTAGGTTGTCCAAACTTAGATAACATTTTACCAGGATCTTGTGGTGTCCAGGCTGGAAATGATGTTAACTCTCACACTCAACTCCTGTTTCTTTTGGAGCTGTAGGTTATACTAAGAATTTGTAGTAGTATTGATACAACAAAGTTGTTTATTCATATCTATAATAGAAATTGATTAAAAGAAATTCTAAGGAAGTAGCCTGTGGGAATTTTTAGTCGTGCAGATAACCCCGGCGGATATCTCTGACCCCGCAATCACCTGGGAATACCAGTACTATTTCTTTAAGTCTCTGTTCATCGTTACACATGTTACACATTAAAATAATATAACTTTTTTTTTGAAAATACTAGATTAGTCACATCTATTCTGATCAAAATATAATGTAATAATTTTAGAGTATAAGTTTATTCTTTAAAATTATGTATTTAGATCACAAAAACATTTTAATAAACAAAAACAAGTCTATTTTTATGTATATCAATTCATTAATGATACATATCTTCGAAGTCTTTTGAAGATTCGTTTATGCATAAATACGTTTATGAATTTTAAACGATTCAAGTTTTATTGGCTTACATCGCACATTACTCTTTAATTAATAAGTATATGAACCTAACTGTTTTTCGTAAAAAAAAATAGACACTGATATAAGTATATCATTGCAAACTATACATTATTTATATTCTTGAATTATTAACCAATATTAATGACAAACTATTGAAAACAAATCTGTGTATCGGTTTATTAACATCAAAATTTTAAACTCAAGTTGGGTTTTGAAGTTGGCTAAACAAGCGTCTACGGTCTACAACCGTAGACAGCTTGTTACGGTTAAAAGATCTTAGTCTTTTTTTCCCATTTCATATTGTGATTATACCTGCTTCCAGAAATCAAAAGATCATTCATAAAATTGGAAAATAAAAAAAATAATTAAGGATGAACTTGGCATTAATTTTTACCATATATATATATATATATATAAAGCTTTCACATAAACACGTGAAATAACAATCAATGATCAAACCACAATAAGAAGTGGAAAAACAAGACTAAAATCTTTCAACCGTAACAAGCGGTCTTCGTCAGAGTCAAAAACCCAACTGACTATATATATATATAAAACACAATTGGTATATTAAACTTAACTCCACATTTATAGAAACCACCAGAATTTCAACGGAAAAATGAAAATGTTCTAAGCCCTTTCGAGATAGCTTGTTGTGAAAGAATATATATATATATCAATGATCAAACCACAATAAGAAAATGGGAAAGCAAGACTAAGATCAGTTGGGTTTTTGACTCTGACAAAGACCGCTTGTTACGGTTGAAAGATCTTAGTCTTGCTTTCCCATTTTCTTATTGTGGTTTGATCATTGATTGTTATTTCACGTGTTTATGTGAAATCTTTATATATATATAACAACGTTTTAGGATAAATATAAAAAATAAAAATCCACGTCAATCTAGAGACGTATGTGAACAGGACATTTCAATAACCAATAACCAAAATATTCTTCTTTATAGTTGCATTTAAGCCATCAAAATTTTAAAAACTGTAAAATTATGAAATTGCTGTTTGCACATTTGTTCATATTTTGACATTCACCTGTTATTGATGCATATACTCTTTCCAAGAATTTTATATTTATTATTTGTACTTTAATATCTTATTATGCTTTGTTCAATCGCACTTCATTCCATTGGAAATATTAAAACTTGAAGTTAATTGCTAAAAAATATTCTACTAAATTCTAACCTTTTAGCTGTTAGTATGAACTAATATTATGAACACATATAATAGCTTTTATTTGATTGTTTAATTCTCTAAAATTACGATTCCTTGAAATTTAGCTCAGACACTCTAGAATTCAGAAATCTAGAAACCGGTATACGAGTATATTAAACAAAAAAGTATGTTATTATTAAGTATATTAAAAAAATTAAGCACAGCTATTATTTATTTTTCATCTGTGTGGAGCAGAGAAGAGCTTCTAGTTTTAATTGAGGTAAACGAACGTTTTGTGGCCATTCACACTAAATTTTTTCAACTTAAAACAATGAATTACTCCTTTCTGGAAAACAGACATTTCGGTTTCTGAAGCAGTGATTAGGCATAGCAGTATACGCTACCTACCAACGACCAACGAATATTTCCATGCACATCAGGGCACGTCGTAATTAGTAGTTCCGGACCAGAGGCCTACTATTACTAAATTATCATCCTGCTGTTTTTGTTAAGGTCAGTAAACATTGTCAAGAATGAGGACATCAGTCTGTCAGAGAAAGGAGTCGTATTCGTGATCGTATGGTCTTGCGGCTTTGCGTTGTCTGAGGTATTGTATAATTTAGACGTCATTAGGTCGTAGTATTCAGCTCAGGTAGGAAGCTATTGGGACTCGTTGCATTGAAAAGGTTGGGAGTTGGATTCAGTTCCCGAACAAGGATATTTGGATGGGTGGGCAGCTTTTTATCTTCATTGGTAGAAAGTCGAGTTATGTAGCAATCAATAGATTCCCAACTCAGATCATGTTGAATATTGACATTTCCTGCGTACCATGGAGCCCTAGTCATAAGGCGAGCACATTTATTTTGTACTAGTTGGATGCAGTTCTTGGTCATGGTCACCGCTCTAAACTAAATTCAGTATCCATATGTCATAATGGAACGATGCGCTACCTAAAAACGAGAAAGTCCGTTCAAAATGTAAGCACCTATGTTCAAATTGTTAATACCCCTGCGTAGAGAAGCTTTACTTAGCTCTAAATAATGAATAAAGAACCATTAAAGAAAATAAGCTTTTTAATAAATTGAATATTGTTTAAATCTGACAAACTTTTCATATGGTCAACTTATAGCGACATAAAGAATATAATTCTTCACACTGGGCATTCAAAAATTTTTGAATACCAGAAAAAGTCAGTTTTGATATAAAATGTAAAATTATTTACTTATGATTGACTTCAAAATCATATGAATACGACACAGATCACATGTATTGACGGATCGTAATGAGATTATACCCAAAAAGAGCCCCTTTGCATAGATGAGCTAAATATTTTTCTGCTGAAATGACATGGACAAAAAGGGATGTTATAGTGCACTGTATGATTTCATAATTCTTTTTCTGCACTAGGAGCTTAATATAGAACAATAAAATTTATGAAAAAATTAACCTAAAATAGCTACAACAAAAATTTTTGATTACAGCAAAAGATTATATAGCAATAGTAAACTGATGTCTCAGTCTGCATAAATAGTCTGATTGAATGGTATTCTATCTGGCGGCTGCAGGTCAACCCAGATAAAGCCGATATATATGAGATATATATGAGAGTTAGCAAAGGTTCAACCCGTCATCCTCCCCCATGTCTTCATTGGTGGAATTAGGATTCTATTTAAAAGAGAAGTGCGCTGTCTGGGAGTTATTCTGGATAGCAGACTAACATTCAAATCCCATCTAACAATGAAGCACACACTGGGTACAGCATTTGTACTCCATCCTTAAATCAATGGTTACTCTTCATGCGGTGAAGTTGTCTATAAGGCGGTTATAACTACCATGACCTATGGTTGGTTGTTCTATGTGGTACAACTCTGCGATAACTATTAAAAACCGACTCCAGATTGTCCAGAACAAGTGTGCTCGCCTTATAGCCTTTTTATGCTACAAATATCGATATCCATCGTGATCTTAAAAATGAAATCAATAGAAACTTACATTAGACGTCTGACTAAATTAACTAAAATTTGGTACTAATTTTTTTCTAGTATTTTTGTTACCGTTTTCGTTTGATTGAATAACATTTATAAAAAAAACTGTTATTATGTTTTTTTAATTAGGCCTCCTTTTTATGATTGTTATAATTCGGCCTTCAGGTTACTGTAAAAGTCCTCATTCGTCCCATGGGGGAATCTTAGTTAAAGACCTCTGCCCTAGAATAACTGATCGTACACTCTAACCTGCTGGTAAAAGCACTTTTACCCCAAATTCCCTGAAACCAATCTTCTTCCGACTAATCAGATCACCAAATTCAATTTAGCTGACGGCCTTTATTCTCTTAAGACCATCCGGCCAGGAAACATAGTCACATAGACAGATACTAATATACCAACTTACCCGACAGACCTGAACTACTAGAGCAGTACAAATAGACAAACAGGTGAAAGCCTATGGCATTCCACGGGAAATCTCGTTGGTCGTTGGTCGATGTCCAGTTTACTATTACTGTATCACCTGCTGCATTGAATTAAATTTCAATAGAAGTTTAAACAGAATCATGTTCATAGAAGTGTTATTTAAATGTAAACAAAATAAATATAAATATGTTAAGGAAAAGAGTTTCATTTCTAAAATTATTACAGAATAGGTATAACCATATATGTTATGATGTTTTCCAGGGTATGACAGATGGTTGCCTAATGCATGCATTATCATCAATCTACATGTCACATCCTTCAACAAATCTTCCTGTCAGATATACAGTTCTTGATATCTTTTAGAATCCTATTGTTTTTGGGTAATATGGAAGCATAGGAAACTTAATTCTTCGTTATGACAAAACTATTAATTTAAAAACACATCTTCCGTGATTCGATGAACTTAAAATTTTTAATTAAGTATTATCTTACTTCAAGTGAGTTACGTAGCCACAATAAGGGGAATGAAATCATTTAAATTGATGATCTATGAGTTTGATCACACTTACCGGAGAGTTTGATATTATGTCTACATATTACGTATTGTCAACGGGTTTAATAATGTTTACTTATAGTAAAGTTGAATGTAGGCAACTGCAGATTTTTTAGATAATGTTAGTTTTGAATCACCTGAAACAGGAGCTATGATAGATTCAATTATTATCTTTTTATTTTTTTTTAATTCATGAGGGACATAAGTCAAATTAAATATCTGTTAAGATTTATATGTTGTTTTCTTCCTATTGACGTCAATATTGTGATTTACTTTTTTTCTTCTAAATGGTTTTTACAAATTAATATCTCTTTTTTTCATTTTTTTTGAAACTGCAAAATAAGTTTCATAAACTTAATATGCATAAATTTAATTTTTAATATTTCAAAACTGATTCGAATAAATATATGTAACTGTTCCCTTTTCTGAAACTTTGTTAAAATTACTTTTTAATGTTAAAAATTTTTTTAAAGAGATTTACTTCAAAATCAAAAAAAATTTGACTTGATTCATTAACTACTTTTTATTTGTTTTTTATTCCTAAATATGACGATATTTTTTTTTAATATTTAATTGTTTAAATATACGGACTTTATTTAAATTAGTTCGGCAGCTTTAAGATGTCACAAGTTTATGAGGTAGGAATGGTGGATTGTTTACAATGTGCTATATAAATATAAAATAGAAATTTAGAGATAGTATAAAGTATTTTTTGATTAATAATACACCAATTTTAGAAACAATATGTATACAGCATTCCAAAATGGGAATGATATAGTTTTTTATCACACTCTATCTATCTCTCATAAAGGTTAATTAATGTAATTTATATTTGTTTTAAACTGAAAATATACCCTAGAACAGAAGTCTCAAATACGCATCCCGCGAAGAGTTACATTTTAACTAAATAAATTCACTAAAATGCCACTGGTTGCGTTTACATGTTTCACTAACTTATTTTAGTTAGTAAAAAATGCAAACATATTTGTATGGAACCTATCGTCTCTAAAGTTCCTGCAGCTATTGCGAGGGTTGTAAAAATATTTGGAAGTACATATGTATGTCAACAATTTTTCTCAGCCATGAAGATTAACAGGTCTGCACTAAGATCACGGCTTACTGATGAACATTTGAAAGTATCGCTGAGATTGGTTCCTGCTAATAAATTGAAGCCTAATATTGATGTCTTTGTTCATTCAAAATGCTAACAGATGAGTGGTCAAAACAAAATCTGACCGATACTATGATCACAGTTAGTAAAATACTAAATTTTATTTTTTTCTTATACATTTGTTACTGTTTTCGTTCGATTGAATAACATTTATAAAAAAAACCTGAGTTATTCGATTTTTTTTATTCTTACTTTTTGTGTTATTTACTGGTTCTGAATTAATAAATAGATTAACTCAAATACTATTTTTTTTCTAGTATTGTTGTTACTTTTTTCGTTGTATTGAATAACATTTATGAAAAACTGTTATCAAGTTTTTTTTTATTTTCGCCTACTTTTTATCATTTGTCATAATGCGGCCTTCAGGTTACTGTAGAAGTCCTCATTCCGCCCTCGGGGTAATCTCAGTTTGAGACCCCTGCCCTAGAATAACTGATCAGTTGTTTTTTCATCGAGGTATTAATTATTTCATTGGAGTATTACATTTTTTCAAAAGGTGTTTGTTTACATTTGGAAAAAATGTTAAATTAAAAATCTAGGTCCACACTAAATTTTACTATAAAGGTAAATATGCTTTTATACCTATATAACTATCAATGATCAAACAACAATAAGAAATGGGAAAACAAGACTAAGATCTTTCAACCGTAAGAAGCGGTCTTCCTCAGAGTCAAAAACCCAACTGAAACAGTTCTTAGTCTTGTTTTCCCATTTTTTTTTTGTGGTTTGATCTTGATTGTTATTTCACGTGTTTATGTGAAATCTTTTTATCTATATAACTATATTGATTGATTTATTTTAAAGTGGTTATCATGCAGACGTATTGACAAACTGTGCGGTAAAAGTTTAATTAAATAATTGGACAATCAATTAAATTTACTTCAGTTCTTTTAATGAACCTATGTCCATTTGTCAACTACAATGAAAATGTGTTTGTTACAGCAAAATCAGAAAAGTACCGGGAGATTTGCATAATTTCAGGTTTTCAAAATTACTAGAATATTATAAATAAATCTGATAAACCTTAAAAAAACTTATTCTAATGATCACTATAGTACATGCTGACTAAATAAAAAAAAATCTTGAGTGGGCTACACTCAACTTCACTTTTATCAATCAGTTTGTTGACAACCATTTTACTTTTGGGTTTTTTTTAATATGTATAAATTGCAAACGTATTACAAAACTGATAGATAATCAATTTAATGGTTTCAGTTATTTCAATATTGCTATAATAAATACATTGTTTGTTATAACATTGTTCTAAAACAATCTGACAAGTTACAACACATGGAGTTTAATAGTCATCTTTATTACAATAATCCCTCTTTCAATATTCTATATTAATGACATTTTTATCATTCAATACTAATAATAAGACAACACCTAATAGGAAATGTTAAGTCTGTAGAGTCACCAGAATAGTGATTTCAGTTAGTACCCCACTTTATAAAAAAGAACGAAGATTCGTTTATCATTCCTATTTTTCAAAATTACACGAATACAATGAAGTTTTTTTCCCTACAAAAATCTATTTGACAGTCAAATAGCATTGAGATTTATCAAATAGTGATGCTTGGAGTGTTTATGATATTTTGAATAGACGTTTACCTAGCCACATACAAGAAAACATCATTAAACATTTATATTAGAAATAGGAAAAGCCGTCCTATCTCGTAAGATGTTCTTGGAGTTGTTAGAGCGTTTTCGGACGTTGTCCATCTTCGATCGTAACAGACTTCCGAAAGCGCTCCAACGACTCCAAGAACATCTTACGAGATATGACAAATTCCTATATCAAATATAAATCATACTAACCTCAGTGGTGCTAACAATATGCATGTAACATTAAAAATATTCACTCATATTTATATTTACAATAATTTAAGTTTAAATTATTAACTACTAATTTCATTCAGTAAAAATGTTTTAAAAAAAATATTAACTCAATTTAAAACATATTATTTCTCAGTTTGTTTAGTGTTATTTTAATTTACTTTTTATATATAAAACAAAGGAGCTGTTCAAATTTTCTATTTTACAGCGCCTCGTGTATTTACCTTCAATAATAAATTGAAGGTAAAAATAATAAATTAAAGATTAATGAATTGTCTTTTCCTTCAATTATAAATTGTTTATACTTTTTGATCCCAGGTTATTAATTGACTATACGCAAACCATTGGCTATATTATTAACATCAATATAAACAACTGTGATAAGGAACATAAATGTGGTTCATTAATTCTTAAGTTATTTAATACTAACTTCAGAATTCTATTTTAACCAAACTAATTTTATACTAACTTTAATTCTATTTTGTAACCAAAAAAATAAAACGTTTATCTTAAAACTCTATTATTGTGACTATTTCAATCTTATAGTTGAGGGGAAAAAACATAGTATCTGCGGATAAAATGATGTAAAGTACCTTCATCATGTTTCAATATTAGACAAACTCTAAACAGTTATTTTCGAAACAGAGTACGATTTATTTGTTGATTTCAATTATGAACTATAAAACACTGCGTGTGGTAGCGTGTTAAAAACCACGCTGGTTTTTGGATACATATTCTTCAATATTTTTACATACAAACATCATAACACAAATATTAATCGGCTTCAGAGGACATCAAAACATGAAAGTTAGTCAAAAACTCAAAACCAAGATTATTGTTTTGATTATAATACTTTATAGTATAAAAAAATGTGAAGTGAGTTTGTTTAGTTTTATTTTGTGTTTAAAATATTAGATTCTCTCTTAGTTATGATATACCATTGTTGTATATATTAACTATAATTATATATAATTATTATTATTATTATTATTATTATTATTATAGTCTTATATAATTATTATATACCATTTTTTGTTTTCATGTTTCAACAAACTAAAAATTAATGAATTTGAAAACCATTATTAATTTTTAGCTGAGAGTAGACAAGGCTAATTGGGTTATAAAGATAACAAATTTTTATTAAATGGTTTTTAGTTGACGTATTTGATTATATATTTGTTATTTAGAGGGTTTAAATACCTTTTTCAAGACAGTGAATTAATCTTTGAAAAAATATAAAATGTTCGCTTCAATCAAGACCTAATATTTGAGCCCATATCTAGGAATGAGTCTTAATAAGTGAATCATGTATTGGAGAGGAACTATCTAAAAATATAAATAACTTCTTGCTAAAGCAGATTTATTGGTGGTTTTGAACGTTTGATAATGACAAATTATTTTAAAAAAATAATAAACAGCATTATTTATAACAAATGATCATCACCCAGGATCGTCACAAAAAGATATCAAAAATAGATTTAGGAATATCAAAACGTGTAAATCAATTTAGAGAAATCTACAAATCTACTGTTTCATCATGACTATTTCTTGCCTACTGTAACACAAATATTGTCTTATGTTTTAAACTCATTTTTTACTTTACAAACCAAAAATAAATTATGGTTTAATCCATAAACCAACCTTTTAATGTATTGAAAAAATTCTCAGAAGTATAAGTTCAAATAGAATTATATTTTGTTTAGATATTACTTACATATAGTGTAGCAGTGCCGTCGAAGATAGGTTGGGTGTGATGAGCTACAAGGTATGTAAGCCGAAGATGCTGATGTAACACTTATATAGGATCAGCCTAGTACACAAGGGAGGTGGAGTCTCTCCCATCTTCTCTCGTCACCTACAACCAATACCAGATCGCACATAATTTAAAATAGCCTATATCCACCTCATATTAAATAAAGTATTTATAGATACCTCATAAAGAGATATGAGATTTTATATTAAATTAGTGATTTTATTATTACTTTTCCACATTCATTGAAGTCTGCTACTCATTAGAGCCTCTACAAAGTAACTGTGCGCGCAAAAATTAAAAATAACATCGCAAGTGTCATAAGCATGTGATTATTAAAAAAAAAACAAAAATTATAAACGTAATATAAATAAAGTTAAATTTTTTTATATTTTTTTCTTCCTAATGACTTTTCTAAGTACATATCTTTGATCAGTTGAAAAAAAAAATTGGAGTGATATGTACTATGCTTTGCAATAAGAAAACCCGTTATCACAAATGATAAACAATCAATTTGATAAATCGGTTTATTTAAATCATGATGAAAATATTTGTTATAACAATTGGTGAATGAATCACGAATTAGACAAGTAACGATCTGTAAGATTATAAAATCTGATTCAAAGAAGTTATTTCTCATCTGATGGATTATCAATTAGACGCCGTAAAGTTTTCTAACTTAATTATATTGCCAATATGTTTTGGATATCATTGGGAAAAAAATTATGAACCCAATAAAAAAAAACTAAGGTTGGTAACAAAGAATCTACAAATATTTTCCACATGATTATTTTTTTAATTTACTCGGTTAATGAAATAAAATTTTAATAGTACTATGAACAGATAAAATTATAGGTTTTATTCTAAGAAAAAAAAATTGATTTGTTGTTAATTTTGTTATATATTATTTATAATATTATAAATAATCAGTTTGATGAATGTTATTTTTTTAGTACATATTGTTCTAAATGTCCTGGATGTTTATCTAATATTTTTCAAATTGCTTTCAATTTTGTAAAGTGGTGTGGCTTGTAAAGTATTTACACAATTTTACTAAATAAACCATAAATGTACCCGCACCTAGTATGTACTGTTATAGTTTGTATAAGTTTTTATATGATCATTAGACTAAATTAAGATAAAACCTTTATCTGAAGTTCTTTATATTAAAATATATATCGTCACCAAATCATCATCACTCAGGATCGTCTCAAAAAGATATCAAAAATAGGTTTAAATTAAAATAGATTTTGAAAAATCTTCAAATCCACTTGTTTTATCATGACTATTCCTTGCCTACTGTAAAACAAATATTGTCTTATGTTTTAAACTCATTTTTTACTTTACCTGAAGTAGAATATCTATATAAATAAAAGAAAGGTTTTGTCTGTACATTGTTTAGAACTGACTCATTTCAAGTTTTCTTTACGCTTCATACATTAGAGAAACCGAATGCATTCTCAGAAAAATTTCTGTCTGTCGGTTTGTCCGTAAAATTTTGTTACAAGTAAACTCAGCAACCATAAGCCATAGCAAGCTAAAACTTTGACAGTAGATTTATGTATGTCTAACTTAAAATATAGGTTCTAAATGGATTGAAAATTCAACGTAGAAGCGAAGTAATGAACTTTTAAGCTGTATTTTGCTAACTTTACAGATATGTTTATTTTAAAATATACAAGTGTAGCAAGTAGGCATTGTTGGTTGATTTTAATTTCATTTATATTTCAGCTCCCAGAAGAGATAATTGACAAGGTGTTCCCGAAGTTCCCGAACATGGTCAACTATAGTTTACTAGCTCAAGAGTCAGAGTTTCCAACTCTTTCTTCTTCCATGAACCTGAAGGACAGACAGCTAATGTGGTGTATACAAAAATATTTGCTTAACACTGTACTAATAATGATATTTTCTACTATTCTATAATTTCTAATGATATTTTGGAATACCATGTATCATCGAATTTTTTATTCCGTCAAAGATGGGAACGTTTGCTAGTAGTAACTATGTTACTAAATTTTATTAACACGTGATTTTGAGATTTTAAAGATTTACAAATGTTGAAATTGTATCCCTTTTTGAAACTTTTTTAATGATGCCTATGAGTGTGTGGTATGTGTGTGTGTGTGTGTGTGTGTGTGTGTGTGTGTGTGTGTGTGTGTTTGTGTGTGTGTGTTCTGAGAATCCGAAAGCTAGTGGGCACATTACAAGTCACTATATCTAATGCATCAAATGTAGATTTAAATGGATGAATTGTAGATTTAAATGGATCAAATGTAGATGTTCAAAAATTGCCCTTATGATGAAGATGTGCCGTATAGACATAGTAAAGTCACTTTATTGCCATACACCTGAATTGACATTCCCCTTTTCTTCTTTTAAACTGCGCCGCTAGAGAACTGACTTTTTTAATATTAGAAATAGAAGAAACTATCTTTCCTCGTATACTGGAGTTTTCCAAGCGGTTTAGTAACTGCTTTCAATGATAGGTAACGCCCAAAACCGGTCGGAAAATACCAGCAGCAGTATACAAGGTAAGACAGTTTATTCTATTTCTAATATCTGTATAAATAAAAGAAAGATTTTGTCTGTACATTGTTTAGAACTGATTCATTTTAAATTATCTTTACGTTTCGTACATTAGAGAAACTGGTTCCACCTTTAGAAAAATTTCTGTCTGTCGGTTTGTCGGTTTGTTCGCAAAATTTTGTCACAAATAAACTCAGCCAGCATAAGACATAGCAAGCTGAAACATTGGCAGTAGATTTGGGTATGTCTAACTTAAAATCTAAGCTTTGAATAAATTGAAAATTCAACGTAGAAGCGAAGTTATGGACTTTTAAGTTGTCTTGGGCTAGCCTCAAAGATATGTTTATCTTTGAAAATATACAGGTCTTTCCCGGAGTTTAAGATCTCCCATCTATTCAGAATAACTAGTTTTGTGAACGAGCAATTCTCACCGCTACAAATTAGCAGGCAGGAAAAATCAATAAACTATAATATAAAAAAGTTCCTGCACTATAACAAGTTGAGGAAAGTAGTTACAAGTCAGTAAATAGACTGATTAGTGATGAGGAAGTAGTTCATTATCCAATTAAATTTCTTGACTCCTTGACTGCTTCTGGACTGCCTGCTCATGACTTAAAACATAAAGTAGGGGCGCCAATTATGCTGTTTCGAAACTTGAGTGCCCCAAAAATGTGCAACGAGACACAACTCCTTATTCCTGCTTTCCACAGATACGTCATAGAGGCTGATATCATGACTGGGTGTGCTACTGGATGTCAGTGTTTATACCATGCATACCATTGATGCCTAGCCAATTATGCTGTTTCGAAACTTGAGTGCCCCAAAAATGTGCAACGAGACACAACTCCTTATTCCTGCTTTCCACAGATACGTCATAGAGGCTGATATCATGACTGGGTTTGCTACTGGATGTCAGTGTTTATACCACGCATACCATTGATGCCTAGCAATTGTCCCTTTTAATTCAAACGGTTGCAATATTCCGCCAGTGTCTGTTTCGCAGTCACTGTAAATATGTTGCAAGGCCAAACTTTGTCTACAGCAGGAATTAAAGTGAGTAAGACCATGTTTCTCACATGGTCAACAGTATGATACTTGCTCAAGAGTCAGAGGTTCCAACTCTCTGTTCTTCCGTGCACCTGATGGACAGATAGCTAATGTGGTGTATACAGAGGTACATACTTAACAATGTACTAATAAATATCACATGTAATAATGAATACATGTTTTCCTATTTTATAAATTTTCTACTAATGTTTTGATATACCACGTATCATCTCTGAATTTTTGTAAAATACCCGTCAAAGACGGGCACGTCTGCTAGTTAATCGTAATAACCTCAGTAGTATTAACAATAAGCATGAACTTTTATTCTCATAAGCATGAATGAAATGTTTTAATCAGTGTAAAACTGATATTATTAACAGATAAATTTATAATTTTTCATTCGCGGGAAGGGTCATTTTTACATATAAATTTATCTGTTTTTGAAAGGTGTTATTCACATATTGTAAAATTTACTGGAATGAAATAGTCCATTGCAGCATATTTTGAGTTTATAATTTTGTTTACACAAAATTATTGACTTAAAATATTATAATTTTACATAAACTGCCTACCTAAAATTATTATGACATGATAAAAATATCAAGAATTATATATTTTCGAAGAGGTGATAGGCCTCCTTAAACGCTGTAGCTCACTTAGCTATTATCACTCACTTAATCAACCTGTCCCTGCTTGTCTAATTCGTTTATTTTAAATTTCTTTATCAAAATTGAGCTATAAATATTTCTTATTCTTAAAAACATTTTCAAAACAGTTGTAAAATCTTTTCAGCCAGTTATTTTTGTATTTCAAAAGTATAATGCTTTTAAAACTATTGACGGAAATATCATGTGGGCCTATAAATTAGAGCGCACTGTGTGTGATTGTATGCGCTCAATGGGCAAAAAAGTTTCATTGATCTTCACTGTATCATTCTGATTAAGTTAAATAATTGTAGAGTTATATATATCAATGATCAAACCACAATAAGAAAATGGGAAAACAAGACTAAGATCTTTCAACCGTAACAAGCGGTCTTCGTCAGAGTCAAAAACCCAACTGACGAAAACTCAGTTGGATTTTTGACTCTGACGAAGACCTCTTGTTACGGTTGAAAGATCTTGGTCTTGTTTTCCCATCTTCTTATTGTGGTTTGATCATTGATTGTTATTTCACGTGTTTATGTTAAATCTTTATATATATATATATATATATATATATATACTTTCATATATATCCAAAACGGACAAATATAGTTCAATATAAAAAAAGAAACATAGAGAAATCAAAAGAACACACTTACAGTCTCTAATTTACAGAGATCTCCTGAAGACGGTTCAAACCGAAAATTAGAGACTGTAAGTGTGTTCTTTTGATTTCTCTATGTTTCTTTTTCTATATTGAACTATATATATATCAATGATCAAACCACAATAAGAAAGTGGGAAAACAAGACTAAAATCTTTCAACCGTAACAAGCGGTCTTCGTCAGAGTCAAAAACCCAACTGCGGTTATTACATTGATATTATATTATATATGATATCAATGATAACAAATATCATTGATTGTTATTTCACGTGTTTATGTGAAATCTTTATAATATATATATATATATATATATATATATATATATAAAATCAGTTGGGTTTTTGACTCTGACGAAGACCGCTTGTTACGGTTGAAAGATCTTAGTCTTGTTTTCCCATTTCTTATTGTGGTTTGATCATTGATTGTTATTTCACGTGTTTATGTGAAATCTTTATATATATATATATATATATAAATCAGTTGGATTTTTGACTCTGACGAAGACCGCTTGTTACGGTTGAAAGATCTTAGTCTTGTTTTCCCATTTCTTATTGTGGTTTGATCATTGATTGTTATTTCACGTGTTTATGTGAAATCTTTATATATATAGGTAAATAGATAGATAGATAAAATACAGTATAAGTATACGACATATATATTTTTTTGTAATAAGATTATGTTAGAAGAATGGTATGATATATAGCTATAACAAATGTCATTTTTTTTAACCAATATATTTAAAGAAATATTTATTATAGATGACAGGTTGAAATGTATAATATGTAAACTGATTAAGAGTTATTCGTTAAATAACAGTAATATGCAACCGAAGAAAACCAATAGTATAACACACTATTTAATATATCAACCTGCTGTGATGTCATCAATAAAGGAAATCAAACAATTTTTGAAGATATTTCAAAAGGTATGTTTTTCAAATTTTTTGGAAATTTTAATTTTTTTTTTTAACATTGGTAAGACATAGTAGGTTCTAATTCTGGAAAACCTTTTTAGTGAGATAAATGAAAAAAAGTTTTGAAACAAATAACGGGAGTAAAATTTAACTTTTTGACAAATTTAGGAGTCTTTAAAATGTCTCCCACATCACAGAGTGATCGCGAATGTGGAGAGGTTAATATTAGAATGTTAGAGTTTTCCATTTTTAGTTATCTGGATGAAAAAGTCGTTCTCCATCTCTTCTTTCTTTTTACGATGAATAGTCGAGGATTATAGACAAAACGCTCTTGAAGTGTCATCATTCTTGATCTTTTTTCGATATTGCTGAATAAAATAACTAAAAATAGGAGTAAAACTCTAAGTATCTTTATTTTAATTTAACTCCATTATTATCCAGCAAAAGAAATAGTTAAAAGAAATTTGTACTGATATGATAAAATACCATTTATTTCAATATAGCAAATAATATTCAATGCGCATCTCCATTG
The DNA here is from genome assembly GCA_026182355.1 of Hermatobates lingyangjiaoensis. Taxonomy (NCBI): domain Eukaryota; kingdom Metazoa; phylum Arthropoda; class Insecta; order Hemiptera; family Hermatobatidae; genus Hermatobates; species Hermatobates lingyangjiaoensis. The sequence goes on along the minus strand of JAPFBL010000106.1, from coordinate 6,699,588 downwards.
AAGAACAGGTATATAAAACATTCGTTTTTTAAAAAAAAAAGTTAAAAAACTAACCACTAATTTCTTCAAAGAAATATGTAAAATATGCTTATAATTTTTAATTCCGTAAAAGTGTACCCTTTTTAATTTTTTAAAGCTATTCATATTTTTCATAAGTGTAAATTAAAATTTTATTTTTAAATTTTATAAAAAAATATAATTTTTAAGGATTCTTTAAATTGCCATTTTTTTATGTGTTTTATTAAGTTTTTCCTTTTTTCAATCAGATCTTCAAAAGTTAAGGTTTAATCTTCAGAAATATCATTTCAAATTAAGTATATAAAGCTTGCCTTAAAAGAAAAAAATGAAAAGATATGACAAATTTAGAAAAAAAACAACTCCAGTGATTTCCCATTAGTCTTAGAATAAACAATTTATATGTGATGAATACTATAAACATAAACATTTAATATAAAATTTATTTCAAATAAAAATAGAGTGAAGTTTTATTTTTTTCAAGTATATATTTCTAATGTAGTGCAATCAGTTATTATGTGGTATTTACTCATTGTAGAGGCATTCATCCTTAGTTAATGCCTGAGGAAGAACACTACGTGTTCGAAACGCGTTGTTTATATCATTAAATTTTTATATGTGGAGACCATTTCATTAGATTTTTACCCTACAATAAGTACATATTTATCAGTACTGGAGTATTGTTAACAATTATGTTTTGGGAGTTTTTTTTTATATACGAGTATGATTTGAAAAATTTCATTTATGAATATTCTTTGACTCTTCATCAATGCAATCAAAAATCGTAGAAATATAAATAGTGTTAAAGATATTTTATCAAATTCATTGCCAATCAGTTTCATTACTTGATTCATTTCAGTGTGTCGGTGTAAGTGTTATCAATTATAAGGATAATATAATCATTATTGTAGAACAATCTGACAGGTTTCTGCAAATGATTCTTAGTAATTGTCATCCAAAGTTGCCCAATATTCTCTTTCCAATATTCTAAATTTAGCAAATATTTACAGTTAAGTAAATACATATTAAGAATGTATTCATACGAAATTTAAAATGTCTAGAGCGACTATAAGAATGGGTTAAAATTAGTACCTCTTTTGACATAGAGAATGGTAACGTAGAGTTCACGTGCTTCATATTACTAAAAACAATAAAATCATTTTACCATACCAATGATATTTTAGAATTTTAGTGATAGAAGTTAAACGAACAAAAATTATAAAAATTTGCAACTAAACGTCTATCAAATGTCATTCAAATTTAACAAACAATACGAGTTTTGGAGTGGTTAGAAAATATTCATTCATTAACACTGACAAAGCTTCACACGCGACACGCATACATAATGAAAAGTGGTTCAGTGGACCTTGAAAACAGTAAATCCATAATACTTCAAGACACATTTTTTTCATCATCCGTATATGAATAATGATAAATTTCTCAGTCATATAAACAAGTAGAGCAGGTTACCATTATTCAATGTCGAGTTGCGGTTTTAGTCCTATATCACCTATTCTAATGGACTAAAATTCTTGGAATATGTATAAGGAATATAATGTTATGTGAATACTACATGGAAAGCTTTAACTCCTTTGTGTATATATTTTTGTGATGCAAACATGTTTTTGAATTCAAGTTGAGACAATTTTACCCAAAGATCTACATTATATATCTTGTATGAAGGACTATTTTTGTGCTTAATTTGATTACAATCCATCAAATAGTTCTCAAACTTTGAGATTACGTTACAAGTCAAGATGTTTACATGTTTACCCAAAACTTATCTTTTTTTTTGTCGAAACATTCTTCGCACTAAGGACTAATATTAATTCCATAATTTCAACAAAAATGCCAACTTTTTAGAGTTAGTAGTTTAGGAGGTAGTATTGCCACTGAATTACCTAAAGTCATATAATAAACAACAGTGAGAATTAGAATTGTGCAATGTTGCCTGAAAACTATACAGTTTATCTTCAATAAAATGGTTAATTTTTTGGTACAATGTCAAATTTTTGTATTAAATAGTATGACACGGAGCGTATTCACAGTCTTTTGAATTCCAATAACCGTTCACTATCCTCATAGAGCCATCGAAAAATGACATTGAAAATAGATTTAAAAAAAAGAAAGACATTACATTAGTCAGAATTGAATATTGAAATTGATTATCTTCATATCAATATTCTTAACTGCAGTTTTGTAAAAGAAATATGTTAATGTGCTACATAATACAAGTTAACAGATTTTCTTGAGTATATGATATTCATAATGTTTGTTCAAATTATATTTACAAGATTATAAATTTATACACTGTTATTTAAATCAGTTATGGAAATGAACAAAGTAGAAACTTACCTTCATGTAAGTAGTAAATTATGTTATTTCTTGCATTTATACAATTCATTTTACAATTTTTTTTTTGTTTTGTCGCTAAATAAAATATCCTTAGTCATGTATAATATTCTGTTATCTGCATTACTGTTAGTGATTAAAGTAAATCATAAGTGCTGTGTATAGAGTTATCTATTTGTTATAATATTGAACTATCTTTTCGTAAGGTCAACACATTATTTTACAGCATATGGGTTTCAGGACGTACAGTCTGACGGTGAAGTGGTTTCGTCATCTTCAAAGGAACTTTCTCTGAGGTCCTAAGGTCACCAGAAGAAAGGTCATACTCCTGTAAAAGGTTTGTCAAGTATTGTCAATAATGAAAATGGTTGCGTAAGTTTAGCTTATTGGAGATAGATACTACTATTAACTCTAAGCAAGGATTTATTTGTTTTCTTTTTTTTTAAAAAAAAAACATATTACTGAAATATGTTAATGTACTACATAATACAAGTTAACAGATTTTCTTGAGTATAAGATATTCATAATGTTTGTTCAAATTATATTTACATGATTATATTTATAACATTTATAATATTCTCCTTCTTGCATATTATAAGATTTTGTTGAAATCATGGAATTAATATTAGTCCTTCAAAGAATGTTTCGACAAAAGAAAAGATAAGTTTTGGGTAAACATATAAACTTGTGATGTAATCTGAAAATTTGTGATATAATTGGACTATAAAATTAACTACCTAATAAAAAAATGAGAGAATTTTAATAACTTGATTAAATAAACTATGATCATAACTAAAGGCTTATTGACTTATTAACAGATTTTCTTGAGTATAAGATATTCATAATGTTTGTTCAGATTATATTTATAATATTCTCCTTCTTGCATATTATAAAATTTCGTTGAAATCATGGAATTAATATTAGTCCTTCGAAGAATGTTTCGACAAAAGAAAAGATAAGTTTTGGGTAAACATATAAACATCTGACTTGTGATGTAATCTGACATGCAAAAAGTTATACCTACTTTTGTATAATCTATTGGTTATAAATTTGTTTGTATAAAAACTAGTTCAAGATTTTGACGTGTACATGGATGAGTGTAAGGCAATATTGCACAATTCCAATTATCCTTGTTGCATATTATAAGATTTCGTTGAAATTATGGAATTAATATTAGTCCTTAGTTTGAAGTATGTTTCGACAAAAAGAAAAGATAAATTTTGGGTAAACAGGTCAACATCTTGACTCGTGATGTAATCTGAAAGTTTGTGAACGGGATACTGGTCACATAATTTGATAGATTATAATGAAATTGAGCACAAAAATAGTCTGTCATACAAATATGTATAACGTAGATCTTTGGGTGAAATTGTCTCAAATTGAATTCAAAAACATGTTTGTCTTGCTAAAATATATAGACCAAGGAATTAAAGCTTTCCATGTAGTATTCACATAACATTATATTCCATAAAAATATTCCAAGAATTTTAGTCCATTAGAATAGTGATATAGGACTAAAAACGCAAACTCGACATTGAATTATGGTAACCTGCTCTACTTGTTTATATGACTGAGAAATTTATCATTATTCATATACGGATGACGAAAAAAACCGTGCCTTGAAGTATTACTGATTTACTCATTTCAAGGTCCACTGAACCACTTTTGATATATATATGCGTGTCGCGTGTAAAGCTTTGTCAGTGTTTATGAATGAATATTTTCTAAGCAGTCCAAAACTCGTATTGAAGTATTACTGATTTACTGTTTTCAAGGTCCTCTGGAGCTACTTTCGATTATGTGTGCGTGTAAAGCTTTGTCAGTGTTTATGAATGAATATTTTCTAACCACTCCAAAACTCGTATTGTTTGTTAAATTTGAATGACATTTGATAGACGTTTAGTTGCAAATTTTTGTAATTTTTGTTCGCTTAACTTCTATCACTAAAATTCTAAAATATCATTGATATGGTAAAATGATCTTATTGTTTTTAGTAATATGAAGTACGTGAACTCTACGTTACCATTCTCTATGTCAAAAGAGGTACTAATTTTAACCCATTCTTATAGTCGCTCTAGACATTTTAAATTTCGTATGAATACATTCTTAATATGAATACTTAACTGCAAATATTTGCTAAATTTAGAATAGTAGAAAGAGAATATTGGGCAACTTTGGAGGACAATTATTAAGATTCATTTGCAGAAACCTGTCAGATTGTACTACAATAATGATTATATTATCGTTATAATTGATAACACTTACACCGACACACTGAAATGAATCAAGGAATGAAACTGATTGGCAATGAGTTTCATAATACCTTTCATTTTGTTTATCCCATTATCCAGTTTGACCATAATCCTATCAGGTACTGTGTGGTTTTGTTTATACCGGTTCTTTAAGGGACGTTAACATATTAATCTTTGCAGAAAGGAAAGTATATTTTATATCGTTCATCTTTCATCCCTGAGATGGTATCTCAGACAGGGATCTCCTGAGTTAATAGGGTCCAGTTTTCAAGAATAGGTTAACTTATAACAAACTTGTGTGCGCTTCTCCAGATTGTTTAAATATTTGACCCTGAGTTTTTATAATACATACTCACAATTATATTTTATTTCAGTAATATCAATTATAATATATTCATAGATATCAAAGGCTTCATTAATGAGCGGACATATTCAAATTAAAACAAGTCATAATGCTAGTGAAAGAGTTTTATTATGAATTTTTTTTATATGCATTACATAATTATTTACTTTTCTAAACAATATAAAGAACTCCCTGTGTAACTTCTGCGAGGACCTTTCACCATTTGGAATTAATAAACATCATGGCTATCGAATAACCTGTCAAATCTCACCATACGACAAAATTATTCTTTTATCGACTTTAAAAAATATTTAATCACACGACGAATAATTCAGTTCAAATATGGCATTTCTTCTGAACTTTAGCTAATAGTCATAATTGCTTTAAAAGATTACAATCAAATTTGGCATTCTGTTAATTAGTTACTATTTCCTCTATTATTTCTTAGAAAGAAGTAATAATTCAATAATTTCATAATATTATAATATCGCGAATTTTCCCATCATTCAATATTTCATTTATGTCTAAAGGTTAGATTTGAATGTTTCTGTCAAAAAGAAGATATCAAAGTCAAGTCATATTTGGTCCCAAAATAAATTCACTAAAACTCATTAGGATTTCAATAAACTTAAAAACTTTACAATCAAACAACATTCCATATGAGTTAGATTTATTAGGTGCTAGACTGACCATGACCCTCTGTGTCACTCAGAAATTGTAGCAATAGTTGTTGAAAAAATTACTGAACATGATTGACAGGGAAGTTTTAATTGTTGTTTCTTGTTATTAAGGCACGGAAACAGATTCTTATGTAGTATCTATATAGTATATATATACTATATAGTATATAATATCTTATATAGTAGTATTCTTAACATGATTCAAGATATATAGACAGTAACCATATTTTGCAAAATAAAAATCATTTAAAAGTAAAAAAAAATCATTTATTCTATGACATAAATAAATAAAACATCAATTCAATTTGTATTCACAATTAAATATATTTAAAACAAACAAAACTTGTAAATTAAAATATTTAATCTGTTTACCCAACATAAAACAACATTAGTGAAAGGAATGTGTTTTTATAATATTACCTTAGAATATTCGTATTTTATCTGACGTTGTGTTCAAGTTTGTTTCTAAAATTATTCATTTTTAACCTCTAATATAATAGTTTAATATATATTATGGGCTACCCTGACTCCCTAATGAGAAATATTATTAAATAAAATTGTAGAAAGTCGAGGCGTACGCAAGCCACTGGGCTACCCTGACTTCCTAATACGATTTGTTATTATGTAATACAACTAGAACAAATACAATCACAACAAAAGTAAAGATTATAATAATTTCAGGTTTCTATCACCCTAAAAATAGGGTGAACAAACAAACCAACTCACTAACTTTATATATATATATATATAATATATATATATATATATATATATTGTTAAATAACACCCCATATTTGGCTTGTATCTGTTTCTTACACAATTTTTCCAGTTTCCGGAATTCCTTCCTCGTCTCTTTATTAAAACTATAAAGCTTAACACCAATATTGCTAGTCGACATGTTTCGAATGTACCACATTCATCATCAGGACAATAATGAGAATAATAGTAGGATTGTTAGTTTATACATAGAGAGATGGATTACTATTTAAATGTTCACAGGACATCGCCCTGGGGCACAGGGCATTATGAGGGATTAAGGCAGGGTGGTTGGACTCACTAACTACCTGGCTAATCTGGTTTGGCACGTTGGAAGATAGTTTTAAAATTGGAAAATAGTTTTCCAACATGCCAAACCAGATTAGCCAGGTAGTAAGTGAGTCCAACCACCCTGCCTTAATCCCCCATAATGCCCTGTGCCCCAGGGCGATGTCCTGTGAACATTTAAATAGTAATCCATCTCTATATATATAAACTAACAATCCTACTATTATTCTCATTATTGTCCTGATAATGAATGTGGTACATTCGAAACATGTCGACTAGCAATATTGGTGATAAGCTTTATAGTTTTAATGAAGAGACGAGGAAGGAATTCCAGAAACTGGAAAAATGATGTAAGAAACAGATACGAGCCAAATATGGGGCGTTATTTAACAATATATGTTTAAATGAAGGACTGCTCCAACTTTTACAAATATATATATATATAAGCAAGTATACTTAGTGTTATGCAGGAGAAATTTTGGAAACCTAAATTAAAAATAATTTATGCACTTATAAAAGAATTAAAAATAATTTGTTATCATTATTAACGATCTAAATTAATGAAATTATTTTAGAAACAACAATTGGGGAATAAATTGTGTCCAAATGATACTGTTCATTATATATTTCCATGGCAAACATTATGTTCTTTATCCACTGACTTGGATCCCTTAAGTTTAAACAACTACTAGTACTTTACAGACACTTAAACCTCCACGCATTAAATAAGCGTGCTGCATAAACTAAAATTAATTTGAACACCTTAAACAATGATTCCATTAAATGACTGATAAATATCAAATACAAGATTTTTGTTAGATGAAATACATAGCGCACACCATGGGAGAACCCAGGGAACACCGCTTGGGATAAATATAGTTCATAATACCAAGGTTGGTTTCATATAACTTTAACAATCAGGGACTAGTTGTGATTAAAAAACATAGATATAATATAGTAAAGTGTAAATACTTTTATGAATATAAAGTTTATGTGAGATACCTATGTAGTTCACTTATCCATAAAAGATTTTGTGATGTATAAATGATAACTACCATTCAGTGTTACTAACTATTAGTCAGTAGTTACTGACTACCATTCAGTGTTACCAACTAGTAATTAATTGGAATCTGTAGTGGCTTACACTTAACTTTACTATCCATAAACATAATATCAAACTTCTTGGCTATTTAATATACAATGTCCCATTGAATGATAATATAAATGTCTAAATGGGACATTAAACTAATAAATGTTTATCAGTCTTCCATTTCTGGAAGTAGTACAGGCAGAGATTGGTCCAATTATCAATATAAACGCTTATTTTTATATATCACACCACTGATGCATATAATATCATTAGTATAACTACACCAGTAATAACATTTTTGAAAAGCGAAAGTGTATATTTCGTGTTACGAAATAATCTCGTACAGGAGAACAAGGCTTTTGTTCCAATGGCCAGTGGACCTCTTACATAGTTTATCTGACCTTCTTCTACATTGAAGATTTAAGACAATGTTTAAGATTTGAAACTTTAAAATATTCCTATTTTTTTTTTCAAAAATGTCAAAAACGTGAAAGAAAAAATGTCGTTTAAAGATATTTTTTAAATTAAGGTGCAGAATAATTTCATTTATTATTTTCCAAAGAATATTTCAATTTTGAATTATGTTTTACATTTTTGGTTTATTATAAAATTATTATACTGGGAATTTTATGGCATGTTAGGTAGTTTTTAATAAATCATTTTTCTTTCCTTTTGTCAAAAATCATATATACCAATTCACTCTGAGGGAGTATTATCTTCTTTCTGCTTGCTATAATACTCTGTTATAAGGTTGCTTTAAATGTATATTGAGAAAAAATATATTAGTAATTATCCAGTTTTGCATACTCAAATCAAATTCAAAAACGACTTTGAAATCGTTTGAAATACACTCAATACAAAACTGTATCGCAAGCATTTCGGCCTGGAAGATCGTAATTATTCCTCCCAAAGCCATAGGAATGCTGCATTCTGAACGTATGACATACAATGATGTTTTGTTATTAATTTTTTACCAGTAACCACGCAAGACAAAAACACTTTTCTCGAAAAAAGGATGTTTCCAATTCAGGTAAGCATGTTTGATCACTTCGAAACCCCCCCCCCCCCCCCCCCATAAAATTGTCTTGAAAAAGCGTTGTGTTTTGGCAATGTATAAGCCAATCAATTAATGCTTTAAGCATTTTATCTCACATAGAGACTTTTTCATTTAAAACTAGTCTCAATAGACTCTAGATGGCCTTTTTCTTTATATAAATATCCAAGGCGAGGGGATATAACGTCTTTGTCATGATGGATATAAGATAGAGGATCGCTAAACATGTTTCTCTTTGTAGTTTATCAATTTTTTTTTTTTTGAGTATCGTTTCCATTAACCGTTGGATGTCACACTAGTGATGTCGTGTATGACACGATTGATCTTATAATAGCAGTGTAGAGCAAAAGTGTAGATTTGTGCTTAACACCCCAAGTTCTATTAATGAATCTCTTACAGCAGAACATTACGTTTGTCGTCTTGGTCAATGTACCATATCTGTTACATGGTTTTTCCAGTTTAGTTTTCCATCTAGAGAAGACTCAAGGTATTTCCATACCTTTGAAATTCTAGCTTAGTAATTTTAATAAAAAGGTCTTTACAGATACTTTCTTTCTCCTAGAGAAGGGTTTAAGTACCTTTTTTACCTGGAGTTATATCCATATATTTCTTCTTTTCCCATCTTTCAACGATTAACAGAGTCCTTCATAGGCTCGAAGACAGTACCATCAAACATTCCTCGTCTTACAATAACAAGGTCAATAGCATATTCTTGCGTAGTGAAACCTCGATTATTTAGAGTAGTGTTGGGACGATCAATCGGACTCCGAATAGTTAATCGTAAAAATCGCGTATTTTTAGGAAAATCGGAATCGTATCGTTAAATAAATACCCTATATTTCCGATTTTTTCATTACGATTTTCTTAAATTTTTAAGTTATGTGAACTGAAATAACAATACTTCTATTTGTTTTAAGTCAGATTAATACTTCAAATATGTATAATAAAAATGTCCTAAACTTTTTTACATGGTGTACGAGAAGTTTATTTTGTGGATTCGACCAATTGTTTAAGTGTAAGGAAGCTTTGGCAACTTGAATTATTCTAAAAACAAAAGTTATTTGTAAATTCTTTGAGAAAGGTGAAGCAAAGAGATTGCTCGGTGGACTAGATTCCACTTTACCAGCTACAAGCTTCTGTCAGCTCTAAGTTTCCCACATATTTTAACAACAAAATTCTTATTATGACAGCATATTTAGACCTGTGATACAAATCTACTTTTCTGGACCATAAGCAAGACAACCAACGTGAAAACTTACACTATTGGTTATTTGAAGATATACAATCAATAAACAAAAATAAAACCATCTTGTTGACTACTTCAGATTTGTCACATCAGATCTTTCTGCATATGAAAAAGTATACACTGAGGATGAAAACACGGACATTAACTTTAGTTTCAAACAATTCAGCCAATAATTCAAGAAAAAGACCGGGAAAGCATCAAAAGTTAGAAAGGTCTTCTATTCTACTTTATTATTTGAGCATAATAAAAATGAAAGAGCATTGGAGAATGAAATCAAGTTTAGAATTTCTAAGTATGGAAAAGTTAAAATGATTCGACAGGGTGAAGATCCTCTTCGTTGGCGTGCAGGAACCAGGACAATTTTCTAAATTTGTCAGCTGTGTCAAAAAGAACTTGTGAGCGAACCCCCCCCCCCTCCCCCCCACCAACGATTGAGAGTGAAAGGTTATTTAGTGTAGGAGGAACTCTTTATTCGTTTTGACGGCAGATATAGGAAAAATACTAATATCTGTTCATCATACGTAATTTATAAATGACAGGGTTCAATTATGAATATGAAGTCAAATCAGAGATACCACTCAGATCCTTCTAATCATGTCTTTTTTAAAAAAACACATTTTTCATATTTTCTTAACTGAGTCAGGTAATTTCAAGGTAACAAATGGAAAAGAATAATTAACGTTAACAGCATATATAAGGCAAAGTTATTTAAACATGGTTGGTAGTTACTAGTTCATAATTTATTAAAATGTTTACATGGCATTCTGTATTAATTAGTATTTTTTTGTATTCAGTTGATTCACAAATAGTGCTAAAGAAATTGGCCTGTAGCTTTTTCATAACATCAACAATATTTAATTTAATTAAAACTTAACTTTTTTTTTATTAAAGTAGAAAAATTTTTAAATAAAATTGCACAATTCTTTGAATATTAATGAAAATGTACAATTAGCAAAAGGTGTGAGTATTAACACAGTTTTGAAAGTAACATAGTGTAGAATAGATATTATTATTTTTATTACAGTTATTCTAACTTGCTCATTATTTTTCCTAACGTTTATAGAGAAAATTTATTCAGATTGATTTTGATAATCGTTTCCTAAAATATTCAGGCTACTCATTATTCGTACCTTTGTTTAATTGTATCTAGTTTCATTAATAATTTGCCTATCATTTGTTATACATTGAACAAATAAGGTCTACACACAAATTAATTAAGATAATTGAGTTGCTGAGCACATACAGTCAGAACTTAAGCAGCTATTCCTTGATCGGAATCGTACTTGGTATCGGAATCGTTGATCAACATTTCCCTGCAATCGTACTTGGTATCGGAATCGTTAATCGACATTTCCCTGGAATCGTACTTGGTATCGGAATCGTTAATCGACATTTCCCTGGAATCGTACTTGGTATCGGAATCGTTGATCAACATTTCCCTGCAATCGTACTTGGTATCGGAATCGTTAATCGACATTTCCCTGGAATCGTACTTGGTATTGGAATGTGAAAAAATTTAGGAATCTTCCCAACACTAATTTAGAGTAACCAGTAGATCATCCACAACTAACGGCGACAATGACACTATAGCACTCTCTGAGGACAGTTTTAGTAGTCACAACTTAAGTTGTTTTAGATCATTTACCTACATAAATTATTTGTTATTTTAATATTCCATTAATGTATTTTATGATCACTGGATATAATCATTTATATATTATTGTTAAATCAATACGTTGTAATGACTTGTTACCAAAAGCTCTTTCTATATGTAAAAAACAGGATGGAATTATTTCTTTATGATGTAAAAATTGTTCTGTTTAGTTAACAATATGTTTAGAGCTGTTTTTTTTTATTTTTTGGTCTGCTGATAGGTTTGCGGTATCTTATTTAAATGCTTATTTACAAAACATTTCTTATGTTACTAGAGATCTAACTTAATTTTTGTATAATATTACTCTTCCAATATTGTAAGATCATGAATATTAGTAGTAAGTGAATACCTAATCCAAATTTTAACTTCTTGAATCACCAGAAAAGTAGCTACCAATTAGTATATATTTCGTCATAAAAAAACAACAAAGTTTCTGATAATAATGTTCTAAGTTTAGATAAACAAATTCAACAGGTTATCACTAGTCTAAGTTAAGCTTTCAGTTAATAGGGGTATATTTGTCATTTGTAGTAATTAGAATTTTTGATTTTTTTTTGTAGTAGTCTAATTTTAGTTAGTTAATTTTTTAAACTATAATTTTTCTGTTTTTCGCAATTTAGAGTAAAAAATATGTTTTCTAATTTCATAAATGTACTCTAATGCTTCTTTCAACACTTTTAACTTCAATGAAAAGGTGTACAGCCCATTCAGTTATACATAATCTTCTTTTTTATTTTTGTATTATTTCATTATGATCCACCATACTATGTGACCAGTATGACACCCACAGTATTTCAAAATCAGTTATAAGTCAAGAGTTTTATATTTTATCGCAAAACTAACCTTTCTCCTTATCAAAAAAATCTGAAGTGTTTTTCGTTAAAACTACTGACTGTTTTGTAATAATCCCAAAATGTCAACACTTCAAATTTAGTACTTAAGGAAAACATGTGTATATCTAAAAATTCATTCTAGACAAAAAATTGACTTTCTCATGATGGGCTATGGCCATAAACAATACAGCATATTCATATTTACGCTAATAGGGCAAACTTTTTGCATCAAAACGACATGACCACAAACTTTTAGAACACACCCACCCAGCCTCCCATATACACACACGCACACGCAAAATCACTTAAGACATTATCAAAATAACGTAAAAAAAAGTTGACCACTGTTATACCACAAACAGTCATCCTTAATTAATGCCTGAAGAAGAACACTACGTGTTCGAAACACGTTGTTTATACTATTTAATTTCAATATGTGGATACTATTTCTTTATCTTTTTACCCTACAATGAGTAAATACCACTTAGTAACTGATTGTACTACCTTAAAAACTAAAGGAGCAAAACCTGAACTTTTTGCATCAGAACAACGTGACCATATAAACTTTTAGAACATACCCACCCACCCTCCCATACACACTGATTAAGTCACTTAAGATATTAACAAAATAACGTGGAAAAAAATTGATAACCTCAAACTTGTAAATCCGTTAAAATATTGAATTTTTTTTTATGATTTACTTGTCGTAAAGTAAAAATTTTTTACTATTTTTTGGAATGAAATATAAAAACAATGCTATAGACAACCAAATCTGTTCTTTTAGAAGGCTTGATTGAAAAAAAATGTATTTCCGTAGACCTACGTCAATCAATCGGGAATCACTTTTGGAAAACTGTCAATCATATTGTCCTTGATATGAGTAAGGTTTGGTTTTATAAAAAGTTAAAAGTACAAATGTGGAAATAATAAACAGATTAGAGTCTTTATTAATAGTACTTAATAAAGTACTAAACTTCCCTAAATTTGTTTATGAACTATTCTAAAATTTGTTTTTAAATATTAGTCTATCAAAAATATTTACTAATAAATTAATACATTTTTCAAAAGTACACGGATCTAATGGACATACTGCACATAATCTGTAGAAAATTAAATTAATATGTAAGTGAACTATCACACACAAGTTTTAGTAGTGTTATAGTGAACTTACTATAGCTTAATGTATGCAGTTTTAAGTAGAATTATTATTTATTTGTTTAAGCCAATATTTTTGACACGCTTATAATTTTCACTAACAAGAAATTAGTGTCCTTATTTTTTAATGCAATATCTCAAGGTTCATAGGATTTACATGTTTTATTAATAACCTTATTTTTATAAACATGCGTTTGAGAAATATCCGTTTTAATATTGTTATCGAGTTTAAGCTTACTTAAATACTTATACTTTACTACAACTGAAGTATAGTAATCATGAAAGAACAGTTTCGAGATTTTGACGGATTTACATGTTTTGAGGTCACTGAATTCTTTTTTGACGTTTTTATGCTAACTGTGTGCATCCAAAAGGTGATGAATCTACAGGATACCTCGTTTAATGGATCAAGTTAAATTTACCAAAAATTGGGCCCTATTGTATATGTTAGATTTGTCCTATTGCTTTTGGGCAATAGCAGAATAAAAAAAACACTTTTTTTGGCCAAAATCTCATTTTAGATATTTTTTTCGCCGAAAATGCTACTTCTAGCTATAACAGAAGCTATAACTAAAAAATAAATTCTGATTTTTAAAACTACAAGAAAGGTATTTTTTTTTTGCTAGGAAAAGTATAAGTTTTGGCTTATAATTGATTTCAAACATTGTAAACACAATAGAGATCACACCGATAGAAGAATTGTAATGGATTAGCTCAATTTGAATGGATTAGCTGAATACTTAAAGGTGACTGAAACAATTCAATTCAAAGCAAGTTATACAACCAAAAAAGGGAAACTTGATAGGTTATGTTTGGAAGCCCTGTCTACCATTTCGATGAGTCTCAGGTCCTTAGTTTGATCAAAATAATAAGAAAATGTCTGACTGTTCTAGATCAACGATTTCAATTTTTTTATAACTAACAAAATGTTGATAGCTACAATAAAAAAATCATTACATTTATTATCTATAACTTTGATAATCCTTTACCAAAATATATATTATAACTTCATCACGATAGTAACATTAAAATAAAATGAAACTCAATCCATTGTCATTGAGCTAGATATCATTTTTTTGGCCAAAATCTCATGTTAGATATTTTTTCGCCTAAAATGCTACCTCTAGATATAACAGAAATTATAACTAAAAAATAAATTTTGATTTTTAAAACTACGAGAAAGGTATTTTTTTGGTATGAAAAGTATAACTTTTGGCTTATAATTGATTTTAAATATTTTAAGTAGAATTATTATTTATTTGTTTAAGCCAATATTTTTGACACTTTTATAATTTTCACTAATAAGAAATTAGTGTCCTTATTGTTTAATGCAATATGTCAACGTCACTATGTTTACTTATAGTGATGTTGAGTGTAGGCCACTCCAGATTTTATTATCGATAAACTATGTTGAAGCTGATTTGACATTTACTGATTTATTTGTGCATATTTATTGTACTATAAGAAATTTTAATTATTTGTATTGAGCTTGCAAGGTTACTTCTTTTCAATCCAGTTTACATGTAACCAAGACGTATTCAGAGGCTCATTTCTCTGAAATAAGAGTCGATAGTGTGATAACCTTTTTGATGGTGTGAACCAATAAAAGAAAAGCTGTATGAGTAAGAAAAGAGAATTTTCCATTGATGTGATGGATTGATAGTTACGAACGCTATGATGGATGAGACAAGTAAAGGTCAAACCAGAGAGCGACTTGCTCTCAAAGTTGAAATTTCAAAATACCCAAGTATTAAGAAACTCGTTCCCCATTAGCAAACCGAAAAGGCAAACAATATATATTTTTTTTTTTGTATTTGACGTTTACGGCAATTAGTTATTGCTCTTAATAACAAAAAAAAAATATTTATAATGATGTCTTCATGAATATGACATATCTATTATAGTAAATGATCATTTAGATTTCTATTTTACATAAAAAGGAAGTGATGAATGAATGGAGTTAACAGTTACACAAGCAGACTAGCAATACTTTAATGCAGATGGCCAGGAACCATCAGTTAGGTCAACGACACAATCCGACCTACCAGCTGACAAACGCACTTATATCACTCTTGGAATTGCATAACAAATAAAAAAAGTTATCTTAACAATACGTAATGTTTGTCCTCAAATGTCATCTTGTAAGAAATTATATAAATTGCCACTCTCGATTACTTACGATAATTATTGAAGTGTTATTTTGAAAATACTTTATGGAAATTCACAAAAAATATTAATAACTCTTTACTAATAATTGTAGAATTATCCGTGGTATTACATCTACGTTTTTTTTTTAATTTATAAGTAAAATATTTTTGTTCACTTCAATACAGCACACACTTCCACACACACACTCACACACACACACTCTCTCTCTCACACACACACACACACACTCACTCATATATATATATATATATATATATATATATATATACTTAAAAATATTTCACACAAACACGTGAAATAACAATCAATGATCAAACCACAATAAGAAAATGGGAAAACAAGACTAAGATCTTTCAAACGTAACAAGCAGTCTTCGTCAGAGTCAAAAACCCAACTGGAGTTTGAGTTTTTGACTCTGACGTTGAGTTTTTGACTCTGACGAAGACCGCTTGTTACGGTTGAAAGATCTTAGTCTTGTTTTCCCATTTTCTTATTGTGGTTTGATCATTGATATATATAACTCAATACAAAAAGTGAAAAACATAAATAAAAGCATACAACACTCACTACTATATTTCGACTGACGTCGTAATGAGGTAGAAGTACTCCTCCAAGCAGCTGTGACTGACTATATATATATATATATAATTCTGCATGAGTGGTCCGGATCTGATTAGCTATTTTGACCAATTTGTTTTTTCTTTTCCTCCTGGGTTTTCTTAACGATTCCGTATCTAATAGAAGCCACCCACTCGGTGCATCTTAACGCATCCGGATCTAATAGAAGCCTTTACAAAGGGACTGCGGGTCCTTTTCTCTTCTTGGCATGAAGACAGTGTCTTCATTATTTAGAGTGGCTTCTATTAGAGCCGGAAGCGTTAAGAAAACCGAGGAGGAAAAGAAAAACCAAAGTCAAGAAAGGGATGTTTTGGGAAACAAAGGAGTACAGTAAGAAAGAGTAAAAAACTATCCGCCAGCTGTCAACCCTCTTAGAAGAGGCTATTGCCCTCGTAACGAAAGTATCAAGTTTGAAGAGACTGTTACTAATGTTTATAATATTTGATCTGTTAAATTTGATTAGAGACGATTCAATAATATTTCTTAACAACATTGATTTTTCATAGGTAATAAATTTAGCTCTTGTCCAATCAATATAATGATTTTCATTTTTTATATGCAAGAATAATGCACTACTTTTTTTCTGTCTACTTAACTTGCATTGGTGTTGTTTTACACGTGTCTTTAGTGATTTACCAGTTTGTCCAATATAAATTTTATGGCTATTTTTGCACGGAATTTTATAAATACCACCGGACTCCAATTCGCTGGGAGAGTTTTTTTATTAACATATTTCCCACGTTGTAATGATTAGAAAACACTATATTAAAATCAAGTTTTTGGCTAATCTTGGAAGGGGACTCATAATATGGGAAAACTATAGAATTTGACAATGAACGGGGCTCTGTTGAAGTATTAGAGAAATTTCTTTTATCACCCTTCAAAGCTAAATGAATATAAGAGGAGGTATTTTAATGAAAGGGCAATTGACCTAATGTTATTAATCTCTTCATTAAAAAATTTAGGAGAGCACATTCTTAACGCCCTCAAAAACATATTTCTAAAAACAGAAATTCTAACATTTTTTTGTAAAAGGATTCCTATGTAAATAAATGAATTATGTACACCATTGATTAATTTGAAGTTGCAGAAAACTCTATAACTGATCTCACGACTTCCTTCAGCAGGACAATCTTGGTATGACCATCGGGCAGCTGGAGCATTTATGTTTGGCTGTCGCCGTCCTCGTGTCTCCTACTTCAGATGAATTGATATTTTTACCCTAAAGTGAAATAAAACTTATACAAGGACTGGCTCAACTTACACTGCTAGCTTTGATGGCATAGAAAATAAATCTTTGATGTAACTGAAACTCACTGATAATATGTACGACAGAATAACTGAACTCTCTTCTCGAGGAAAAGATTTTGTGAAAATAATCAGGATTTTAAATTAGAAAAAGGTTTCTGTATTCATAAATAATATTTTAATTTTATGAATTATTTTATTTTTGTTGTTTCTTTTATATATGTTACAGCTGTACCTGGAATTGAAGTTTAAATGAAATAGTTATTGACAGGTGTATTGATTCACATTGAACCCTACTGAAGGCCTCGGTGAAAAATTCACAGTCTACCATTGGATTAACATTAACCAAATTCTAATTCTATGATTTAGCAATTAAATTTGTTGATTAAAAAATCTGAGAAAAAACGAAAGACTGGTTGAAAAATATGATTATAAAATTACTGGATATAACGAAAGAAAATATCATCTAATAAAATATTAATGGTTAAAGTAAAGCTTAGATAATTAATCATGGAGTCAATTTGTTTTGTTATCATTTGAGAAAGATAAAAAAGCATAATGGTTTGAAATAACTAACAGTTATTTCATTTGATTTAATATTTGCATAGTAGATTATATTTTAAATGAGATGAAATTGATATCTGAAATATGAATTATTTCAAGTGATACTTGATTAGTGATTATTAATCTAATTTTAAAAATAAATTTACTCCTAATAAATTTCTTATCTAAACTCAAAAACAAAATACACTGCTAAAATTTGACGCTAAAATAGACCTCTTTTTTCTAGCCTTTTTTTATTTGATTTCTCAACTGCATATTACAAGTATTATAAGCTGTGTAGTGCAAACAATTTGTTTGGCCCCAAACTTTTCTTACCAGTTCACTGACTCACGTGTACATGGGTATACAAGAGCCTATAAGCCCATCAGAGAGTAGGCATATTTTTGCTTGTTATAATATTAATTTTTGACCAATCAATATAGTAGAGAAATGCCTTTGCTTGAAATCAGAAAGCTTTCAATCGAGATGATCATTTGAGGTCACCAAATAAAATGTTTCGTTCTATTAACTTTTTGTAAATTTTATCTGGCATAGAGAAATTTTTATTTCGTACTTAAACTCAATAGTCTGAAAATGCTATTTTCTTGATAAAAAATCTAAGTTGACGTTATTTAATACCAAACAAAAACACCCATATAATATTTCATCTGTACAACATTCCATGCTGATCGTGGTCCAGGTTATTGCAGGACAAGCGTGTTATCCTTTAACACGCTTGTCTGCGTAGTTTATTTTATAAATACTAATACGCATAAATTTTACATTTGTTTTAAGGTATCACACAAAAAAACATGTGATACTACTGGATTTATGACAGCAGTAATAGTAATTTTGTAGAACCAAAGTGTAGATTTGATCTTTCGACCCAATGTTCCTACAAAAATTCCTTACAGTAGAACAATCCGTTTGTGATATTGCACTATGTAACTGTAGTCGGTATTTTCAGTTTAGTATTTCAAGTAAAAGGACTCCAGAAAATTCTTAATTTCTTTGATATTTCTACATACCTTATTTTTCTTTTGAGAAAGGTATATGAGGACTGTTTTAGGAGGATTTATAACCAGATCTATTTGCTTTATGGATCTTTCAACAATTTGAATGGCGTGTTGCATAATCCCATAGGTAGTGCAATCGGGTACAAAACTTCTTATAATAACAATTTCATCTACCTATCCTTGTGTATGGTATATTTGATTATTTAGAAGATCCTGTAGGTCATCTACAAATAACCTCCACAGTCATGGCGAAGGTACGTCACTCTGATGTGAGCCTTCAGTAGTTACAATTTCAGCTGTGGTAGAATGAAACACCTAATTATTATTCTTCCATTAATATTAACTGATTAATTAATTATTCTTCTATTTCATTGTTGTAATCCATTATATAGTTCTTGGATTAATATATCTATATATCAGTGCTAATTTAATGAATTTCAGTCAAAGTTATCAAAAGCTTCATCAATTTAGTGGGCGTCAAACTCCCACAAGAGCACCTAAGGACCCGAAGAAGACTGTCCTGAAGGAGGAGAAAGGAAGTCATTTTCTCCTGAAACCTAGGGAGCCGGAATGGGTAATATCAATGATGGTTTGAGTAGATTCTGCAAAGAACAAGAAGGAAACACCGTTGCACCTTCTGGCTGACTGTCAGGTAACCTTGCTGCAAGTTGCTTCTGGACAGTTAACAAAATCATAGAAATTTTTTTACCGCTGGACCCAGCAAAAGTGCTGAGCTTCTATAATGTGTTGAAGCTAAATGCTGGGGTACTTTAGTACAGAAAGGGAGGACAATAGATTTAAGACGCAGTGCTATAGTCACCCTCAAATAATGATAATAATTGTAGGGTAAAAATCTAATGAAATGGTCTCCACATATAAAAATTTAATGATATAAACAACGCGTTTCGAACACGTAGTGTTCTTCCTCAGGCATTAACTAAGGATGAGACTTATTCTTATTCAGAGGCACTCATCCTTAGTTAATGCCTTAGGAAGAACACTACGTGTTCGAAACGCGTTGTTTATATCATTAAATTTTTATATGTGGAGACCATTTCATTAGATTTTTACCCTACAATGAGTAAATACCACATAATAACTGATTGCACTACATTAGAATGATAATAATACTTGGGTTAACAGAATGAAAGGAATACACGACCATCCTCAGTGAAATAGCTATTTATTTTTCCTTTTAAGGGTTCAACTGCTAATCTATAAAATAAAATATTATTTCCCCTTCTTCTTTTTCCTCTTCAACTGGTTGATGAAGCGATATTGGCCAAGTTTTGCTCGAACCATTGTACCCCTCCACCATGCCTGTATTTTAGTAGCCATTTTCTTTAACAGTCTTTTGTGGTCTTCTTCACGTTCACGATCTTCAAGTACTTTCAAAAATGCATTAATCTCTGCTTCTCTGCGTTTGTACTGAAAGAATTTCATTAGTCAAATTTAAAAGAACCATAGTGAAATCAATTTATTTATTCATAATTTTAATAAATCAAAAATTAAAAAATATATTTAAAAAGAGATTTTTCTATATCTATGATTTCTAAATGTTCATAACTGATAAAATGGTACATCCAGATTAAAATAAATGAAGTCATTACACTATTCATTATAAGACCGATAATAATTAGCAGAGTGTTTGATTTTACTCCTGCATGAGAGCTACATTAAAATAAAACCAAAACTCAATTGATTGTCAACAAGTTTGATATATTTATTTACAGGAAAGTCAGGTGTAGGCAACTCCAAATTTCTTATAAAGATTTCAATAAAACAGGAAAAATTTACAATGTTCAAAAAAAATTTGTTTTTATCAGAAATTTAACACAATATTATGTTTAATTTAGTAAATAGGCTCTTTTAAAGATAATTGACTCCTGTAGAGCGTTTTAGTTCAAATCACGTTATATTGATGTAGTCAAATAAAGTTATGCTCTTAAATGGTTGAAAGAAAAATGTGAAAAAAAAGTAATCCCTGTCGGATAGGGGAACTAAAAGATTAAAAGAGATCATTACTTTACATTGGAGCTACTTTTGAAAAATGCGCTTTAGGAGGAGTAATATCATATCTATCAGATAGATTCTTCAGAGTAAGAGTAGGTTCAACCTTATCCCCAGTCTGTTGTGTGAGAGCAGGAGTTCCTCAAGGAAGTATATTCTCTCCAGTCCTTTACAATTTCTACACATCAGACATACCTGAACACCCTTCTACATTATTGGCAACGTTTGCTGACGATAAAGCCATACTATCAACTCATGATGACCACTATATAGCTTCAGACCAGTTACAGCAACACCTACTTCTCATTCAACCTTGGCTTCGCCACTGGCGCATAAAAATCAATGAGAAGAAAAGCTCTCAAATAACTTTTACTCTTCGACAAAACTATTGCCCCCTAGTATCCCTAAGTAATGAGACCATACCTCCAGAAACCACAGTACGCTACCTAGGACTACAATTTGACACACGCATGACATGGAACCCACACACAAGACTGAAACGAACAGAGACCAACAGACGTTACAAACGCCTTATAAGACTATTAGACAGAAAATCAAAGCTCACACTAACAGACAGACTCCACATATACAACACGATCTTCTTGGGCTTATGTTATAGAACTTTGGGGTTCTGCCAAACCTTCAAATATTCGTCCTATACAAGCCATACAATCAAAAATACTCAGAAAACTCTCGCATCTCCCATTTTACGTCCCAAATATAATCATTCACTGAGATCTTAAAGTCCCCTTCGTTCTCGACTATGCAAAAGACCGCTACAAAAAATTCCACAGTAAACTCTCAACTCATCCAAACCCACTTGCTCAAAATCTTTCCCAACTAGTAATCCCCACAAACCCCCAAAGACGACTAAAACGACAATGGCCATGTGACTTTCTGTCGTCATAAAGCTTAAACATAGTTACGGAGTGCCACCAATGGGTGTCCACCTGATTTCCGCCACATAATCAAAAAGCTAAAGGAGTAACCCTTAAATCAAAATTACTTCTAAATACATGAAATTGTAGTCCAAGTATCAAAAAAAAAAAAAAAAAAAAAAAAAAAAAGGAGGAGTAACAACTTCCCTTTGCATCCATTATCTAACCATAGCCATTCAATCACACAGTAAACGCAAAAAATTATATCCATAATACCATTGATTCATATAATTAAATAAATCATCTTAAATAGAAACAAAAAAAAGAGGGAAATATTGTTCTCACTGAGCTGTAGAGTTCTTGAATTTGCTCTGCACCTTCACTTCGTAACTGTTTCATATTAGCAGTTTTTATGTCCCTCTCTTCAATATCACGAATGTAACGTTCATTCCAGTATTCTGTCTTCTCTTCAAGTCTCTGTAAATTCTTCAAATATAGTATCCACCTAATTTCTATTAAAAAAAGTTTAAGTAAAACAAAGCTATTTAGAACTATTTCATAGAATGAAAAAGATAATAATTACAATCATTATAAAATTAAAATTTAGATTGTTAAGAATTTTACACTTTATAATCAAACTTTCGTGATTTAATTAGTGTCAAATATGCTCATACTTCTTGAGATCTCACTCTGATTCTTCAATATTTTTTCACACCCAACCTTGGAGAAGGCTGTACATGAAATTTTGATTCGGACCCATTAAAACCATGGACTAGCCACATTACCAGAGGTGACAACAACACTCTGTCACCCATCCCTGTCCAACCAAAACTAAATTGATTATCAACGAGTTTGATATTACGTTTACATGGTAAAGTGAATTACTCCAGATCATCTGAAATAATTTTTTATATTATTTTATTTATGTCTTTATTTTTTCATATTGTTATATTTTGCTCTTAGTTTTCATGTTTTTTTTAAGATAGTTAGTTCATATTCTAATATTTAAAAAAAAAAATGTGATATTCATAAATTATATCGAAGCTGAGTATGTGATTTCTAAATCATGTCTTTAATATTTGACGTTTTAAACTGGAAGGTAAATATTAAATTTTGAGAGAAAGAAAGAAAGAGACTGAGAGAGAGGAAGGAGAGAGAGTGAAAAAATAGCTGTTCTGTATGAATTTCTATCCTGGTAATCTTCTTACTAGTCCCTTAGTTATGAGAACCGTTAGTTTTTTTTATTTTTTCTTAAGGCTCCTGGTCATATTTTTTTCACAAATACCTTTCCCACAAATTTATATATTAGTTTTAAGCTTTTCGAAATTCATTACTACATTAAAGCCTTAAGACTATTCATTTGAAAAATATCTTTAATTATTCCATCCTTATTCTCAACATCGGAAAAAAAATAAACAAAAATATTAATGACCTTACTTTCTGTATATAAATTTTGGTAATACAAAAATACCGTCTCAGGTAAAAAGTACGAGTATTATTATACCAGATATATTAATCTTCTAAAAACTTAAAACTTTACAATAATTTCATATTCCATAAGTATTTAGTCTATCTTATAATAAAAGGTGTGCCCCAAAGTTAGTGTTAATTCGCAGTTATACCCTTTGGTTGAAAAAGTGTGAAAAAACTGGATTTACAAACGTGGTAATTAGAGAACTGTCCATATATATATTTATTTATTTTTCCTGAAGACGCGGACATCGAAGTATAGTAGTGAGTTCAGTGATTTCTTTTCTATGTGTTCTTTTAAAAATTCTAGTTTATATATATATATATATATATATATACGGATAAATTTACCACAATGAAACTAATTTGGAAAATTAGTTTTCCAAATTAGTTTCATTATGGTAAATTAATCCATTTATTACATTAAGTGTTATTTTGATTATTATTCATATATATATCCTTCATTTACTTTAATATTCTTAATCTATTTATTCTCTGTTAGTCCAGTTATACCGTTGATCTATCAACTCTTTTATTCTAACTGCTTGTTTCTTGTTCATTATTGACCTTTGACCTTCTCTTTATATTAACCTGTACTAATCCTTTTAATCTATTATTAACAATGACTATGCATGAGTCATCAATTTTAATTTAACATGTCACTTGGCCAACTCCTTTTCCAGTTGAACCCTGTCAGCAGGAGGTTAGTTCGTAGGATCGAATCTCTCAGTCTTAAGATCGTGAATGCCGAGACTGCGGTTAATTTTAATGATACCTGTTTAAAAGAGGATCTGCTGCCTATTTATACCAATATATATGTATATAACAGATTCAATAATATATCGACCGTTTGATAGAATAGGTGTGTTCTCTAATCGGGGTTCAGTCAATTTTCCAGTATAAATTAACCGAACCCCGATTAAAGAACACACCTATATATATATATATATATATATATATATATATATATATATATATATATATATGTATATATATATATGAACGTATAAGCCACAAGGAAAAGTAAAAAACACAGAAAATATGCTCTAAGGCCTTTCAATTATATGTCTGTGTTTTTTACTTTTCCTTGTGGCTTATACGTTCATTAGTTTTCATCACGTGTTTATTGTGATTATTTAGTATATATATATACAAAATTAAAGTTTATCAGGACTCGGTCAGTTCTTCAGGTTCAAATTAAACCCTCATTGCTAACGTTTCGGTTTTTATTTAAAAACTTTTTCATAGTCAGAAGTATAAATTTTGAAACAGAAAAACTAAGTATTACATTACAAATTATTGTACAAAGAAAAATAGTCTGTGGATTTAAACAACAACTGTAGTTTGAATGAACACGTAACACTGAACGAAAATAAACAAGCAAGGTGTTTGTTTATATTAGTTCAATGTCACGTGTTCATTCAAACTACAGTTGTTGTTTAAATCCACAGACTATTTTTCTTTGTAAAATAATTTGTAATGTAATACTTAGTTTTTCTGTTTCAAAATTTATACTTCTGCCTATAAAAGGTTCTAAATACCCACACCAAAACATTGGCAATGTGAGTTTAATTTGAACGTGAAGAACTAACCGAGTCCCGATAATCTTTAGTTTTGTTTCTATTCCACGGTCGATACTTTTATCAATATATTATATATATATATATATATATATATATATGCTGAATGCCAGATTAGAAATTGAAAAAGACGAGCCAATCCCTGTTGCGTATTACTTTGAACACTTCTTATTGGTTGTGGGTGTTTTTTCGTTAAACACGTTTCTCCTTAGCACACTCCGTCTGCTTGGCCGCCTCAGCCTTCACTCCAGGAGAGGGCTCGCAGTCCCTACTTAATTTTCCAATAGAGTTGGATGAAGGTCTTGGTGTCCTGGCTTGGAAGTGTACCTCGTCGAACTCGGTGTTTACTATGGGCTTAGTGGATTTCATTAGATACTGGTTGTTGGTGTCTTCTGTAGATTCTATTGTTGTGGGTGTATGTAGAACCTTTCCTCGTCGGTTTCCTCGTACGCTTGGCCGCATCCGCCGTCCTTCCTGGAGAGGGCTCGCAGTCCCTACTTTAATTTCACAGAGGGAAGGAATGGCTCGTCTTTTTCAATATATATATATAATATATTAAATTAAAAGACTATGTCTGTTTTCTAACGGAAGATAGCTGATAATAATTGATTAGTAGGACGTGTTCATTCTGAAAGCTTTATATTTGTTATATTACCTGTAACGAATACTCGAGGTAAGCAAGAACTGCATTGTGCACTGCAACGTCGTCCTCAAGTTTTTCTTTATACACAGACATTTCCTTGTGTAGTATTCTCTCTTCTCGTTTACACTGAAGTATGTTCTGTTCCACTCTTGCTTCCTCATAATTTTTTGCATAATGGAATTCAGCTGAAGCTTTGTGACATGCATCTGATAGCTGGTCCTAAAAAAAAATTATTAATTAATTAATCAATTATTACTAATAAAATATATAGATATTATTAGTTGTAAAATTAAATACTTCCTTAATGTGACAGTATAATAAAGTAATATGACGATACATGAATTTTAAAAATTTAAAATTAACTTGAAGACAAAAACCATCTGTTGTGATCCTACAACTCATTTTTACTAATATATATATATATATATATATATATATATATATATATACATACAATGGAAGATAGATGTGAGTCGCTCCGAAGATGGGCAACTACTGGCTGGTATCCTTGAAGAAGCACTCACACAGTGTAACCAACTTATGGAAGGACGGGAAACAAGGATAGATAAAGAAATAAAAGCAAAACAGATAATCAACGAATGAAAACGGCTTACATCTATCTTCGACATGGCCATCGATATATGGTAATGAGTTTCTGTATACATATATATATATATATAATTAAATTGTTTACCTATTTTTCTTCTTAAGTGAAAGTGAAGTTAAGATAAGTGAAAATATAGTGAGATAGGAAGCTGGGAAAGCTATCCCGAAAAATTGTAAGGAGAGAAATAAGCAAAAAATTAATTGTGTATGTATTAACGAAGGTCTGCTACCTAATTATACAAATATATATGTGAATATATATTACTGCTGGAAAAGCAGTAACCAGGCTGAGAGCGCTCCACTCGGAGAGGCTGATCTAGTGTACGAATATACTTGTGCCCCCTGTGACTGTGGAAACCGAAAGGATCATACATTGGAGTGGCCACTACGACTCTGTCTATAAGGCTCACTGTGCGGTGTCTGGAGCTCCCAAAAAACACATGGACCAAATTCACAAGACCAAATTGACAAGGGACATTATTGTGGCAGATACTAAAATGATTAGATGACTCTATGAAGGTGTTGAAACATATTGACTGTTAACTGTGTAGGAAGTTTATTATGTAGTTTAGATACAACAACGAAATTGTTATTTAGGAAGATAGAGTAACTTACAAAGAAGCAAGTTTCTGCCAACTATGGTTATGTTTTTAATAATAATTATATATATATATAAATGATCAAACCACAATATAAAATGGAGAAAAAAGACTAAGATCTTTCAACCGTAACAAGCGGTCTTCGTCAGAGCCAAAAACCCAACTGAAACACTAGATGCAGAAACATCTGGTGAGGGGTTGAGAAGAGTGGTATTTTATAAGGGTCAAAGTGCAAGAAAGGACAAATGTTCAGAGAGGGATGTTTGGGGAAACAAAAAACAATATTTCATATTGTGGTTTGATCATTGATAGTTTTTCACGTGTTTATGTGAAATATTGTTTTATATATATATATATATATATATATATATATATATATAAAGATTTCATATAAACACGTGAAATAACAATCAATGATCAAACCATAATAAGAAAATGGGAAAACAAGACTAAGATCTTTCAACCGTAACAAGCGGTCTTCGTCAGATAAAAACAGTTGGGTTTTTAACTCTGACGAAGACCGCTTACTACGGTTGAAAGATCTTAGTCTTGTTTTCCCATTTTCTTATTGTGGTTTGATCATTTATATTATATATATTGCTCTGAAAAAAAAAATGCTCTGATAAAATCAGAGAAGTAGCTACAACTAATAAGTATGATCAGTAAAAATCATTTAAATATATAATTTATCAAACCATTAAATGGAATAAAAGGAAAGTGAAGTAATTTGATGTGTTATCAATTAGCCGTGCCAGAGTTTAAATGGTGAACTACATAAAATAGGATCTGAATATGCCTTCGTATGAATTATTTTTAAATTATCTAGTTAGATCAATGGAAATGGAAAATCTATTTAATAGTAATATAAACAGAGAAAATTATGTTACATTATATTAATAAAACATCTGAAAAATATCTTTGAAAGATTGATTATAAATTTACTACAAATTTTATTATTATATATTTCATTTGATTTTACATTATAAATAGCACGCTTGATGTTAAATAATGTGAATGGTTACGTAATTTTTTATACTCATTTATCTTCAAATGTAGTTTATTATAATTGATAACATGCTGATTTAAAGAAGTAATTACTTCTAGAAATTACTTTTTTTTTGGCCCGTGTGATCATAATAAAATTAATCTAAAGAAATTCGACAAGTTCTTACAGTTCTTTTTACTAATTAAACTACCTCTTACAATCACCAAAAATGCATGACATTTTTATCATGGTATACCCATAATGGGACAACATCACTTAGTTTCATATTTTTAGAATATCCAGAAAGCGGGAAAAATTAGTAACTGTTTTGGTGTAAATATTTTCCAAAAAGAATAGGTTTTTTCTCACACCATACACAGCACAACGGTGCCCTTTTTGTTTAAAAAATTTTGTATACACACCACCCACTCAAACCCACACATTTGGATATTACCAAAAGGTTCTCAAAATTTGATTCAGAGGAAATCAAGACGTGTAGGTTTCTATCACATTTAATAGTTTACTTATAGTGAAGTATAAACACTGATTATTATTTTGATTTAAGTTATTCGATTGTTAGAATTGTAAGTAATTTCATAGTTACATCACCTTGCAAATTTTGACTGACACCTTTGCAGAAGATATCCTTATAAAAATCTTTCCCTGGTACATGTCAACTACTTTCTTTAAAGTCTATTGAGAAGTGATCATAATTACTTTAGCTGGCTACCGTTAAAACTATTATTATGTATAATTTATTATTCAATGATCAAACCACAATAAGAAATGGGAAAACAAGACTAAGATCTTTCAACCGTAACAAGCGGTCTTCGTCAGAGTCAAAAACCCAACTGAAGGTTTGGGTTTGAGTCAAAAACCTCAGTTGGGTTTTTGACTCTGACGAAGACCGCTTGTTACGGTTGAAAGATCTTAGTCTTGTTTTCCCATTTCTTATTGTGGTTTGATCATTGATTGTTATTTCACGTGTTTATGTGAAATCTTTTTATAATTTATTATGTATATATTTGTGTTCCCAACACTTATAAAGACTTTAAAGGGATATAGGAAGAGATGTTCATCACTCACTGAGCACATTCTTCACAAATCTACATATATGGGAGAAAATTTAATTCTAACATTGACACTAAAAAATTCAAACCTCTATTTCTTGTAGATTGTTGCCTTAACAGCATGAATTACTTACTAGGAGTGCCTCTGAAACAGAAATTTTATCTCGAGCAAGTCTTTTTTTGTGCCTTTTGACATCATTAATCATTTTGAACATGTGGAAGATCTTCGCTCGACGTGCCCAGTATTCACGCTCCACTGATATCTCCTCTTTCTTACTGACTGCAGATTGATGTACTATGCTGGCAGCCATTCCCATGGCATTTCTCTCTTTTAGTTCATCTCTCATATTGCAAAGGACTTTGATAAGAAAACACCTGCAACAATACACAATATCAGCATAAGTAAATATTTAAAATTCATATCTATAGTATATTGTCACAATATACTACAAATACAACTAAGTCTATTGAATACTCTTCTTCAATTTAAAGTTGCATTTTTCCATGACTTCTTCACTATAAGATTCATTCCTCAATGCATTTCAATCATATTGACGTAAATTTTCAGAATTTTTTTTTAAAATTCTAGACTTAACATACAGAGATACCAAATACTTTAGTGGTACTGATTCTTTGAAGATACTGTAGATATCATTAGCAAGGTTTAATACTGTATTGTGTACTCTTGTTAGTCTCCCAGTTAGTCAACTGATTACTGCCATTGAAAAGTCTATAATAAATTCTAGCGTTGTATACAATTTTTTTATACGGTTCTTTTTATACGTATAAACGGTTCTTTTTGAACACAAACCAGTCGTTATCAGTCTTTGGAGCGATTCAATTCTATCTGCCTGATGACGAGGCCATCGAAATATAGTAGGGATTTCAGTGATTTCATTTCTGTGTGTTTTTTTGAAAATTGTAGTTTATATATATATATATATATATATATATATATATATATATATATATATATATGTTTTGTTGAACGACCTTTGTACTGTGGCATGAATAAATTTCATTGTCCATCTTTCAAGCTTTCTTTGTTTTAAATCTAAGTCTATTAAATATTTAGTACCAGAAAGATTTAAAACAAAGATGAGAAAACTTGAAAGATGGACAATGAAATTTATTCATGCTACAGTACAAAGATCGTTCAACAAAACATGTATAAAAGAAGGATTGCTCCCCAAATTTACAAATATATATATATATATATATATATATATATATATATATATATATATATACTTGTATAAATTGGCAGCAAGTTTAATATAGTACCTATCTGGTTGAAATGCACAGCAGCTTCTGCTGTTTTTTTTACTCGTTTCTTCAGAAAGTAGATTCAGTTTGTTCATCTCTTATAATATTGATAAGTGGAGTTGTACTCTAGCACACGGTAAATGTGCAAACCAAACGTTACTTCCTAAGCAACGTCGAATAATTAGAGAACTTGAATAAATTAATTATAAACTCACTAATGGAGAAGAGCACATCAGCAGTATTCAAATAAATTACTATATATATTATCCTTTGTCATTTTTTTAATATATTAGGAGATGATTAATTTGTGATTGCATTTTATGTATAACCATTAAAAATGAACACACCCATATATACACATGTATAACATATTTATGAAAGGGCATACTTATCATCAGTACGTTTCATGTTAGACCTTAACTGATCAGTTCCTTCCAGTGTATCATTTATTTGAAGGTCATATATAGTTCTTCTCGATGGATTTAAAAACCTGAAACACATAAATTATAAACCTTTCTACCTAATATTACTGTTATACGACTTGCAAACTACGAAAATATCCTTTGTTATTTATATACTATACACTCCAGTTATGATGTTTCCAGTATTATATTTAATTAGCAGAAACATACTATATTTTGAAATATAACAAAAATATATTTTCAAATAAAATTAATTCTATTTAAAATTAATATATTATTAAATAATTGGTATGTGTTTACCCTAATTTCTGTTTATACCTGGTAGTATTTAAATTCCAGTTCGAGTGTAATTATCCCTCTAGTACAGTGTTTCCCAAAGTGGGCGGTGATATCGGGGGGCGGTAATGCAAAAAGGATTGGGGATTCTATTTCTATAAATTGAAAATGCTCATGCAATATAATTTCTAAATGTAAGTGAAAACACGACATGTAAACTTCTAGGAAACAGTTTCTTAAAATTATTTGTTTTGATAATTCATTTTTATGTTAAAAGTATATTCTCACCTAAGTTTCTTTTATTGTGCATTAATTCTTTTGCATAAATATGCTATGAAACAATACATCTATTGAATTCCAATAAATATTCGATTAGTAATTATTTTAATTTAATTATTAAAATGTTACTCATTTGGTTATTTAGTCTAGGAATCTGATTATTATTCAAGGGTGTTGAGTTATAGGTTTGTGGACCCAAGGGGGCGGTCACTCGAAAAAGTTTGGGAAACACTGCTCTAGTAGTTACAGTTATGATCGCCAGAGAGCAGAAAACAGAGCACCAGAGTCCATCAAACTAGTTATGAAAACGGGGAAGTGTGAAGCTATAAGCCGAAGTCGCACCAGAGTGGGTATCCAACTTTGGATTTAACAATCCTGAGGTGCACGTAATCCACTGTGCTACCTTGGCCACAAAAATTGATAATATATGTATAAAGTTATTTTCGAAATTATATTTTTACAATGAATCCGGGAGATGAACTTTTAAACACTTTTTTCCCTCATTCTGTCCATTATATATAGGTGGATGATTAGATCAAAAATTACAGAGAAAATTCAATTTATCTGTAATTTATGAATACATGTTAAACTTTTTTACACCTTCTGGTCTATAATATAAGAAGTTTGTAAGTGAAGCAACAAACCTGTCCTTCATATCCAGAAAGTTTATTCCCTTGTTGACAAAGCCAGGACTCATAATTTCCAACTTGTCTATTGCTTCTTGAAGAGCCACTTGAGTCAACAACGATTCTAAATTACTAAGAATCATATTAGAGCCATCAGATACATCCCAAGACACCTATTAAAAAAATTGCTAAGCATACAAATCCTACAATCATAATTTCAAGTATGTGTATTAAAATGGATGAAAATTCACAAAAAGTTTCAAAGCTATAACTTTAAGTAAAGTTTTTTTTTTTGCAAAGTGCATACAATGCACTTTTTTTTGTATACAATGGATGATAAATAATTAATATGGAAATGGGTAGAAGCTAAACTAAAAAAATATGAAAGGTAAGAAAATGAAAAACTAAAACCAATATAGAAAGCTAAGTATGTATATGAACTCTTAACGCTGTTCAAGCGTGAAGTGGAACAACTTAATATAGCAGAGCTATAATGGGAGCTAAGATGAGCTTTAATATCGGTAATCCGCTCTGAAAAATGTATGAAGAAGTGTTGTGGTGGGAAAGCTTTTTTTCATTCCAAGTACCTTAAGTGAGTACCATCACAGTTCACTGCCACTGTGTGTTAGTCCAGTCGTGGGCAACCTTTTGTCAACTGGAGGCCACATTACATAATTTTCAAGTAACTGCGGGCCACATGGTAATTTCTATGGTATTTGGACACATACAGCTGAAATATATATATATATGTATATATATATCAATGATCAAACCACAATAAGAAATGGGAAAACAAGACTAAGATCTTTCAACCGTAACAAGCGGTCTTCGTCAGAGTCAAAAACCCAACTGAGGGTTCAGTTGGGTTTTTGACTCTGACGAAGACCGCTTGTTACGGTTGAAAGATCTTAGTCTTGTTTTCCCATTTCTTATTGTGGTTTGATCATTGATTGTTGTTTCACGTGTTTATGTGAAATCTTTATATATATATAAATGATCGATAATAGTAAGTGTTAGTCTCTTTTTAGTTTTTTTATGATAACTTTAAATATATATATATATAGGTGTGTTCTCTAATCGGGATTCTGTCAATTTTCTAGGATAAAAAATCCTTCTCTCGTTGCCAACGTTTCGGTTTTATTTAAAACCTTTTTCATAGGCAGAAGTAAGAATTTTTAACTATTTCTTACTTCTGCCTATGAAAAAAGTTTTAAATAAAACCGGAAAACGTTGGCAACGAGAGTTTGATTTTTAACTCATTGTTAACAATATTCAAGATAAAACTTTTGGAGAATGGTTATTTCATATCCCAGAAAACTTCAGAACACTGATTAGGAAATTAGAAAAGTTAAAGAGAAAAGAGATGAGAACAAGGGTTCAAAAAGTGTTTAATGAAATTTGTATCAACGAAAATCTGCTCCCCAATTACACCATATATATATATATATATATATATATATATATATATATATATATACTTTAACACATAGAAAAGAACACAGAAAGACACTACAGATATCGGGATATCTTCCCGATGACGACGGATGTCGAAATATCGAAGTGAGTTCTGTAGTCTCTTTCTGTGTTCTTTTCTATGTGTTAAAGTGTTTATTGTCCACACGGACCTTTCATTTTATTCGAAGTATATATATATATATATATATATATATATATATCAATAATCAAACCACAATACGAAATAGGGAAAAAAGACTAAAATCTTTCAACTGTAACAAGCAGTCTTCATCAGAGTCACTAGATGCAGAAAGATCTGGTGAGGGGTTGAGAAGAGTGGGAGGGAAAGGTGGTATTTTAAAAGGGTGAAAGTGCAGGAAAGGACAAATGTCCAGTGAGGGATGTTTGGGGAAACAAAGGAGTACAGTAAGAAAGAGTAAAAAACTATCAGAAAAAACTAAAGCATTTGTCTCTGTTGAACTCTCCCAACTCTTCTCTCTCTCACTCTCTCTCTCTTCTCTCTTTCTCTCTCTTCTGTCTCTCTCTCTCTCTCTCTCTCTCTCTCTCTCTCTCCAATGTTCCAATCTTCTTCCAAAAGTCTCAATGAGCTTTTCTCAATAAGTAAAAAGCAAATGAATTTTTAATATCAAGATAGAGTTCCAGATAGTCTCCGAGGGCCGCACAAAAGTACGTGTTGGGCCGCAGGTTACCCATGCCTGTGTTAGTCCATAGATAACATAATAGCAATAAAACAAAATTCACTACTTTATCTGATTTGAAAATCATTAATGAATAAATATTCATAATTCAATTATAATTGCTTTTTTTTTAAATTTGGTATTTTATAAAATAATTGTAATATGTGCAACATCAGTTATAGAATGATTTATAAATAAGCGTCTTCCTTATTCTTTTCAACAACAGCCAATTGATATTCTATTTTTATTTCTTTTTTTTAAGGAAAGTAAATTATATTTCACAGCATAAAAAAATCTTCCGTATTTATTCTCTTAACTCACGAGTAATACACACAATTTAAATTGGCTCCTGCTTATTGCTCATACACAGTTATATTTCAGTTAAATTTTAGAAATATATTTCATAAGTATAAATATTTTACCTTTTTAAGAGATAGTTAGCTAAATTTAATAAGACATAAATTTAGATAAAATCCCTTTATTCCTAATTGTTGTTCTTCCTTTTTTGGCACTGTTTTTAAAAAGTTCGGAAATAATGGTGGAAAACAATCCTATAGAATTCGTGTAGTGTGCAAAAAAGAAATGGAATCGGTCTATGAAGGTTCCAAGAAAACTGATTCTTGAGATGAAAATTTTATTGAAACAATAATGAAAAATCATATTAGAAACTGCCACATTTTTTACTAAGAACTTTTTCATCAAATTCGAATTAATTTCAAAATTATTAAGGCACGAAAAATTATGCCCTATAGAGTTACGTTAAACATTGAATCATAGAAAAATATAAGATGTTCTTAAATTAATCAGTAGAAGATAAACTTTTTTTTAGTGGTTAATATCTGTAGTCAACATTTTATAGAAAAGATAGGAGTGTCGCTAGGATACTTCTTTATGGTAACAATATCTCCATGGGTTACCATTTGTTGTAGAAAATGTAATCCGTACGTTTAATAAGGTTCATATTTATGATAATTAAGCACATTATGCTCCAGTCACTCTTTTAATAACTGATTGCAAACAAATATGATAGGGCAAGATAAATTAGTTCCTTTTATAGTGGTTCTATTATTCATCTACTGGTCTTTCCATGAACGAAAATTATTCCAATCTTACTCATGGTGATCTATTATTGACCATTTTAAATATGAAATTTCAAAAACAATGATAAGTAGTTTACTTAAAATATGTAATGTTTGTATTGGCATGAAGTACCTTTACCGTGCTTTGTTATTGCACAATAACTGTACAATTCTTCACCGCACCAAGAACTGTGCATCATATTTCTTTTAATGTTCCTTGAATGATGTGATTTGTACCTTATTCAAAAAAAAAAAATTACTCGGATACACAACATCACGAAACTATTAAAAATAAAATCTAGAGACCTCAGAATATGGTAACCAGTCATAAAATAAATTACTACAATATACTTAGTTTAAGTTTGTTCAGAGACAATTGTCGACTAAATTGTGTATACTTGCTGCAAAAGTAAATTTAATTATTGCCAAAATAATAATGAATTATTATTTACCAATGAAATAATGAAATGCAAAACATTAAAACTTATTTTATACTTTAATTAATAATTATTTCATTTAATAAATAATAATTATTATTTAAATAATCCTAATGATATTAGCCAATTACAAATTTATTTCCTTCCCTCAGTCACTTACTATTCATATCTCTCTCTTCCTTTCGCCTATCATTACTTATATATCTCACTTCTTCTCTGTCTTTCTCGTTCCCTTCTTCTCTTATCACCCCCTCAATCTATCACTATCTCACCTCTCTTTATCGATTATTCTTTATATCTCAGTCACTTACTCAACCTATTCATATCTCTCTCATCCTTTCGCCTATCATTACTTATATATCTCACTTCTTCTCTGTCTTTCTCGTTCCCTTCTTCTGTTATCACCCCCTCAATCTATCACTATCTCACCTCTCTTTATCGATTATTCTTTATATCTCAGTCACTTACTCAACCTATTCATATCTCTCTCATCCTTTCGCCTATCATTACTTATATATCTCACTTCTTCTCTGTCTTTCTCGTTCCCTTCTTCTGTTATCACCCCCTCAATCTATCACTATCTCACCTCTCTTTATCGATTATTCTTTATATCTCAGTCACTTACTATTCATATCACTCTCTTCCTTTCGCCTATCATTACTTATATATCTCACTTCTTCTCTGTCTTTCTCGTTCCCTTCTTCTGTTATCACCCCCTCAATCTATCACTATCTCACCTCTCTTTATCGATTATTCTTTATATCTCAGTCACTTACTCAACCTATTCATATCTCTCTCATCCTTTCGCCTATCATTACTTATATATCTCACTTCTTCTCTGTCTTTCTCGTTCCCTTCTTCTGTTATCACCCCCTCAATCTATCACTATCTCACCTCTCTTTATCGATTATTCTTTATATCTCAGTCACTTACTCAACCTATTCATATCTCTCTCATCCTTTCGCCTATCATTACTTATATATCTCACTTCTTCTCTGTCTTTCTCGTTCCCTTCTTCTGTTATCACCCCCTCAATCTATCACTATCTCACCTCTCTTTATCGATTATTCTTTATATCTCAGTCACTTACTCAACCTATTCATATCTCTCTCATCCTTTCGCCTATCATTACTTATATATCTCACTTCTTCTCTGTCTTTCTCGTTCCCTTCTTCTGTTATCACCCCCTCAATCTATCACTATCTCACCTCTCTTTATCGATTATTCTTTATATCTCAGTCACTTACTCAACCTATTCATATCTCTCTCATCCTTTCGCCTATCATTACTTATATATCTCACTTCTTCTCTGTCTTTCTCGTTCCCTTCTTCTGTTATCACCCCCTCAATCTATCACTATCTCACCTCTCTTTATCGATTATTCTTTATATCTCAGTCACTTACTATTCATATCTCTCTCATCCTTTCGCCTATCATTACTTATATATCTCACTTCTTCTCTGTCTTTCTCGTTCCCTTCTTCTGTTATCACCCCCTCAATCTATCACTATCTCACCTCTCTTTATCGATTATTCTTTATATCTCAGTCACTTACTCAACCTATTCATATCTCTCTCTTCCTTTCGCCTATCATTACTTATATATCTCACTTCTTCTCTGTCTTTCTCGTTCCCTTCTTCTGTTATCACCCCCTCAATCTATCACTATCTTACCTCTCTTTATCGATTATTCTTTATACTCAGTCTTCTCCCTTCTTTTCCTTGTCCTCCTTCTATCTACCATTCTTTAAATCTGTCTTTAATTAAATGAATCAGATTTAATTAAATAATTTCCACGATAATTTTTATACTAACTGATAAATGTTTTTATTTCTTCGATAAGTACATAGACACAGAGATGAAGTAAGATAATACTGTATTACTATATAGATAACATTAATAATTCTAGTAATGTAACCAGTTTCTTCTCACTTTTCCCGTACTCTTACCACATTTACCCAAAGGCTGTTAGGATTTGTCAACGATTGCCAGTAAATGTGAACAACTGCCTGTAAGATTGAGAAGTGATATCACAATTCCTATGCTTACAAATAACATCAGATAATGTGCACAACTGTTGTTAATTGTGAACATATTCCATTTCTCCTAATACACTCATACGATTTGATAGGTCCTTGAACACTTACCACGCTACTGATACTTCCTGTGCTTCCACTTTCATACGTATCAGCATCCATATTCAATTTTTCCAAGTCCTAAAAATTTAATATAATCAGTATCCATATTCAATTTTTCCAAGTCCTAAAAATTTAATATAATCAGTATCCATATTCAATTTTTCCAAGTCCTAAAAATTTAATATAATCAGTATTCATATTCAATTTTTCCAAGTCCTAAAAATTTAATACAATGGAATTATTTAGTGTGAATATAATCACAAAAATATTCACTTCTTATCTCTGTTATGAGCTACACAATGTGATATATGAAATTAAATGGTTTATACGACCAGTTTACACTTTTTTTATTCAGATAAGCATTCATTTCTCATCTTGTATCGGTTCAGAGAGTGACATTTTTCATTTTTATTAACAAAAAAACCGAATTAATTAAGAAATTAATGATATAAAATATTACAATTAAATCTGCAGAGGTTTTTAGTAATATTATTAGAAAAATACGACTTCCTACCCTTGTACATTCATTGAAAATCGAAGATGAGTAAGCAACGGACCCATGACCTCTTGACCTAGCGGTAAAACGGTAAATATTAGCTACCAGAACACCTACCTCTCAGAGTAAGATTAAAAAATTATCCTTCTAACACTTTTTTTTACTGAAAAATTACCAAAAAGAATCTGTTTGCCTTCTACTTAAAAAGACTCATTTAACTACTCTGTGAGTTTTATTTGTTCAAAGGATAGATTAGCCATAACCGAGGTTTATAGTATCTCTAAGAACAGAACACTGTCATACATTTCACTAGAATTGAGCATGTGATTTCAGAATTGATTAGATGTGAGTGATTTCTGATTTCAGTATTCAAGTACTCTGACGAATGTATATAGCGTACATATGGGTGTATTTATGCGTCTATATTCATGCAAGCAGTGATTACTATGATTTTGCGACTCAGATTGCTTTCAAAAGTTGATTTTTTCTTTTAAATTTGTTGTAGATATTGTGTATTCAGATGTGTAGAATTTAAATTGGTTGTTATTTTATTAATTTTGACTTTATAAAGTTTGCTTATTTTTTCATGATTTCCAAATGGAAATGTATTCTTTTTAAAGCACTAGAGAGAGAAATTTTATCTTACTAAAAGAGGAAGTAAAACTAATGGCATTAAATGTAATAAGAGGCCAGGTCAGCTAAGTGGTTAACGTACTCGCCTCTGGGCTGGTAGTCCGGGGTTCGATCCCCACCTGGCCCTCGATTTATTCATGTGGGAGGTGAATTACGACGACTGAGTACGACATCCCTCGGAGAGGACGTTAAGCTGTCGGTCCCGAGACTATACGATGTCAGGTACTCGTTAAAGATCCTTTCTCGAAATGCACTTAAGCTAGGCAAAATTTAGGACTCCCAATATAGAACCTGTAGAATCACCGATCAAACAAAAAGCCATTAAACGGCTAATGTTATCACTCGCTATGGGATCGGTTTAAACAATAATAATTAAATATAATAAATATTCGGCAGATGTAAAAAGAAAAGAAGTTGAGAGTTATATTTTCATTCAGTAAATCGCTGATGTCACTGCTTAAAGATATTTCGATTTTAGAATTAAACAAGAATAACTTGGTGTTATTATTCTCTTCAGCATAACCATTCGTTTAGGTCCGTCCAAATATTGCAGTTCAAAAATCAATTAAACATCTTTGACGAAAAAGTTTGGTCTCGGAATAAAAATGTGAGCAGTCGTTCGTAACATTGTTCAGTCTACATTCTTGCATCAGTAATGAGTTGTATAAGGTAAATCCTTTTAATAAATACTCAATATATAAATGTATAATTTTCTGTTTTTAGAATTACCTACAAGTAACTTTGTAAGGAATCGCTGAACAAAATATAAGTTTATAACTGAATTACTTGTTTATGTACTAATAATGAAAATCACTAATCCAATGATTCTCAGATAAAAAACGCAGTCCTCATGCTTAATCCAGTCTGTATGGCATGACTCGCTTAAAAATCCCTGCTATTTATTTATACTCTAAATCAGTGCTCCACAACCGGTGTGCCGCAGCACACTAGTGTGCCATGAGCCAGATACAGGTGTACCGAAGCAGCGTCAAATACATTGTATATGACATTTTACAATTTTTCATCATGTATTTAATACACAATGACTGACAATTTTTCACCGAAGTTCCATTAGATTTTTTCTGGGGATTTACGTTAAAAAAGAATATCCAACTTTACTTCCATTTCGACGACATATTTATGTGAGCAAAGCTTTTCAACTCCTTGTATTAATTAAAAATGATAAGCGGTCATGCTTAAAAGATCTTGACCAAAAACTTTGGGTTGCGTTGTCAAATATTGAGCCGTATATAAAACTTTTGTGTTCATTGAAACAAGCGCAGGTATCACATTAATAATTATTACGATTGCGTAGAAATAAATATGTTATAGTTTTATGTATCTATACTTTTTAAATAAAAAACAAACAATTATTGTAATATTTTTGTATCAATTAATACCTATATACTTTAGCTTTTGGTGTGCTGTGGAATTCTAGAAGGAATTTTTATGCGTCGTAGGTTAGAAAAGGTTACGGAGCACTGCTCCAAAGGGATAAATCTATATAAATGAAAGGAAGGCTTTGTCTATACATTGGCTGGAAGTGACTAATTTCAAATTATATTTATGTTTTATTCCTTAAAGAAACGGAATCCACTCTTAGAAAAGTTTATATCTGTTTGTCCAAAAAATTCTTTCACAGCCAATGAGTCAATCAATCTCAGCCACCATGAGTCATAGCAAGCTGAAACTTTGAAAGTAGATTTGTATATGTCCTACTTGAAAGCCATGATTTGAATGGATTGAAAATTGAACGTAGAATCAAAGCTGTGGACTTTTAAGCTGTGTTTGGTTTGCTGCACAGGTATACAGGTATATAGCTAAAAAAAATATAAAGGTATTTTATATATTTTAGGCACCTAATTTTAGATGGCTAATACTGTAGCAAGTATGTATTGTTAGTTTATTTTAATTTCGTTAAAAAAGTGAGTCCTACCTACCAGCGAACTAAATAAATATACCCAGAATAAAATCAAATTTTAGCTCAGTATCTAAAGCTACAAAAAGTCAAAGAAACTTCAGATCTAATGATAGTTATGAACTGTGCTATATGATACAATCAAAATCACGACATATTCATATACTATATACTTAGAATTCTATGATTTTACATAGTTAGGACATTGAATTCTAGATTAATCATATTTTCTACTATTCTATAACTTTCAATAATATTTTATAATACTATGTATCATCTCTGAATTTATGTAAAATACCAGTCAAAGACGGGCAAGTCTGCTAGTAGAGCATAAATTAAAGATTTATGCTTTAAATGAACTTGAGCATACCAAATACTCAAGGTGGAAAGAACAATAGGTGATTCAATATTTTGGGGACTGGTAGAAAGAATTCATTTTGTGGTCTTTATGCTTATCATGAACTCCCCATTCTACAGTTGTTTAAATCATTCAAGGAGGAATATGAAGTATTCTATAAGTAAGTTATGGTGTAAACATAATTCTTAAGGATCCTTCTGAATTCATGAGATCTTTGCCCATTTACTTGGTTAGGAAATTCCCATAGTCCGAAAAAAAAACGCCGACATCAATTTAATTTGATTATTTTGGAAATAACTAGAGTGATAAAAGAACAGTCTACTAGTTCTCAAACAATATTAGACGTATTAAGCTCCAAACTACGAGTACATATACTTCATTTAAGTCTTAAAACTCTGTAACTATACATCTGTTCATGAAATCCAAATTAATTTACCAATTAACTCAATAGTTATTATTATCATTAAGAAAAATAGATAACATATTTATGTGTGAAAAGGAATCTTGATAATGTAAGAGTTTTAAAGTATTTTGTTCTCTATCTGGATGTTTATTGAACAGCAGTTAACTTGAACTTATGAAAGAACTACAAAACTACACGTCGCAAGATTTCAAACACTTGTCACCTGATAAAAATTCACAGCCCTATTGAAAAACAACTCCTACTGATGCTTAGAAACCATAAAAATACTCATATCATCAAAATCACGACATAGTCATATATACTTAGGAGTCTATGATTTTACATAGTTAGGACATTGAATTCTAGATTAATATGAAATCAAATGATGCATTTAAAATGATATTCAGATAAAGAGGAAATACTTTTTTTAAATATAACTACAGTAGTCTATTTAAAAATTCTACGGAACTTACAAAGTAAAAAGTTAAGAAATCAATATTGGCATCAATATGTGGAAATTTTGTTGGAAGAAATAATACAGTTTAAAAACATTATTAAATATTAAAATTTTTTCGGAGGAAGTAGTTAATAATAAAAAGCTGGTTTCACTATTACATACCTAAAATAAACAACTTTTCTAGTTAATTAAGATAAAAATGAACTACGATAGTTTAGTAGAAGTTTATTTATCACATCAAAAAAAGTATAGCTTTTAACCTACCAGTATAAAAGAGGGAAAGTAATTACCTTCTTGTAAGTTTGTTCACTAATCTGGTATAACTGAAGATGAAATTGCAGACAAAAAAGAGAGTAGATATTAAAACTATTTTTATATTATTGTAATAACTCCTAGAGAAGTAAATTATTATTCCTTAAAGCATGTGTTACATCACCCATTACCTCAAACAGAAGTTTGTTTGTAGCGTTGCCGCGTGATGGAAGTATTTCCTATCTCACTTAAAGCAAAAGAAAATTATTCTTCAGAAATTTAAGATTAAATCCATTTTCTTCTTACTTCATTCATATACAAATTTTCACTAAAGTTTTTAACCTACTTTGTAAAAAGAAACACATAATAACAAACTTACTTAATTGCACAACCGGCTGTTTATTTATATTAATAATATTTATCCTTGACAGCAGGGTTTACCAACAAAGGATACATTCAAATATTTCAATTTATTTAAAATAACGGGTAATTAGGTTGTTCAGAAGTATTGTTTTAAAATGTAGACCTTGCAATGCAGTAAAATCATTGAATGAAGACCCAGACATTACAATCAGAGGAGCAGGCAAAGTAGGAAGCTATAGTCCTAATATCTACAGAGGAAATAATGAAAAACTTAACTCTATACTCAGTGATAAAAGTAAATTTAAAGGTATTGCAAAAAAAACCCTGTTGAGAGTATTAACGAAAAGTCAAATAAAGTGATTAAAGAGGTGAACACAAAAGCTGGAAGAACTCTTATGGTTGGTGATCTTGGATTAGGATACCGTTATGGCAATGTCAAACCCACAAGCCTGCCTTTAGTCCATCATCAGCCAAATATCTCCCCTCAACTTACCGCTTTGCCAAGCGAAATAACGATTTCCTACCGGTCCAAAGAATTACAGTCTTTCATCCTCAACAGACTTCCTGGATCTTTTAAAAGCAACTATCTCCAAAGATGGCTAACTCTTCACTGAATGTGAAGTCACTATTTATTAATGTGCCTGTTGACCGGACGATCTAGTACATTCTGAAAGAAGTTTACCCTGAGAACGGGGCAGCTGAAATGTGAAATACCGAAAAGAGCTTTCAAAAACATGTAGGACATTTGTACTAAAGAGCGAGTGTTTACGTTTTTTTTTTTTTGTTACCTTTTTTTCAGGTATATTTATATACTTAGTTTGGAAACTTTGAGGAACACGAAAGAAGAACAGATCAGTTGGCTCTCATCCTCTCGCCGCTCAACTTCCTATCCTTAGGACAACCATTAAAAGGGTCGAAATATTGAATGTGAGTCCTAGTATCTGTTTTTCATTCGTGTTTCTCAAAGTTTTCAAACTTTATTGTCCGATCAGTTGCATCTAATCTAAATCAAGTATATTGATCGGATCTGATTTTATTTGAATTTATATATATATAACAGTTAAATGAAACAGTCCAGCAGACTTTTAAATAAATGTTTTAACTCTATTATATATATATATATATATACTAAATAATCACAATAAACACGTGATGAAAACTAATGAACGTATAAGCCACAAGGAAAAGTAAAAAACACAGAAAATATGCTCTAAGGCCTTTCAATTATATGTCATCAGAGAGCAACTAGTTGCTCTCTGATGACATATAATTGAAAGGCCTTAGAGCAGGCATGGGCAACTGTTTGTCACCTGCGGGCCGCACTTTACTATTTTCGAGTGGGCGAGGGCCGCATGATGATACACATATGCAAGAAATATTACTTTTCCATACATACTTTTTTTCACTTTGTTTTTATTTGTTTTACTGTCGCAGGCCTGATTTTCTTTTTCTTTCCATTATTTTACTTTCTTTATTTCTTTATAAATGTTCAAATGACATAAATTCTCTCATCATTCTTTTATAAATTCTCCATCACTGTAGGTTTTCGAATACTTAGCAATTTTTTCTGCAACAATGTAACTGGCTTGCACAATATCATTATTCTTATTCTATTTCTTAACAAAAAACGTTTTCTGTCCTATCAAGGCTTTTCTCAGTTTTTCAACTTTTTCTTTTCTTGGTCGACCAGTAAGATTGTGATATGAAGGATGTTTTGTCAAGTAGTCTTTTCAAATTATACTCCTTCAATACACTAATTACATCTGAACCAACGAGGCACACTGGTTTCTCTTTCCATATCACAAAAAAATAGTCTATCGTCCACTTATCTTGAAACACACGACCTTCATCAATTACCTTTCTTTTCTTCGACATACTTGGGGTTCAAATATTTCAAAAAATGTATTCTTGGCTGTGTGGATACAAGGAGAACTATGCTCTTCATGGGTTGATAGAAATGGAATGAATGACAATAATGATTTGCTCCCTTTTATATGGAAACACAAGACAAAAAGTGAAAGCATACGGACTAATCCCCAGTAAATCTCCAAACTGACCGA
Organism: Hermatobates lingyangjiaoensis; assembly: GCA_026182355.1. NCBI lineage: Eukaryota > Metazoa > Arthropoda > Insecta > Hemiptera > Hermatobatidae > Hermatobates > Hermatobates lingyangjiaoensis. The sequence continues at coordinate 6,654,820 of JAPFBL010000106.1, read as the reverse complement.
CAGACTATTAACTAGGATTAAGATTCCGGTTAAAAGGGGGGTAAGATAAATATCTTTTCCCAGTGGGATTTCCGCGGTTAAATTGATTTTCCAGGCCCGATAATCCCCCTTGGGATAACCTTCGACTGAGAAAGGAATTTTGAAGACGAAGGCTGGGCATTTACTAATTTGAGTTTTTTTGTTTTTTGAGAAACCTAAAAGGCTCCGCGGGCCGCATTTCAACACGTCGCGGGCCGCAGGTTGCCCATGCCTGCCTTAGAGCATATTTTCTGTGTTTTTTACTTTTCCTTGTGGCTTATTCGTTCATATATATATATATATATACAATTAAAAGAAACGGTCCAGCGGACTTTTTTACAATAAAATAAAAAACGAAGGAAACACACAGAAAGACACAGACATAACTCACATCGATATTTCGACAATCGTGCTCTTCGCACCTCCTGATGACGACGATTGTCGAAATATCGATGTGAGTTATGTCTGTGTCTTTCTGTGTGTTTCCTTCGTTTTTTATTTTATTGTATATATATATATATATATATATATATATATATACACGTGAAATAACAATCAATGATCAAACCACAATAAGAAATGGGAAAACAAGACTAAGATCTTTCAACCGTAACAAGCGGTCTTCGACAGAGTCAAAAAAGGGTTTTTGACTCTGACGAAGACCGCTTGTTACGGTTGAAAGATCTTAGTCTTGTTTTCCCATTTCTTATTGTGGTTTGATCATATATATATAGGGACCTTCCCATTGCCACTCATGCCAGTTATTATGGACTCAGTTTCAATGGCTGTTTCCGTTTACAGGTTATTAGGCAGATCAATGAAACTAATTCTAAAGTCACTCTGAAAGATTCACGAGAAGCACTATCGTGAATCTATCATACGAGAAGCATTATTAGTATTCTGGGAGATAGATCTGTCCTGGGCTTAACCTCAATCGTTAATTGTTCTTTATATATATATATTTTTTAGTCTCTTAATTAATTGTTTGTTTACTTACCAATTTTTTTAGTTTGGTTTTTACAAATGGTAAATAGTTTTTATTTAAATGTTTTCATTCATTTATAATATATTTATCCTCAACATATGCTATTATTTACATTATCTATCTTTGCCCCCCCCCCCTCCATAAGTTATGTTTGCTACACTGATTGAGTGCCTCTTCAAGGAGATCAGCGTCAGTCGTTGCCTTTCTTCGGAGTGACTAACACCTATCTTCCTCATGTTGAGAGGCCAACCGAAATATAGTAGTGACTTTCTATGATTACTTTTATGTGTGTTCTTTTTGTGAATTTAATATATATATATATATATATTTGAGAAAAATTATTTCAAAAATCAATATATTCCAATGTATGCATGGAAATGAACAAATGGAAGACTTTACTATGGATGTTTTTTTTTAATGTTAAACATTATTTATATAATATGAATGAATAACTTAATTTAATTAACAATAAGATTTAAACTACATTGAAGGTAATCTAATAATATAGTGGGGTTTGGAATTTGGAGGGGGGGGGGGGTCATCTAGTCTCTTGGAGCTCCATTGGCTTGTTTAATTCTAACTCAGGCTATTTTGATGCCTAAAGTCATATCATTGGCCATGTAAAACCAAATAACTAAATTAGGTTCTCCAACCTTATTAAAGAATTAAAACTAATTAAGAAGTAAAAAAAAATCTGGAATGATCTGCACTTATATACATACATATACTGTAGGTACCTCAAAGTGGACTTGGAAACTGACCCAGTTTCTAACAGGACATGGAAGTTTTGGCCACTATCTCCACCGCCTGAAGCTTGTAAACTCTCCAGGGTGTAACTGCGACGGTAGGTCTCCTCAAACAGTTGAACACATACTGTTCGACTGTGTTGAGTTGAACTGGGAGAGGAGCAGGATGGAGAGACAAGTGTTGACTGCCAAAGGTGCGTGGCCCCCACAGTTTGCAGCCTTGTTGGACGAGGGCCTAGTCGGTACCTTCAAAGAAATGGTGGATAAATATTTCAATTTACGTAATTAAATTATAATAGCCTGTATTATGTTTGCCAGTAGTCGTGATTACTCTGTTATCATTATTGTTATTTTTATCATTGTTAAATTATTATATATTTAAGCTGTATTATCTTAATATAATAAGAATTATTGTGAAACATTAAAGATTTTAATGCATGTAATGTCTTCTGGTGGAGCATGTTGTTCTCTAACAATAAAAAAGAAAAAAATATATATATACTGTAGGTAACCACATTGTCAGGAACATCAGACAATAATTCTATAATGCTGATACCATTAGGATATTTTTTTTTGCAAATTATGATGCAAATGTAATTAGAATGATTGTTTGAAACAACTAGCGAATATTTAGAAGAACCTTCCAAATTACTATAATTCAAAAGTAAGGAAAAGTTTATCCATATGGAAAAGTTACAGATAGCAGTATAATAAAGTTATATCTAATCATTAAGCAAGTAAAATTACCTTTTATAAAATGAGACAAAAACCATAACTAATAAGTAAAATACGTAGCACTCATTAAAATATATTATTAACCTAATCACTAAATACAATGAAAGAAATTAACGATGTCACCTCGTTATCAATGTATAAAGTACAGTTTGATTGATTGTATTTAATTATATATTAACTAAATATATTTCCTCATATTAGTTAACTATATTGTCAAAATATTAAAACAATCACTTCATTTGATTTTAAATATTTTATAATTCATTTTATTTTAAATTCTGTAAATTGTTATGTAATTTTTTTGCAATTAATGTCATTAAATATCAATTATTACAATTGATAACTAATTATTATTCTAATTTTAAAAAGAATTTTAGTTCTAAAAAATTACTTATATTGAACTTTGAGATTATAATAAGATTAAGGTAAAAAAAATCTGATAAATTACAGGTGGAACTTAAAATTTATTATACATTGCTCCTTATAATTAACGAAATTTATTCTTCGAAAGATTTTTAAGAAGAGATCAAAGTAATTAAAATAACATTAAGTACAATAATTAATAAAGGAATACACAAATTTAAAAGGGCCTCAACAGTTGATTCAGAATTATGGCCAAACAGATATCAACAACAAATTGAAATAATTACATGAATCTACTATGGTGTATAAAGAATTTCCAATTCTAGCAAATGATTTTATATATAATAAGGTAGATAATAAACAGAAGGATAAATATTTCAAACGTGCCATACGGATGTACAATCAGTCCCTCTTTGTTGAGATACAATTGAATTAATTAAAACAGAATTTTTAAGCATTCAAATACATTGTTTAATTAACTGAAAACAAAAAAAAATTAATGTGTATCCCTTCATCTTTAAATTTATATATATATAAGTAATAAAATAAAACGATTCAACGGACTAAATAAACAAATTAAAAAAAAAATAACATAAATAAAAGAGAATAAAAATATAGTAATGACTATATTTGTGTCCATCAGTTTTTTATATATCAACACATTCCAAGGGGGCATGCAACCAACATTTACAAATATAATGTATATACCTACTCCAAAAACAAAAAGAAAAACGAATCAATGCAATACATTATGACTTATTTTTTTTAGCATTTCGACCCTGTTAGTGATGGTCGTCACGAGGAGAAGTGGTACCATGAGAAGAAGAGAGTCAGCTCTCTCACTCTCTCTCTCTCTCTCTCGATAAAAACTCCAACGAAAGTAACAAAAATATAGTCTCTTTCCTGACTCCCTGCTTGACATTTCGCCTGGGAAAACGATTGTCGAAATATAGAAGTGAGTTATATCTATGTCTATATTGGAGTTACTTTCGTTACAATATATATATATATAATCGAAAAGATGAAACAGTTCGATAGAACAACTTATCAAATGATTAAAAGAAAATAATATAGAGAAACAATAAAAGTCAATTAAAGAATTCGATCTCAGGAGAAGAAGAAGAGTTTTGCTCGACTGACAAGCAACAACACAGTTTAAACAGCTAAACAGCATATTCATATATATACTGTTTAATATATATATATATATATATATATCCAGAAAAATCATAATAAATAAACACCTGATGCAATCAATGAAGCTTAAACCACAATGGAAAAAGGAAAACAATAGAAATACATGCTCTGAGTCCTTTCAAACTGAGTTTATAAGACTGGGTTTTTCACTTTATTTGCTCCCTGATGACATGCTTTGAAAGGCCTCAGAGCATTTATTTCTATTGTTTTCCTTTTTCCATTGTAGTTTAAGCTTCATATATATAATATATATATATATATATATATCATTAAAATTAACCGCAGTCTCGGCATTCACGATCTTAAGACTGAGAGATTCGATCCTACGAACTAACCTCCTGCTAACAGGGTTCAACTGGAAAAGGAGTTGGCCAAGTGACATGTTAAATTAAAATCGATGACTCATGCTTAGTCATTGCTATAAATAGATTAAAAGGATAGTACAGGTTAATGTAAAGAGAAGGTTAAGGTCAATAATGAACAAGAAACAAGCGGTTAGAATAAAAGAGTTGAAAGTCCAAGAAATTCAAGAAAGGCCAAGTGACATGTTAAGTTAAACTCGATGACTCATGCTTAGTCATTGCTATAAATAGATTAAAATCGATGACTCATGCTTAGTCATTGCTAAAAATAGATTAAAAGGATAGTACAGGTTAATATAAAGAGAAGGTTAAAGGTCAACGGTATAACTGGACTAATAGAGAATAAATAGATTAAGAAAATTAATAATAATAATAATGTTAATAATAATTAATAATAATAATAATTAAGATTAATAGTAAACTAGAAAAGATATATTAAATAACGAGTTGAAAGAGAGTAAGAATTAAAAGGGAAGGTATATTTAGTTAGAAAAAAGAAAGAAAAGTTTATAGTTAGTTAGTTATAACGAAAAGAATAATAATAATAAATATAAGAAAAGTAAACGTATTGAGTGCGCAAGCTTTCGACATCACAGATGTCATCGACGGGCGAAGTTGTTCCTAGGAGATCCAGGACGCAAAAGGCATAGGGAAGGGAAAGCAGGCAAGTAGTGGGGGTAAGGGGAGTGGGGGAGCCCAACTGGAGAACAGCTGCAGATCACCTGATGCCGGAGGCCGACTCGCGCCGAGCAGCCTCGGGAATACCGACCGCAGGCTGAGCGCCCGCCCTCACACCACTCTCCGGTCCACCAGTCCGAGTCACCAGATCAACCGAGCCACTATTATCAGCAGCACTATGTGGCGCTACACTCAGTCCGGTATCCCGCTGCACTTCACCGCTTACTGCCATACTCCTCATGCTGGGAATGACGAACATGTCTACCATCTGGCAGTTAAGGGAAGGCTTCTTAGACCTAATGTAGAGCGCTTCCAGGATTTTCAGGCGGTTAGGGTCACTTTGCAGTTGAAGGACTTTGGTTCCTTCGACTAACTTCTCCCTAGTGAGACGAGTACCATGGACTTCTTGTTCATGCTGTTTTGGTCCACCAGCAGACAGATGTAGGGTAAGACGCCTCGAGAGCTTCGTGTTTGTCATGCCGATGTATGTAGAAGGCAGGGCTGCACAGTTCCCTGAATTACAAACATATTCATACACGAGATGACTTTTCTGGAGCTCTGGGGTGACACACTGGGGGCTGTTCTTAAGAACAACATTACTGGTCTTATTGTTCTTATAGAATATTGTTAATTTAAGCTTATCCTCCTCCGTCGTCGTTGAAACGTGCTTAGAGACGATATTTCGCAGCGCTTGTTCATCTTGCTTGTACTGGCTGCTCATGTATGCCCTGTAATACAAGCGTATTACTTGATGCCTCTCCTCTGAGGCATCTTTGTTCTCTGTAGTGCCATACCACTTCTCAAGGCATTGACTGATAGTTTTCCTCACATGATTATTGGAATAACCATTGTTGACCAGGACCTGGGTTGCTCTTTCCAACTCCGAGTGGACATCCGACCATTCACTGCAGTGAGTTAGAGCCCTTCTTACATAAGCCGCAATGGTTGAACGTTTGTACCTATCCGGGCATTCACTAATCCCATTCAAACACAATTCCTCTTTACATTAACCTGTACTATCCTTTTAATCTATTTATAGCAATGACTAAGCATGAGTCATCGATTTTAATTTAACATGTCACTTGGCCAACTCCTTTTCCAGTTGAACCCTGTTAGCAGGAGGTTAGTTCGTAGGATCGAATCTCTCAGTCTTAAGATCGTGAATGCCGAGACTGCGGTTAATTTTAATGATACTTGTTTAAAAGAAGATCTGCTGCCTATTTATACCAATATATATATATATATATGTATCAAATTAAATTATTGTTGTATCATGATTTAGCACTATAATGTCATAACAATATACGAAAGTACAAAAAAGCACACGTAATTTCAAAATTTCTTCCAAATAGAAATTAACATAAAATTGCTTATTAATTGAACAGTAATGGAAGAACTAAATTTTAGAATAAGAAAATTCTGTTTTAAATCAACATTTTTTCTATTACAAAAGAAATTGATGCTTCATTCAAGTTAATGCTGTAAACAAATCACTATGAAATCAATAGATAAAAGGAAAAGAGTTCTAAACCTTTTGATTGCCAATGCCCAAAGAACTGAACAAATTCATAAAAAAAAACTATGAATTACAGAGGGCGTTTCACTACCTACTAACATTATAGGATTTCAAATATATACTCTTATATTTACAAAGAAGGCTATATTTGATTAATCGAGTTAAAACGCTTAAGTTAATATATGTACTGGCATATTTCGAACAGTTTAAACAAAGAGGGCTAAATTTGATTAATTAAGTTAAACGCTTAACTTAATTAAGTAAGCTAAATGTTTCCTTGAAGTTTATTTAGAAGTAGCCATTTTTTATACAATTGCAATTGTATACGCTGAGCTACTCAAATTATTAATTAATAAATGAATAGTAATCATCCTCAGTACACTGCTGGTTTATTGGATGTACAATAAAGACGATAAGTAAAATCCATTTCCCCTACATATTCCTATCATTGAACTTGATTATTACTTAATGATGCATATTACATGTTATTCAATAATAACTTTTTATTATCGATACAAGTGACGTAAATCCAATATTATGTAATATTGCATGGATGCATAACATAATAAAAATCCATTACAGATGACTCAAAGAAATTTACAATCTAATATTTTTGAAATAATTGAGGAATAATATCGTTCATTTTGCATTACATTCAACAACTATTCTCGTTCAGTTGAAAAATAACGATTGGTACAGTAAACAATTTATATTTTCCTTTAAAAACAGATTTGACTCCCTAACAATGACTAATTTTAAAAAAGAGTAAAATTTATTGTTGTTAATCATGTATTATAATGTAACATCTGTTACATTACATTCAAATCAAATAACTGCTTAGAACAAATCAATTACGACTTAAAAGACAGAACTTCCTAATACAGAAAAGTGATGTCTTATAATAATAAATTTAACAAGGAATATACATGTAAAACGAAGAAAAAAATTAATAAGTTATATAATTTTTTTCAAAAGCTTGTAAAACAAAAAAAAGGTTAAATTGCACGAAAATATTACTAAAACAGTGTTTTTGCTTTATTGTTCAATTTCATTTTATTTTATTGCTACAAAAACCAGAAATGTATTTCTTATGAACATCATGAGTATTTAATTTTTTTGTATATTAAATTGAATTAAAAAATTAAAAATATTCTTGAAGTGTATATCAGCTGAATAAAAATATTTTATTCTTGAAAAACACATTAATTATTAATATTCTTAAGTAAATGATATTACAAATAAATAAAAAAATTGAAAATAAATATTTTTGATATTGTATAAGAAACTTTAATGTTACACTAATTGATATAGAAGGCCGTCACATCGACAGTTTTCTAGCTGCGTTTAAAACATAACTAATATCATTTCTTTTATTATTGAATCGGTAGTAGTATAACTGCAATTTTCAATAAATTTGTACTTTTACTATTTTGGGATAATTCATGAATGTTTTATCAACTATCTGATATCATCAATGCCACTTGCACTGTACGATGCTTCAGTCGCCATTGTGCCAACCAAACTCTCGGTTGAATCGTCTCTGCTATGTCTACTTAACAAACGCGCGTTTCATTGTTTGAGCTTAATCGTACGTGATCAAACTGGTGTAGAATAGTGTACTAATCAATGGTGTATAACTCTGAATGTGCGAATGTGTTATATTCAGGAATTATTAGTATTTTTAGGAGCTTTTAAATTGGTCCCGCGCATCACATGGTGCTGAAATGTAACGATCCGCCATGATGCCCTCTAACACAGGACCCTCCTTCCTAGCTTTCTTTCTTTATTTTAACTTTACGAATGAGTGAAATCAAACCTAATCATGGGAACGAAGTAATTGTGAATCTCTTGAAGTAAGGACTGTTTTCTAAACCCTCTGCAGCCCTTTTAAGGGACTGATTCGGGGTTGTGCTGTGTAGTGTCTTATGTGATTGTTGGGTGTCAACAAAATGAGTAAACTCTCATTCAGGGCTCGAGCGCTTGACGCTTTTAAAAATATGCCTATCTATCTAACGGAGGAAGTTCCTGATTTGCCTGAATATTCGGCAATTAATAGGGCAGTACCAGCTATGCCCAGTGGAATGGATGAAGAGGAGGAATGTGTAAGTTTTTAAATATAAACACTTAAGATATTGTCCACCATGTTTAATGGAAGGTTATTAATTTGGTAACCTTATATCAAAATATAACTCTTTCACCAAGTGTTCTTTTATATTTAATCATTTCATACTTAGGATATATTAGGGGTTTTATAATTTTACAATACAATTATTTTGAAACTTAAGGTTTAATCTTTGAATTTAGTTTTCCTGGTATTTGTATTTGGTATTTGGTATTTGTATCTGAGAATACAAATATTGGCTATTTGTGAGGAATATTATAGTGAAATAGGATTGTTCGTACATATGAAATATTGGCTAATGTGTTAGTTTTTTATGGATATTCTGAAATCTGCCTGAGCATAGTTATGATTGACTTCATAATTTAAATTAAATCAATATTCATGCTATTTTAAAGGAATTGTGATGGATATTCAATGAAGTAATCTTAGAAATATTCCGTCAGTTTCTTATATGGTTTCAGTCTGTGACCTTTTATTGTGCATACCATTTCAAGTGATTTATTCTGAGATTTCATTATTGTTAGTCAATACTAAACATCTACATGGTGTTAGACTGAGGATTATTGAATCAGTTAGATAATAATATCAAAACTCCAGCCTTTGTTTTAGTATTGTTAACAATAAGTTTAAAAATGTGCAGTAGGATTCTGTAGTTATTAACCTTAATCGTTTGTTGTAAGATAACCTGAATCTGTGTCTAACTTTTATTAGTTATTTCAGAGTAGATGTCAGATTTTGTAATGGATGTTATTACTGGAGCTTTATTCAGTGTTTCTCTTATGAAAAAATTCAAAGTAATATTTGTTCTTGGATTTGTTTTGTATCTTAACAGCAAACTGAAAGGTTATTTGTCTGTGACCTGCGTTTAAATAGTTACTATATTCAATAACTATTTTCCATAGATGTTTCCCATTTACTGTAGGAAATGTATACCTTAGTATTTTTATTTGATTTGTGATGTAGAGTTTCTTTCTTCAATCAGTTAACAATAAATACTTAAATAGTAATACTAAACATAATATCAACAAATGACTTTAAATACCCCTGTAGCTGCTGTAAATTGTTTACAAATGTACATTGAATTTATTTTGTCGTATTAAACTAAATATCTGTGTAAACTACGTGGGTTATTATTCTATTATAAATTACTTAGTCTCTCGTTCTCTTATCTTACTTCTGCTGTAAGCTCTATTTACTGTATATATTTATTTAGGTACCAAATGTAAAATTAAGACAATCATCACACTAACGTCAATACATATTTATTTGATTAGTTAGTGCAGTGCTCAAAACCTCAAAGTATTCATACTATAGTCTCAGTCGTTTTAAAATGATGAATATTTGTTCTCTCACTAAATGCAAAATAAGTTAATTTAAATGGAATTTTGATATTTCTGATTCAGTAAGTTATTTAAGAAATATGGGTTCAGTTTAGTTTACCATGGACAAAACCACATTTATGGAACTGTTCTTTATATTCCCTTGTTTGTGGTAGGAGGAGTCTCAAATTACTTAAATTTGTTACTTCTTAAATCAATATAATGGGAATCAAAAGTTAGTTGCTTTTCAGTGGCACTTTGGATGTGAGGTTTTACTTTACTCACATACTTTACATACTCATTAAGTTGTCTCCTTTAGAATATTCCATTATCTGTAGCTTAAAGCATTGACTTCCTGCTATAGTTTAAGAAGGTTGCTTGTTTTTACTGTTCAAGTGGACATACCAAGGTGAAAGCGCAGGTTATTTTGCAATGAGAATAGTTTTCCTCATTTATCACATTTTCCTTTCTTATAGGAGGTTTACGGGATTCCATTTTTAATATAAGGATTTTTTTATATTCCCACACTTTTTTAAGTTTAAATTCTCATTCCTCTCTCCAGAAATGTTGGGACTAAAAGCTTTGGTATCAGTTATAAGCTAAAGTTTTTTTACTGAAAATATTTCAGCTTACTATTTTTTGAGCTGGACAAGATTATTAAAATTATTTATTTACATAATAATTAAATTTCTGAGCCCATGTAAATTAAGTTGCATGCAAAAATAGCCGTTAAAGTCCAAACCCATTTTTTTTATTTGGATAAAAAGGTTTTTTTGGATTCTGTTTATTTTTAACTCTTTTGGATTGCTGGTTATCAGAATAGATAAACTAATTTGAACACTAAAATAAATAATTGATGAAGTAAAGTAAATAATTGATAAAGTAATTGAATAATTTGATAAAATAGAGGGGTGTATTTAATAAATTTGTGTACACCCTCATATTTTCTCTCTCTTTTACATGTTATTTATTTTACTTATAAAAAAAATGTATAGTTATAATTTTAAAGCAGTACCAATTATTGTTGATATTTTCGAACATTGTAATGTTGTAAACCATGGTTCCAATGTTCTTTCTGATTATACTTCCCAATATAAGTTGATATAGTTCGACTGTTTTCAGTTATATTACTAAATGTTTGTTTTTATAACATTATCCAACTGTATATTTGATAGAGGAATGAGGTTTATTTGTTTGCTAAGGCATACAAGGTGTACTGATTTTATGACGAATGAAAGTTTAGAAATAAGAATATTGGTTTAGAAGAAACTAAGCTTTGACAAGTATTTGTTTCTCTGGTAACGCATATATTTCATAGGGAGTTCACTTACAAATAAATTATATATGTATTTTTTACATAAATTTAAGTAACTTGTAATAGAGGAATAGTAAATGTGAGAGATTTTTGACAGTTGAGTTTAGAATTCGCATTGCCTAGGAATTGTCATATTTTTTGGGCTTGTGAAAAATATATACAGTGCTCTGAATTTTTTTTCAAATGGGCAGTAAATGTTTATTATTAATAAATAGTAAATGGGGGCCGCAAATGGTTTTAATATTTGGCATATATGTATGTATATATAAATGATCAAACCACAATATGAAATGGGGAAAAAAAGACTAAGATCTTTCAACCGTAACAAGCGGTCTTCGACAGAGTCAAAAAGACCCAACTGGCTCTTGCTGTATGTATATATGCATACAGAAAACTCAGAATAAACATGTAATGCAATCAATGTGGCTCTTGCTGTATGTATATATGCATACAGAAAACTCAGAATAAACATGTAATGCAATCAATGAAGTTTAAACGACAAGGTAAAATATGGTGTTACTTCAATAGACCTTGTTCCTACTTCAATATGCTTACTGCTTTAACCCTAAACATATATCTATGTAGAAATATGTATATCTACTTGGTAATTGTTATATATGATAATTATTAGTTTTTATGAGGTTTAAATTTAATATTTCTTATTTAGCACATTCTTGATTTCTTAGTATTATCTGGTAATGTGATGATTTTACATAAAATATTAAAGCCCCTTTGATTTTATTTTTATTTTTTTTCTCTCTCTTTCTATATATATATATTTTATAATTTGATCACAGCTATTTCTTGATTTCATTATAATTATTATCATCTTCTCCAGCATTTCAACGGTTATAAAGTTTTAAAGCTTTGTTTTTTTTATTATTTCTTAACCCCCCAAGGTTGTACCTTCAATTCTAATGTGTTTAATTTGATCACCGCTGACTTTTTTTTCTTTTATGATCACCAAACAGTAAATCCTCAAGAAAATTACATCAATCCAGCCCATGTGCCCCCATACTCAGGGAACTGAAAGAGTTGCTTAGATACTATGAATGATAATTTGAAGGAAAAAAAATGCCCATTCATTTACTGGAGTCTCATCTAGAATACTGTTTACTAGAGGGATAAAACTGTTTACAGAAATTAAAAATTATTTCTTTTTTATAATTAAATATTATAATGTTTATTTCATTTTTACTATAAAAAATAATATATAATATTATTTAAAATAAAATATATTGCATTATTTTATTACCTATTGAATTTATAATGAATGCATTTTCATATATAGGTATTCATGTAATATTACATAAACATCAGACAGAAAGGATAATTAGAATACATTAGCAGTCCGTAGAATTCAGGTAGTGGGTCGGGTAGAACGCACTGATCAGTAGTGGGCACATTGAAGTGGCTATATACATATATAAAAAGATTTCATATAAACACGTGAAATAACAATCAATGATCAAACCACAATAAGAAAATGGGAAAACAAGACTAAGATCTTTCTTACGGTTACGGTTACCGTAAGAAGACCGCTTCTTAGTTTTCCCATTTTCTTATTGTGGTTTGATCATATATATATATATAATGTGTGTGTGTATATATATATAACTTCTAAATCGCAGTAAGAAATTAGATCTTAGTCACATTTTTCTTATTATGTTTTAGACGTTGATTTTTATTGCACATCTTAACTATGAAATCTTAGTATTGTATATATGTGCTTATATATTATGCCCTGGTATTTACCTGAACTATCAATTTATATTATCTAATTTTTAAAGCTTTATTTATTTATTCCTTTTATATTTTAATTTTATTTGCTGATATATTTAATTTTATTATTTTTTTCTTGTATTAAATTTTATTTAATTATTTTTTTAAATGTTTTTTCTTTGATTCATTGTATTATGCAATTTCTGGGATGTATTAAAGTCAAATAAAAATTAAATCATTTTATTTGAAATTTCATCTGGCCGCTGTGCTAATATTGAAATGTTAAAAGAGTATGTTACTATATAATAAGAAAGTAGATCATATGAAGTCACACTAAGGTAAAGTGAATGGGATGAGTAATTTTATAAAGTTGTTAAAATCACTATTAATTATGGCGACACATAGGATATAGCTATGTGTAAACCATCAAATTTTATATGTGGGTAAATTTAAATTTTACTGTTATTATTGTTATTGTAAGATAATATTGACTACTGTATTTATCTACACAAATAATATATTAAGAGAAAATTGTTATATCATTCTGAAAATGTAGACTCTAGTGTTACATTTCTTTCAAGTATATTAAAATGTCATCAAAGCCATGCGAGGCTCCAATTTCAAGGGTGTTTTATGAACAGCATTATTAGAACTATTGATCTTTATCAGAAGTTTAGAGTTTCTGCTCTAAACAAATTTGATAAATTCTACTCCTATTCCTGCTTTAATAACTTTCTGACTACTGTATTCTACTCAGATTTCTATACAGTAATCTTCTGAAATTGGGTTATAATTAAAATAAAAGCTGAGTATGGAAAGTTGTAATAAGTGTGAGAACTTTCAACTGAAATTTGTAGATGTTTTTTTCGTTATTGAAATGAATACTCTTTACATAAATTCCGATGTTTCGTAAAAATTATTTGACATGTTCATGTTTGATTATTTGTATTGTTTTTAACACTAAAGATGCCAAATAAATTTGAAGGATCGCCGGAAAAAATGTAAACAGTTTTTATTTCAATGTTTTTTACATAGGCAAAGTAAAGTCAGTCAATTAGGAGGACTCTTTCACTGCTAATGACGTACATATACGTCATACAATTATGCATCACCAGTATATATACGTATATATGTTGGATTATATATATATATATATATATATAAGATTTCACATAAACACGTGAAATAACAATCAATAATCAAACCACAAATGAAATGGGAAAACAAGACTAAGATCTTTCAACTGTAACAAGCGGTCTTCGTCAGAGTTGGCTTTTTGACTCAGACGAAGACCGCTTGTTACGGTTGAAAGATCTTAGTCTTGTTTTCCCATTTCATTTGTGGTTTGATCATTGATATTATTATATATATATATATATTATATATATATATACGTATTTTTGATCAGAGATACATATACTGATCATATCTCGGGGTTGAGTCACTCACAACCTTATGTACTTATGATATGTACTTATGATGCTAGGATATGTGAGTGGTCTAAGAAATCAGATGTATTGAGTGACCTAAGGGGTCTCTGTTACTACCTGGACCAGCTCTGCTTTGTCTTGTGTTGTCCAAATAACTTCAAAAGTTGACTATTTTCTAATTGTATATTGATATATTATTTCATTTTTTATATACACATACAGCTTCAATAATTTTAAGCCATGATGACTCGTTCCTTTTTTCTTTTTTTTTTTCCATTATTTTGGTACCTGCTAAAATGATTTCTCTGGTTAGTTTTATCTTATGCATTTCCTCCATGTGATTTTTGACAGCTCCAGAAATTAGATGCATTGTAAGCCTCCTTGGTATTATGGGTGGTAGTGGTTGTTGCTTCTATGTACTAATGTATGCGGTTTTCACAGTCACCATAGGTACATGTGTATTCATGCACTAAATTACTTTCCTTGAGCGGAGTACCCTTTGTTTGATTATTGTTTTTCATAAAAGACTGCTGATTGTGGGGCTTTTTTAAAGTAAGAAATAAGAGAAACTTTGTCTTCTTTATTTATACTCTTTATATTCTTGATGATGTTCCTCAGTACCCTTTCACCCATTTTGTACTGTCAGGAGTATTGATTTGTACAGTAAATTTTGTGAATAGTTCCATGTGTTAATAATTCTTTATCCATTTGTCTGTGTCCTTTTTCGTGTAGATGTGTCTAGAATATTATCAAACTTTTCATTAGGGTGCAGACAATTTCCACATTGTTTACAAATGCTTGTTTTGTTCTTTTTGTATTACAATGAAAAATATTCCAGTCCGAAACTATTTTGTAAGTTCTATGAACTAAGGTTTTTATTTTTATAGTAGCGTTGTGGGCACTAACTCAATACATTGAGGTAGGAGGGAGTCTTGGTGGTTTTTGTGTACACTGAATTTTCTGTTTTTTTTTTTTCATTTTGCAAATTGATGCTTACGCCAAGGAACTCGATTTTCTTATTTATTGCTTTTTCTTTTGTAAATTAAACGGGATCCTTCTTCAAATGCTTTTTTTTTAGGCTTTCAATGTCATTCATATTCTTTGATGTTATTAAGTAGTCATCTACGTATCTACAATAGACTATTGGTTTAATATCTGGTCTGGTGAACATTGGGGCGGCATGAACACTCCATCCCTCTGTAATTACATGGAACCGTCTATGTTCGTAAATGTGCAGACTTAGAGTAATTTTCGTAAATGCTCTTCTTTCAGATATTTCGGTGGTGTTGTATTGCTGTTGTAATAGACATAATGACTTATGATATCTAGTTTCCATTACAGAGACATTGTAAATAAGGACTCAACTTCTAATGTAGCTATTGCCTATTCAGGTTCAGCTTAACTTCTCTTATGCTATCAAGAAATTAATTCGTTGGTTTGAGCATGTATGGTGATAAGATTATATTTATTTCCTTTGGTAATGGATAGGTAGGGCTGATTACCTGTGAGATGATGGGTCTGAAGGGGTTTCCTGTCTTGTGGTTGTTTACTGTGCCATAGATATCTGCTAGACTAAATTCACCTCTTATGAGTTGTAATATCTTTTCCGACTTTCCTTTGTTAATGGATAGGTAGGGCTGGTTACCTGTGAGATGATGGGTCTGAAGGGGTTTCCTGTCTTGTGGTTGTTTACTGTACCATAGATATCTGCTAGACTAAATTCACCTCTTATGAGTTGTAATATCTTTTCCGACTTTCCTTTGTTAATGGATAGGTAGGGCTGGTTACCTGTGAGATGATGGGTCTGAAGGGGTTTCCTGTCTTGTGGTTGTTTACTGTGCCATAGATATCTGCTAGACTAAATTCACCTCTTATGAGTTGTAATATCTTTTCCGACTTTCCTTTGTTCACAGCTGATGTGATTTTATTCAATTGAAGTTTTAACTTGTTTGTGGGATTGTGAGATAATATTTGGATGTTCTTGTGGTTCTATGGCAGCTTCCTTTACCTCTTTAGGTATTAAAACACCAAATGACTAGCTTAGGCCCTCTGCGTTTTGTAGCTTCGACTTTCAACTGATCTTGTAGTGTTGATTTCACAGTTATAATGTTTTGCTCTTCGAGTTCTAGAATTGGAGTTATTTAAAATTTCCAGTTCAACAATTTTACGTATTGGATCAAATTTTGGTTTATAGTGACGTTTCAAACGAAGTGAATGCATATTAATGAAATCATGATTTACAGAAACTTGCTTCTTGTTATGTTTCTCTGTCTTCCTGAATAACGATTTCGTTATTGCTCTAAACTGGATAAAATTCTTCCCTTGTCAACGTGTTTCAAATCTTCACTAGTGCCATCTTCGAGAATAGAATGATTCTCAAATGTTTTTCTTTTTTACAAAGAGCAAAGTAAAGTCAATGAAGAGGATTAAAGTTGTTTGGTCATAGCTGGAGATTGAGTGACCTAAGAGGAGGTGTCTGTTACATCCTGGGCCTGCTCAGCTTGGCCTTGTATTTGTTGGGTCTCCAACCGTCTCTGTACCAGTACTCTTTGTATCCCTCTCATATCTCGATAAGATCCCGATTACTCGTTTTATCTTGAAAACGGTACAAACCGAAATTTAGAGACTTTTAAGTGTGTATTTTTAATTTCTCTATGTTTCTTTATCTGCATCGAACTGTGTCCGTTTCTAATGGTATTTACATCGAAAAAGGGTATAATATGTATACATATGTTGATAAAAGTATCAACCGTGGAGTAGAAACAAAATAAAATTTATCCGTACTCGGTCAGTTCTTCAGGTTCAAAATAAACTCTCAATGCTGATGGTTTTTTTTTTGTTTTTTTTTTTTTACATAGGCAGAAGTATAAAGTTTTGAATCAGAAAAGCTGAAGTGTATTACATTAGAGATTTTTTGAAAGAAAATAATTTGCGAATTTTAACAACAGTCTAGTTTGAATAAACACGTGACACTATTTATTCAAACTCTGTCACGTGTCCAGTGTCACGTGTTTATTCAAACTAAATAGTTGTTGAAATTGACAAATTGTTTTCTTTCAAAAAATCTCTAATGTAATACTTTAGCTTTTCTGCTTGAAACTTTTATATAAAAAAAGGGGGGGGGGTTAAAAAACGAAACATCGGCATTATAAATTTTATTTCATATATATATATATATATATATGAAACTAAGTTCTACTGCCGTAAGTTGTATTTGTTTACATTGAAATTCGCACTTACGTAACTTATTACTTGTTTGTTTCCAGCGACTTATCTGATAGGCTTTCGCCTTTAGTGTTGTTCTAGGGACGGAAATTGTGTTATATTTGTTCTCGACAAACATTTTAGTTTTGGAGGAGCCACATTACCGGGCTCGATTAGGTCGGGAGTCATATATTTTACACTACTCAAAGTTAATTAGTGAATGGATCTTTAATGAATACCTGACAACCTACAACTTTATTTCCTCTCTAAGAATGGTTTTCTGGTGGTTCCTATCCGTTATTTGATGAATTTTTATCTTTCTTGAAATAATTATATTTTTCTTGTTTTTAGTATAGTAATCTGAAGTTCAAGTCGTGCACCATTTAAATGTGAATGGAGTTGTCTGTGTTTGTAACTTGGTTTGCTTATCTCACAGTGGGAATTTTTCCTCCTGATTTCTCTGATGCCTTGGCTAATTGATTATCTGTATCAAGTGAACCACTTCCTTTGAAATTTGTTATTATAAATGTGTATGACGTGCGAGGTAAGATCCTAAATTGTTATAGTAATATGTCTTTAGATGAAATAAAATTCAAAGGTAGGTGCTTTAGTTAAGCAACACTATTACAATATTCATCCTGTAGAATCTAGATAAGTACTACTTGGACTAACAATTCCGATTTGCTAGTAGTATTATCTGTTTAATTGATTGAATCGTGGAAGTGAAATTGTATTAGAGTTTTGTTATAGTCGGAGAAACATTATAAAATCTGCTATTATTTAAAATAAAATAGGATAGTTTAATTCATGTAAGTGATGAGAGGGTGTATGAACAATTATAATCAGTTGGATCCAGTGTTAATAGGTTTGTTTTATTTTACTTAACATTCTACTAGGCTTGTGGAAATGTACTGTTCTATGATCAGAAAGGACTACTTTCCTTACATGATGTGTTGAAAGCAAATCTTTTTTTTTTTCCAGTTGTCAATTAAGGACTAGTCTTAATGTATAAATTCAATATTATTTCAATTTAAAATATAGCGCTTATTATAATGTTTGTTTCGTTATTACTTTTTAGTAAGAAGCTAGAGTAAATTAAATATTGTGACTTGTTTATATTACTATTTAATTCAATTACTAATTTTGAGCAGATATTCTGTTCAATGATGTCCGAATTTACAATTTCTTATCATTTATCCACATAATATGGATGGTTACTTGAATGGAGAGTTAGTACGCATCATTGAGATTCGACCACCCACGTCTCACATGTGATGAGAGATACTTTTTTCGAAAGAAGTTTTGGAAATGAGATTGAAATGTTTTAGAAGTAACTAAGCAAAAGTAATAAGCTAGGAAGGATATAAATAATGTATGTTAAAGGAGGATGTGTACTGTTGTACTGCTCATAAGGGGAGAGGAGAGTGCTATGGTTCAAATGTTATTGGTACCGATATTGGTTTTGGTGGGTCACATTACTTTATCATTCAATATCAGAGTATAAATTTTACCAAATTACTGTTGTTTTGTTTTTTTTTTTTGCTTTGGGATCTTTAATGCTTATTTGACATAATACTTTGGGAATCGGCGTTTTTACGTTGCCTTCTAGAGATGGCTTATGCACATTTCTCCCAGTTAATGTGCATGAAAAAATTTTGCGTCAGAGTAGAAGATAGGGTTCATTGTAATAGACTCGTGATCTCCCCAACTAGCGAAAAACACATAAATCCTCACGTTATTCAAATATAATTGAAGTTTCTATTTTTCTATTTGGAAAAATCTAGAGTGAGTTACATTCAACTTTATTTTTAGTAAACTAATTAATAATAAATATATTGATTTATAATAAACTAATTATAAAGCCTTAAATGATTTGATTCTAATATGACTTGGATCAATATCGCATAAGGAATTGATTGTCCAAAACTATTCTTCCTATTTATCTTCAATGTGTGCAGATATGATTTAGTAAATGTTGAATATCAATGTTATAAATCCTGTAATTTTTATTGTATATCTCTACATTATATTTTGAAGTATCGTAATTTGGTTTTTCTTTTTTAGGAACATCATTTTCAGAGGGCGATAGTGACTGGATTGATAATTCCTACCCCTGAAGTTACCAAAGCTCCAGATTTTGAGTCACTGAACAAGTTCCTCACAAATGCGCCCTACAAACCTCCAAAGCAACTCATCAGAATGCAACGTAAGTTTAGTATTATTAAGTTTCCTTTCTAGATAAGTCCGAAATATTGTTAATTTTATATAGGGAGTTATGAAAGATTCAAATTTAACTTTGTAGAATTTATTTAATTCCTATGTATTTTAATTCATGGAAAAAAGGTTCATGAGGATTATATATTACTTCAGTCTAATTTTAATTTTATGATTTAATCAATTATTGCCACTATTAAAAGAAACAGTGTAAAATGCATGGGTGGGGGAGTGAAATGTTTTGTTGGAAGTTAGTCGCTAATGATTTTATTTTATGTGTGAAATAGTTTGTATCTCTTTTCCTTTTTTGCGGTTTTTATTTTTTTACCCTTCATGTGACACTGTTTTCATATCAGTTATTTTAGTTTTATTTCAGTTTTACGTCATTTTAAGTATGATTTAACAAAGTTGTTTAATTCTTGAGTAATGTAAAAAAAAAGTATAAAAGCAGTTGCCTAAATCAAGTAAACGAGAAATGGAATTGTGATAAAAAGGAAAATCATGGGTAGGAATGACCATAGACTATTAAACGAAAAACTTATCAAGTTGTCACTAATATAAAAGCCAGAAGTAATAATTACTTTTACGAATTCCTTTTCATCCTTTATGAATATTTTAAATGGAATTAACAGCGGTTTTATTTAAAAATTATTTTTCTTGCAAAAGCTAAATCATATAGAACTAGAGTAATTAGAAAATAAAAAAAATCATTAATTTTTTTATATAGTATTCAATATTCAAGGTCAAGATTTTGAAATACCATTTTATCATATATTAATTTTTCGTTGATTTTTTTATCAGTTTTTCACTTACTTCAGTCATAATGTGGTGGTACTTATACGGTATTTAGGATTGAATTTATTAGGAGATATTGTTTCACTTCTTCTGAGTACTAAGATGTGAGAGGAGAAATTGATTTGGGAATAATTGGAGTAAAGATAGAAATTATTTTAATCCTTTCAGTTTAGTTTTCGAAAGAGCATAGTTAAGTTTTCGGTAGTTGAAATAAAAAAATTGTATATACAAATATTGTAGAGTTTTGTGTTCAGATTTGTATTCATCGGAGAGTGCAGTAATATGTTTGTTGCTGTCCACGCCATAATAATGATCTGTCGACCCTTTATCGACTGCTTCAAAGTCTAGGTTGTTTAACAAGTAGCCTTCGTTGACAGTGTCTGAGAAGGTAAACATTTGGTTACTTGGACCTGTGATTTAGTTTAAACCATAAGTTCTAGAAGTTCCTTTTCTCCTCTTTTATTTATTTTTCTTTCTTATTTATTTTCTTTTCAACTTGTTAAGTCTTTTTTGAACTGATTTTAGTATATTTTAACTATTTATTTGTATTAATAATTTCTCTTACCTTATTTTAGTCTGCTTTCAACTTACTTCTTTAGTCATGGGATCTATTAATTTATTTTTTACTCGAGTATGATGTACCTAAGGTTTCCTTGGAAAACTCGCTTGGTTTTGATATGAAATGGTGGTTGAAAAATTTAAAAACGATCCCGGAGGATTAATTACAACAAAGAATATTAAGTGAAAGACTTCACAGATAGACTCACTTTTCTGCGATATTTGGACGTCCTAAAATCGCCGGATACTTCAGTTGGCTGGTGCCACTCGAATAGTCTACTTCTGCTGATGATGACGACATTCATCATCATCATCATCATCATCATCATCATCATCATTCTTTCATGAAGAAAGCACGGGGAATATTACGAGGGAAATGAGTAAAAATAGACCTGAGGTTTGTCGGTTTACGAAATAATGGGGGTTTACAAAAGATGATTGAGGTAGAAGAAGAAATTTTTAAGTAGGAGGATAGCCCCATAATATGAATTTGAAAGAAAGTTAAAATTGTGATTACGACCTTCAAAATTGTTGCAGGTTTTATGAACTCGGATGGACAATGGGGGGATTTTAAAATATTGAATTTTTTTTTTCATATGAGAGGGGTGACAATTATTAAAGTGTCGGAAATGCTGAAAATTCGTAGGTTTATTATGGGGGGATATGGAAAAGGAACCGTTATTAAAAACAATTTAAACATCTAGGAAGGACATTGAACTGTTAGGCGAATTATGGTAATACTAATAGAGGAAGACGAATTTTTTTTTTTTTTTTTAATTTTGATTGCTTTTGATATATTGTTACAATAGTTTCATAAACTTATAAACTTGGCTTTTTCTAACTATAAACCTTTCGTTCTTCATTCGAAACCTAAACTGAATATATTTAAACAGTTTCCAGAATTCTCGTAACCATTTTATCAGATATTTTTTTTATTTTAAAATGACTTTTAGTGGTTGGAACAAGACTTGAGAATGTGATACCAGATGATTGGTACTCTATAGTACTGTAAAGAAGGTATTACGATTACAGTGCATTCCATATCGCGTATGCATGTGAAGATCGAGTCCGCACCACCACTTTCATTATTAAAAAAAGGGGCATGAATATCTCTATCTCTGGAAACGAGGTTTGAAATGTATATTTTCTGAACCTGGTTTTGGCATGTCTAAATCAATCGTAATTGTCTACTTCTTGAAATGTTATACGATTGTATGGTTCAAATATTTCTTACATCCTAACCACACTCTAGACATAAAATATAAGTATGATTGAGAGTCCTTTTCAATATATAAGATATTGATGAAAATGTTGAAATACGAGGATCATTCAATAATTAAAAAGGTAAATTGATGTAGAAACAGTAGCGACGTGTTTCAGATATTAGGCGGGTATCTAAGATGAGCTGAGAGATAAAAACTGTTTTTGTTTAAAATCTTACTTTTAACTATTGCGTATCAGCTCTTAAGTTTCCGCATTGGTTGAAAAACGTTCATAGAACCGTATTTTGCTTTTTGAAGGTAAAATCTTTTCTCGAATGGTGGTGCAGTATGCTGCTGAAAGGTGTATGATCCACGGAATTTTTTTTGTAAGTACATAGAATTGTCCAAAAACGGTTGAGCCTCAGTTATTAATTCAAGCTTTTTTTTTTCTTTATATATATATATAGTTAATATGTTAAATTAAAGAGATAGTTCAGATGGTTAACATTATTTTAACCGGTGATGTTTGCGTTCTGACTTCATTTCAGACGGATGAACAGGTTACCATTATTGTTATCATCATCATTGTTAATTATTATAATTGTTAAGCTGCATTATCATAATTTAATAAGAATTATTGTGTACCATTAAAGAGTTCAATGCATGCAATGCCTTCTGGTAGAGCATGTTGTTCTATAACAATAAAAAAAAATTAAAATAAAACAGTTAATTGTATAACAAAAATAATTGTGATGGTTTATAAACTATCAGTTTATAACGTTACCAGTACAAACTGAAGTACAGTCAAATGGAAGGTAGGTCTCGAAATACAAGACTCCTGAGTGTGTAAATACTTGAAAGATCGCTATAAAAGGTCAAGTGATCCTTTTGTAAACAAGATTTTACCTTGTGATGAAACTTAGGTTCACTTGTTTGAATCAGAGTCTAAAATACAAATTACTTAATAGAAGTCCACCTGTTCATCAGTCTGAAATAAAATCAGAACGCAAACATCACCGGTTAAAGTAATGTTAACCATCTGAACTACCTCTCAAATTTAACATATTAATTGTCAAAAAAAAACTTTCATTTTTCATGAAAGTTATCATTTTTCATCAAAAAATAATTTTCATTTGTTTGGTCTCCTGAAGTGGAGGCATAGAAAAAATTTTAACAGCATCAATGCTACTTAATTTTTGAAAAAACTAGTTGAAGGCTTGTAAAGCATAGGATCCAAAGGAATAGTTTATCATTGGGACAAGTTTATTAATATTGTTTTGAGTTTATGCTGAGAACTAGTAAAATATACAGTTCTTTTCCACATCATTCTCTTTAATTATTGAAGGACTCTCGTATACAGTCTTCCCCGGGAACCAAATGTGTCGCGATCTTTCAAAGTATTTGTGCTTTATTGTTGAATTCATTGGAATTTTGTTGTTACCAGTTGTTATCTAAAACTTTTTAAGAATACGTGCAAATGGTCAGTTCTGCAGTGGTTAGTTCAAATCACATTGGATGATACCGTCATACATCGCATACAGGAATAGGAGTTGCTCGATCGGTTTCGGCCGTTGTCCAAAGATATATAGGTACTACTTGGTTTGAAGTGATATAAATTCATGACGAGTAACTGATCAGTTCCTCTTAGAGATTGACAGATATTGGTACCACTTGTTTTGAAGTGGTATAACCTCATGACGCAGTGAATTGATGGTTCTATTTGAAGATCGGACAAGGCCCGAAACTGGTAGAACAGCACCTATTGCTGTATACGAAGAGGTATGACGATATCTATTAACGTGATTTCTAAGACTAGTAAGAACTTTTAAAAAGTTCAAAATTAGACAATGGTAAGATATTTAATTTCTGATCAGTGATTGTTCGAGACGAATTACTGTGTAATTCTTATATATTCCCAGATTTAAATGATAAAACCATTGAAGAATTTTATATTTTACCGTTTATTGTGAAACTTCATTGATATCCTACCTATTGCGTATTGCAAGTCTGTATTCTTCCTTGTCTGAAATTGAAAAAATATGATGTTACATTAGCATTTCATATATATATATATATATATATACTAATTAAAACTCCCTCTGAATCAGTATCTGTAAAAGTGTTTTCTTCATCAATATATGAGTATTATTTGTGTAACTTATCTTGGCTGAGTGTGATAACATATGTGTGTGCCTGTGTGAAGTAAAGTGTAAACTGTCTGAATTATGTATCCTCTTATATATATAGTTCAGTTCTCTATGTATGTGACTGGCGTATGCGTTTAATTATTATTTAATATATATTGGTGGTTTTATTTTTGTTTTTATGAGTGACCTTTATGAAAATGTGTTTTTAAGCACGTATATATCTGTATGTGTATGCCGTGCTAATTCTCTTGACTCATAAGTATTACTATCTTAATGTATCATACAAGAAAAATGATTTTTTTTTCTTCTTCAATACTTTTAACATCATATATTTGGTTCATTTCCTTGGATTTCCTATTTTAACACGAAAATTGTTCATTTCCTATTTTTGAACGATTGTTGTGGACAGATATATTTTTTAATAATGTTGCTTCTAATTTTAAGGTTGTTATAATTGTTATTATGTTTTAACCTCAATTCAAAATGTAGCATACAGTATTGACATTTTTAGGATTTTTAATATGTGGTGAAATTGGTTTATCATGTTTTAATATTTGATATTATTTTATATAATTAATGTGTTACTTGGGAATGGAATTATCGAAATCCAGGCTCCTATTATTTACCGATACTTTTATAAAGCTGTAACTACCAGTATTAAAAAATCCATAACCTGTTACGTGGAAATATGTAGCCAACTATGTGGTATAGCCAACTAGTCATTAGGTATAGGAAATTGATTTTAACTTTTATGATGTCTCTCATAGATGGACCGACAGTTGATCTTAAACTAATGACTTATGAACTTAATAAGAAAGAATGTATTGATCCATATCCTGCATAGGATTATCAGTGAGTTGTGTTGCAGCATTTCCCATGGAAGAGGACTACCCCGACTATGACATGGACTCTGAAGATGAGAAATGGCTATCGAAGCAGAAACTTGAAATTACCCCTCTTAAGGTGTGTACAAAAAGTCTGCAGCTGAGAGCCACCTCATCAACCACTGACATTCCTACAAAGATTTTTAAATAAATTAAGAACAGAAAAATCATTAGTGTATCACACTGCTTAAAAACAAGTGATATTGAAACTTAGACCATTGTCCATGACAATTTGGTCTTAGTTTGAATTTCAGCTTCATTTTGTTATTAAAATTTAATATCTTTATTTTTTTTTCAATGCTGATAAAGCGGTAATTACTCATATGAATTATATGTATCTAAATTTAAAGACATTATCTTCAATGGCATTCAAGGAAACGCATGATCACAGATTGCCCAAGTGGTTTATTTACCTTATAAGTTGGATGGATGATGAATATCTTTTTTTTTCTTTTTTTTTTTTTTAATGGAATTGTTCGTAAATTAAATTAATTGTGTAAAGAAGGTGGAAAATAACTACTGTTTCTTTCACAATGTTTCTTTTGTTCTATTACTGTAAATCAGTTTTATTTAATATATTGATATTTGTTCTTAAATATGAATCATAATATGAAGTATGTTTTGATATAGTGAAGATCATTAAGACTTGAATCATTTAGTTTTATTTAAGTTTTTTTTTTGTTTTGTTTTAGAAATAATGGTTGTGAGAGGGTAGGTGGGGTATAATGTAACTAACTTAACATTATTTTCATAATTGTGAATAGCGAGAAGACAGAGGTATGGCAAGACCCAAAGGGGATGCTAAACTTTCTTAACATTGTTACTGCTTGCAATAAGGAAATTAGAATGACGAGATAAATTGAAAGAAATGAATTTAATTTTGTGGGTGGTCAATTTAGTTTTTAAAAAATGTCTACTTCCTGTTTTTTATATTCGTACTATAAATAGAATAGTGCTTTGTTTTTGTATCATTTCTTTTTAGTTAACAGTTGCAATTAACGTTAGGTAATGAATTATTGTGTTTTCAAGTGAACATGCAACTTTTTATAAAATTGGGAGATACATAGAAAAGTGAAAAACAAACAAAAACTCTGAGTGGTAATAATGGGTTTGTTTCGAAGAAAATTATAATTTTATATCATTATATGGATCACCTTCATTCTTTTCTTATCGATGATGATATAAGTTAAGCAGTATTTGTTAATTTATTGTAGTCATACCAGAATTAACTTTAAAAAAATGTACTCTTGGTTCTCAAATATTCTTGTCTTGTTTCCTCATTCATACTTTTTTGCCACCTGTTTCCTTCTAGAAATGTAATAATTTCCTATGAATGCGTTGAAATACTTCCGCATAAAATTTATTTATATAAACATACATTCATACATATCTTTTTGTCTGTTATTACAAATTTATTGGTTTAATTTGATAGTTTAATTCTAATAAATTCTCATTCACCTGAAATTCAGTACAGATTTTCTACAATTCAGAAATGAAAAAAACAGGCTTACCAGATTTTAAACAAAATGGAAAAGAAAAAGCTAATTATTATTTGTTCAACTTTTCGGGTTTACAATACTGTAAATGGATGTCGTGGAAGTTAAAATTATTGTCACAGGCTAATTATTTATCAATATGTAGCCTATTTGAATATACAGGATATATATTCATTCAAAATATGTTTAGACAAAACTATATGTTGTAGAAAACAGTATATCTCATTTTTTGAACCAGAATTCTAAAATGTATGCGATAAAAGCACCATAAATATCTCAAAAAGTTTTCGCCGATCTTTAACATTATTACTCTCAAAAATCAGTAGAACAGAATGTATTCTATGTATTTCAAAAATATTTTTCACAGGCTATTAGGTGTTACTTGTTCGGTTATGGTTTATTTTTCGATATAGTCTACCATCAGTGACCTGTGATTGTAGGTGTTAAAACAGTAAAAACTGAGATTTGTATTAAATTTTTCTGCCAGAAAACTCTAATTCCAGTCAACATTTTGGTCTGTTATTGAATACAAGTTCACAAAAACTATTTCATGTATTGGTCTTGTAATATATGTATCTAATTCCGGTAAATGTTTTGGTCTGTTATTAAATAAATTCACCTGTATGTGTACAAACTCTTTCAAATATTGGTCTTGTAATATGTATAGCATTGAATCTTCAAATTAAGTCTGTCATTTATTGCATTTTTGGTTATATATACCGTTTTAAAATATTAAATTCCTTATTAAAATGTGAAACAGTTCGAAAAGAAGTGTTTTGTTTAACTTTTGAACTTCCTTTATTTGAATGTTTAAAACCTTTACAAAACAGTGGACGTTGGTGTTATTATGATGATAGTGATAAAAGTTAAAGAAATTAGTCTTTAATTCCTACTAAAGGTGGAATTTTTTGCATTATATTTGTGTATTTCTTTTTTTGAAATAGAAAACTCTACTGTTAACTTTTAGTATTTTTAACAAGCAAATTTCTTCTTTGCAAAATAATATTACTACTATTAATTTAAATCCAGGTAAAATGTTGACTGACGGTCCTATCAGAAAACGAGATTTTTTTTAATTCATAATTCACATAATTTCAAACGTATAACTCTTTTATTTTTTAGCCATTGAACTTTAGGTTAACCTTCTTGTATGTTTGATTGTGCCTGTGTCCGTATATTTATTCAATTATATCCTAGAATCCTGTTGAAAAGCTTTCTTTATTTTTGTCTTGAACGATCCTTCCCTTACTCAGTTTATTCTTCTATTCAAGATAGTAACCTTGTTCACTCGATTGAGAGTCAGTGATAACATTTAATAAAGAATTAAGTTATTCCTATACTACGCAGAAGTTTGCTAAACTACATTTCTCTTAAGTAACCAAATAATCATTTTAAGTTCATTTAACTTATCAGTATAGAAATATGTTCAAATAAATATCTCAATTATTGAAGTTGTTATTATTAAGTTCCTTGAATGTTTAAAGTTTAAATTTAAAAACAATTCTTGAGGTACATAGATTGTTCAGAGTATGCAAATAACTAAAACTTCTTGAAGTAAAAAAATAAAGTTCATTTTTCATTGTAGATCATTAGATCCCCTTTTTGACAGATGTAGACTTCTAATTTATTTTTTCTTTTGTGAAAAGAAATTTGTTAGTGTATTCTGACATGTTCAATAGTATAAATTCTATGTAGGGGTCGATGGTATACATTAATCCGTAAATACCTGATCTTATCAGTAAGGTTTAACGTCTCTTCCTTTTGTTTGAGGTAGAATATACTGATGACACATTTTGTCTTGTATATCTTAACGTTATCTCGGTTTGATTTTCAGTAGAGCATAATTTTTGCATAATTATCCTTTACTCAATTCTTGAAATGTAAAATCACTCTTTAATTTTGTAAGACAAAATTCAACTGGTCATCATTCATTACCATGCTGAAAGTTCTTTGGGCATGGTTTCTGTGTAGCCGCTTATTGTGGATATTTTTTTAACGAATCTAAGTGGCCTGTGTGTGGATGGTGGAGATTATGTTCAATGATTAGGCGTGTCGTTTTAACTCACAGGATTCTGTACTTGGCTGTTTTTAGAGTAATCCAAGAGGCTATTTTTACTCCTTCCCTGGTCACATCCGCTCATGTGTTTCTGCTGTTACCCTGGCCTCTGTAATTTCAAGATGAAAAGTGGTCCTGTTGCCTTATTAGTATTGTTGTTCAATTAACAGCATCTCGCTAGCTGTTCGGTCACTAGTTTCAGATTCTGTTCTTGTAGTTTGAAGATTGGCCTATACAAAATCTCCAGTTCTACTTTCTTAGATCATAATTAGATATGCAATAGTACTTCAGATGTGAAGAGAGTATTTGACAGCTCATACCTCCTGCAATGGTGTGAGCTGTCAAAAAACAATAGAAATAGTTTAGTTTATAATGCGGTTATTCCAGCGAATACCTTACCGCGGTAACTAAATTATATTAAACAGCCCACTCAAGTGAATTAAACCATGCCTGTGCTGTACACCAGACTTTCTCTAGTTTCAAAGGTCATCCATTAGCTCCATTGATTCTACTTCAAATAGAAAATTTAAAAGGGTTTGTGAACTGAAGTTTAATCAGGTCATTTTCAGGAATGGCAGACTAAATTTCCTGGATGTTAATACAGTTGAATTCAATAATGATATATCAAAACTTCATTCATCAATAAACCTATAAGCAAAGATAAGTACTTTATGCGGACAGTGAATTCTCCCAGAGGTACAAGGACTAATAACTGACAGCAACAGAGAATGGAGAGTTATTTTGCGCTAATACAAATTCAACGAGCAAGCTTTTGTAAAAAATAGCTAGTAAAACCGCCAGGTCGACTAAATTGTAAAAGATTTTACCTTTATGAAAGTCGAGGCTTAAACATCAGGCACTAGGTTCATAAACTGTACTCTATAACCAGAGCTCAGATTTATAAAAGACAGGAACTCAAAATCAGTAGAAATAATTATAAGTGCAGTGTATCGTTGTAAGGATTGATGCATTAAAATGTAAACAGGTTTTTTTAATATTAAATACATTAAGAAGGAGTTATTTGTTTGGAGTATGGTATGTTAGAGAGTGCCAAATAAACATCTGGACATGGCTATGAAAATGTTTATCATTATGCTCTTACCAAGGGAATCAAATAAACTAATAGTACGTCAGTGATTATTTTTCCTATTTATATAGGATACTTGTTAGTGGTACAGGTAAAGTTAATTTATATAATGTAAAAATAATGTTCTTGAATTCGTGAGTAGGTTAGTTTTCTTGTACACTCGCCTGAACTACCTTTTTTTTTTCAGTTCGAAGAAATGATGGATCGCCTGGAAAAAAACTGTGCTCAAAACTTTGCTTCCCAGGATCGTAAAGAACTTCTCCTGAAAGATGATGATGAACTTTCAATAGCAATTTACGACTATTGGCTTAGTAAACGGCTGAAAACTGTAAATTTTGAATTAATATGGTTATTTTAAATTAAAATAATTGAATATTCAAACATATTTATATTGTTTCTAGCCTCAACCCCTGGTCCCTTCTGTGAGAACTAAGGCATCTCGCTTTGGAGGCACTAATAACAACAACAATCCTTATCTGGCATTTAGACGAATAACCGAAAAAATGCAAACGAGAAAAAATAGGAAGAATGATGAAGCGTCTTATGAAAAAATGATCAAACTGAAGAGAGATTTAAGTAGAGCTCTTCATTTATTGGAACTTGTTAAGAGGAGAGAGATTTTGAAGCGGGAACTCCTTCAATTGACGGTGGATACCTACGAAAAGAGGTTCATTATAATGTTGAACAATATAATATTCTTATCTCTGAACCAGTTCTGTCAATAATCTTAATTATTTTTTATTAGGTACCAGGCAAATGACTTGAGTGGACAATTACTTGCCGAATTGTCGGCAGCAAAACCAAATCGCCCAGCATTTGCACCCATTTATACAAATCAGTACACTGGTAATCACACTCCGTCCTGGCAGGTTAAGCCTCCTAAAGAGGAATTAGGACTGAACAGGAAGGAGAAAAGGCACTACAAAAAACGGAAACACAAAGCTATTGGTGTTCTTGGTCCAGGGGTCAACGAGGTTCAGCCTCCTTCTTCGGGAGATGAAGATAGACCTTTGTCTCCTGCAGAACAAGTAGCCCAGGCATTTCCCTTCCAAAGGAACAAGCAGTGCCAATATCAAGCTGTTAGTACTCTTATTTGCATATACCTTATGCATACAGCATTGTCTTTATTTTATAGTTTATGTGTGAAAATTTAGTCTTAACAGTTATGAAGTATGTTTGTATACTTTTAACGTAGTTTTTAAGATAGTAGTATTACACAATAATGAAGCACTGACTATTTTGCTATCAATGTTTAATGTCTTTTGTCGCTTTTAACAAAGTTACGTGGTTCATGCAGTTCCAAAAAATATGTGTATTTATTTTTCAAAAACACTATAAGGGGTTTCATAACAGACAGACGTTGCAACTTAATTAGATTATTTCACTTAAACATTGTGAAGTTGAGGGAATACCTTCACAAAGGTTATTTAAATACCTTTTTTCCATTGTAATAAAATAGTATACCTTGTAAATTCGTCTCTTTATTGAACTGTGAAATAATATTTGAATTGACTGAAAGAAGTTGGGCTTAATTTGAAACCGGGTTGGTTGAGGTATCTTCTAATGATTTGTTTTTGTTATTTAATCATAATGTATGTAATGAACATTGTTATTATGAATTATTGTTATTATGACAATAATTAGGAATTTGTTACTTTGGTCTAGTAAAATTATAGTCCTTTCTGTCTATAAATTATATTTATATTTCTATAAGTATATTTCTATCTGTCTATAAGTATATTTCTGAGGCAGTTAATTTTTTTTTTTCAGCCACACAGTGGTGGTAAGATAGGTAACTGGCGATGGTGTAGTGAGGGAGAGGGAGGTAGTGGGGAAGAAAGGTTCAGGTATAGTTTAACATCTTTACGACACCCTCAGCCTCGGTGCATCGGTCTAGCAAGAAGGAGATTGGGACGTGGAGGGCGTGTCATCCTTGACAGAGCTGGTGGTTCTATGGATCAGTTCTGGTCCTCAGTAGACTTTAAAATACTGGAAAATGCTCAACCTTCTAATGAACCATTGTGAGCAAAATATACTATTTTCTATTGTAACTAATGAATGTTCAATAAATTATTACTATGATTTCATTTTCAGGTTTCATTTTAGGCCAAAAACTCCTCCTAAATCACCACCTGTGATATGTGAAGATTTCATGGATGTTGATTCTGCAAGTGGCAGTACGCTTAGTCTGCAAGTTGAATCACCATTTGAACCTCATTCATCAACTGTAGAATTGAATCTAAATGAGTTATTCCCTGATTTAGACATGGTCAATTTAAAGCAAGATATTTTTGGTGGTGGCGATAGTGACTTCAGTAGCAGTAGTGGAGGGTTAAGCCCAAGTGTGAAGTCATATATGACCATAAGTAGTAGCAGTAGTGGAGGGAGGAGGTCAAGTAGTGTGTATAGTGGAGGGTCACTCCTGGAGAGACTGGTCGAAGTGGTCCCCTCTCCGATTCATCTTACTTCACCTTCAAGTAATTCAAGTCGATTTTTGTCTTCATCTCCCTCAACTTCGTCAATTTCCTCCCAAGAAACCATCGGATCTTCCTCAGTTAGTTCTACTGAAAGAAGTAGGACTCGTTTAGTAAATAGCAAATTAGACAATGTTCAGTTCGTGTTGAGTGAAAGTGAATTATCTTCTTCATCTGGTACTCAGTACACTCCAGTGGTAGCTACACCACCACAAAATTATCATGTTCCTCCCTTAGCATGTACTAATGGACCCTCCAATCCATCTCAATCAGATTGTGGTAAGTTAAGTTTTAGTCTGCACAGTATAGTTATATATATTATTAACTTTTAACGTTCTTGCGATATGAAATTCTGAAGTAGGACTACAGTCTGTCAAAAATATGTTTCTTTTTTGTGGAACCTTTATATTTTTGTATATTCATACATTTGTGTATGCAAACAAAGAAGACTTCTTTAGTCAGGGTAGCCTTCACGCCAAAGGTAGTGAGGGCAAGGCTCATGCAGTTATAAATAGCTTCCTGTCATTCACTCTTATCAACAAATATTTAGGCTTGTTCTTTTCACCAACATTTATCTCAGAACTGTTATTTTTTATTTAGAATTTTCTAGAGAATTACAAACATACCTCCAACCAGTCACTTAAGAGGATGATTTCTCCCTTTTATATATAGTACTTTTTTTTCTAATGAACTGGAACCATAATCTTCCTAAGAGAGTCGTTCTGTAAACTTGTTCGTGTTGTTTTGCTGTTCCAGTCGAGAGAGAAACAATCTAAAAGGAGACAGACATATATCGACACCATCTGAGAAGTTACGAAAACAGCTTTCTTTGTTCTCGTACCAACTGATAATATTCTAAATTAATGACATCCGAAGACGTAATACCAAGTTCAATTCTCCTAAGTTTAGCAGCATAGAAGCCATTAACAGATGACTAAGAGACCTCCCGAACAACATCCTCCCATAGTTATAGATGACTATGGCATTGGAATTTGGCTCTTAGAATTAGACACAAATCCTTCAGGTTCATCTTTAGCCAGGTTTCCACTTTCACAATATCTCAATAATATATTATCTTCCTTCATTTCCAAAGTATACTAAATAATCGCAATAAACACATGATGGAAACTAATAAAAGTAAAAACCACAAGGAAAAATAAAAAACACCGAAAATGTGCTGTGAGGCCTTTCAAATTTATGTCATCAGAGAGTAAGCAACTAGTGATACTAAAACTCTAGTTACTCTTTAGAGCTAGTTTTTCTTACCTTAGATTTACCTTAACTCAGTTTTACCCTAAAGGAAAGCAACCTAAGTAGATCCTCAAAGCTAATCTGAAGTTCTGCACAAATGAGGGTGCCTTCGTCTGACCTCGTGATAGAATATTCTGACAAGTAGACAGACGTATGTGAATTCTGTCATGATTTGGAAGTTGATAAATTTGCTTGCTATGTTTTCGTGGCTTCAGTGCTAGAACTGATTTCCTTCCTCCTAACCAATGGTCCGAAGTTGTGATTAATAACTGTTAAGTCTACTAAGGGTTCCTCCTTAGTAGTCTGTTTTTGCAATATTTATATAAGAAGGGTGATGAGAGTTGTTATATAAAAAAAAATCAGATCCTATTATCTATAGCAGAGACGGTGCATTTACCTTTCTTACATAATATTTTACGTAAGAGATAAGATAAGTTATAAGACGTAATATTTTACCTTTCTTAGGAGCGATCATGAAATCATAACTGATAAAAACAACTAGAGTAAGTCTAGTGTCTTGTCTTGTTGAAAATAGTCACGAAGTTGCATACCGTTCTTGGACGTTCCATTTAACCAAGGATCTGGGAAATTTAGTATTACATGTCTTGTAAACTCACTACCTGAACATTCTCTTAATGTGAGAAGTGATTGGTCTGATGGATAAAAGTTTTGAACTATCGCCATTTACCTTCTAAGGATCTTCATACTGAGTGGTAGATGCGTTAACATTCATAGAGTTACAGAGCTACCCATGTCCTTATGAACAATGAATGAATCTCACAATAGTGAGATCCAAAAAACCTGTTTTGACCGCCGTGTTCCTTAGCCTTCCGGCCATTACACCAGAGATCCAAAAAACCATCAATCCCGCTGATAATCAGTAAATTCCCGCTGAGATGTTTGTTATACAAAGCCTTCGTGTGTAACTAGGATGAACAAGACCCTCTGTTACATTATTGATATATTGAAGAAGACTAGCTTAGCCCATAGAACAATAGTAGTCTTGTTATGAGAGTTATCCTCAAATTTTCATTCCTTAGTTTCACAATTGCCATGAGTATATTTGAACTGCAAGTGATTTTGCAACCCAGCTCTTTGCATACATCCATACGACATGACACTGAGAGCTCCTGACACTCAATCTCTCAGTTAAAGCACGTAAAGACTGTGAAGAATTGTTCTAGGATTCGTTTCATTTGCATTACAAAAACCGATTGAATGCGTCAAAAGGTTTCATGTGAGGATTATTGAAAATAAAATACGTATTCTCACTCAAATTCATGACTGCTTTTAGTTTTCTTGATGTCTGATTACACTGAAATTTACTAGTTTTATAATTCAAGTATTAAGAATATGTTCTGTACTATATATACGGATGGCATAGGTCAATTGGCCGATGGCATCCTTCAACCTTAATTCTTATCCTTTCTGCAGATCTTTTTGTTTATGTGCTAGCTATCTTATATCCTTATATATATATATATATATATATATATATATATATATATATATATTAATTCGTGGAAAAGTAAACTCCTTGCTTATTTATAAATGTTGGAAGCACTTAGAAACTGTTATTCACGCTATGTGAATAACTTAGAAACTTCATCGAACCCTAAGCTTTATTATAATGAAGAAGAATATATTTTTTGCTAATGAAGCCTGCGTTACCTGAATCTAGTTGTAATACTAGTACTACGGTATCTATACTGAGGTGATAAGTAGCCAGGCCTTTCAAACTTCACAACGCAAAGGTTGATGATACAGCAAAGCATCCGGTTAGTTCAATCAGACCATCTGCATATGCTAAGTAGTGTTTCAAAGTTTTTCTCATTGAACTAATACTGAAAAAATATTGAAATGTATTCTGTTATTGAAGGCAAAAAGTTTATAATAGTTGAAACTAGTCTGTTACACAAATGAATTGGAGAAATTTATTAATCTTGTAATAGCTCGTTATATTAAAAAAGGAGGAAATGCGCCTATAAAAGTAAGTGAAATCCTTCTTGGGTGGTTTTTCCGTATATAGTTTTATGAAACATTTACGGAATGTTTCTATTTGTAGATTTTGTAAAGCTATGCCTCGCTACAGAGATCTGGAAATTACGAAGGTTATTCGCATAAAAACGAAAAAAAAATGAAAGTAGAAATTTGGTGCAAGATGAACTGTGTTCCAAAAGGCTATCAGATAATATATAATAGTAATCAGAACAATTGTTCTGAAACTAATGGCACCTCTGGTCCAAAGGAGTTATTAGTGTGACAATTCCCTCTCCTCTGTAAACTTTGCTTTGCAGCTCGTAAGAGAAAGTTACACTTTAGTTGCCTCGATTCGTTTCAATAGAAGAGAACTACCACATGTAACAAAAAAGATAAAACCGCTGCATGAAACTCTTATTTTGAAATTAATGAATAAAGCTGGTGTCATATCACATTAACTTCGTTACTAGTGCAAACAGACAATATATGTTACTTTAAGTACATGACATCGAAATGTAGATATTCCGGCCGAAAACAATTCGTAAAAAGAAGTCTGAATCTATATTGCTATACAACAGAAATAAGATAGAATTGGGCGTACTGGACCAAATAGTAAGATGTTATTCAGTCAGAGCAGGCACTAGCTGTTGGCTAATGAATGTTTCCTACATTTTGGATATAGCTCTTATACAGTTGGAAATTTTACAAAAATGTTGGCAACTCTACAGCTAGTCGGTGGATTGTAGTTCTGAGTGTTGCTGAATGACACTCTGATTCATCTGATTGTTGCTATTCACGTCATGGTCAAGAGTATACCAAAAAACGGTCTCATGATTGATATACAATGAACTCGTAGTAAAGTACGTTGCAAGAGTTTGAACACTAAGTGTCGAAATAGAACAACATAATTATGAGATGACTGCAAATAACCTGTATATGGTGAATATGGATGGCACAAGGCGATACTTAATCCTGTCAAAAAATAAATTTTTAAATTTAATATTACTGCGCCCTCAATTTTAATTCAATAAATGATTTTGAAAAACCTCATTACTCCATGTCATCTGAATGTAATGATTTATAGATTTAGTAAATGCTCTAATTTATTTACGAGAGTTCTCTTCTACCATATTATAAAAAAAAAAAGAAGAAAAATAGTAGAAGTACCCATTCCTTCAATCTCAGTCCTAAGTCAAAGAGATGATTCAGGGGGCAAAATATCTATCGGTTTCTTATGTCACACTTATCGTCTAAACATCTGGATGCTTAACTGACAGGTTGGTGGTATGTATACTGTTCCTTCCTTTAGAAATATTGGCACTGAGATAAATGTTAGAAGTAACAAACTTCAGAAATTGCCTGTTGGAAGAGTCAATGAGGAATAAGTTTTTTTTTAGCTTCCTTCTCTCCCTTCTTTTACCAAATCTTTTTTTTTTTAATCCCTTGTTTTAGTTCTCTGCAACCGTCGGGAATACATGAGGTTGTAAGATCGTGGAATTATTCTAATATACCTTAGGCAACTTTTTATTTAAATCATCTTCTGACTTACGGAAGTTTACTAGTATAACACATCAGTGAGAAGGTCGTGAACTGAATTAAACATATTTGAATGTGCATCTGCCAACACTTTCAGCCAATACGTATTAACTTATTTAGTGTATATTTTTATTGAAATATTGATATTAAAAATGAGATGACGACTCACTAGTTAAATTTATAACTACACAATATTTGTAAACGTTATTTGTTTTTAAGCAATTTTATCTAAATTCTGAATCAAACTTATTAGAGTTTTGCTATAGATATTCAAATGTAATCATTGCAAACTGTAGAATACTTTCTTCATTACATATACCACATACTGTCCTCCATATCAACTGTTTATTGTCAGTACTAATTAGTTTAAGTACAATTTTAATGATCCTCAAATTCAAAGACAACCAAAACTAAACTTTATTCCGAAATTGTTTCATTATAACAAGTAGTAACAATTAAAATATTTAAATTTGAGGATTAATTAATGGATAACTAACCATTAGTATGACAAAGGCCCTTTTAATCTATATAGTCGTATGTCCTAATTACTGTTATGAAAAGTCATCAGAATTTATTGATCTAAATAACCACTTAAAGTTAAACTGAATATCTGGAGTACTTATTTCATTCTTTTTTTTTAGTGGGCTTTGGTTGGCTTCAAAATTCTAGCAGTAACTTGCTGCCATTATTGATAAAGAATGAAGGTAGCAGTTTGCCTGTCTCTATTTCATCGTCTTCCTCTTCTCTTCCCCAGACGATAAACTCCAAACTTCCTGTGGGGTCACGTTCACCAACCCGTATAATTAATAGGTAGTTTTGCATTTGTTTCCTTAAACTTGTCCATATTTTGTAATAGCAAACAAATATATTCGCGTTGAAATATCCTGGCTTAGAATTTTTAATGCCAATCACTTTAATAGTTTGAAAGAAATATTATGAAATTTATTTCATAATAAATTTGGCATGCAGTATATTCAATCTAAAATTAGAAATGAACTTATTTATTAAATGAGATGTATACGATATATATACACAAGTTTTGTAATTGACCGAAGTAGACTATTACGATTGTTTTACATGTTTGTTAAGTTCATGTAAGTTGTTTTTAAAATAACTAATAGATATTTTCGCCTTATAGTTTGTTCAGTATATTTAGGAAATAAAATTGACTAAGCTTTATAACATATCTTACGGTCCATTTCAAAACATGCTATTTACTATCCATTCATAAAAATAACTTTTATCAGTTCCATTTTGGGAATTATATTTTCAAAGAATTTGAACCACGAAAGTTTATATCTAACATCTGTACTCATAATTATTCGAACTTTAATATTATATTTATATTTAACTTAATATTATACTTTGTATACTAAGTTTTCCATATAAATGATTTTTTTTTGTTTAGTTCATTATTGCTGTCAGTTCGTAATACCAGTAATTTAATAAGTTTCTTGTTTATTTAGTGAGGGAAACGGAGGAGGAAATGATGAGAACATTATTGAGAAACACAAAACGGGTTCTTCGTCAAGTTTAGTGAATAACTCTCATCTAATGGAGGTCACCTGATGGAGGCTTCATGACCATTCTTCTGGTGACAATGATGATGTTGATGCAGTACATTTATTGCTCTACCACAATAACAGCGAGTGGCACATTGTTATTTGTCTCCTTAAGCTATCTCACGCCATGTGATCCAGTGTCCTGCCTACCCTACTGGCTCAGTGCAATAACACAGATGACCTCTACCATATTTTAAAGGGTCATCGTTTGAGTGATACTCTCAACAAGCCCATATGATCCTCTTCTTGATTGTTTCTCAATTCGTTTTGTTTTTTTACTTTTCTGTCAATGTTACCACCTGTTATATCCTTCATTATTTATGTTTTATCTGGAACGCATACCTCTTTGGCGTTTCGGATGTCGTATGTTTGGAACCTTACTATACCTTATATAAAGTTTTACTATTTTCTGTTTCGCTATTTGTTTGGAAACAAATATTTTTTAAATATCATCATTGTGGATGGTAATCATTTCAAAATTTGTTTAAATTCTATTTTACCTCTCTTCCCCCTCTCTATCTATCTACCTATCCTTACCTCTTTATCTTCTCTCTCTCTCTCTCACTAATCATCGTATTTCTATCATCTTTGTTATTTTCTTTCTCCAGTTGCGTCTCTTCCTCCCATATTTTGTATTTTATTTTTTGTTTATTAGTAAAATTGTTGAAAAATAAATGAGTCATAATCATGAATTTTATTTGGATTTTAACTATAGTTTGACTAGTAAATTGATGACCAGGTGGCTGGAAGTAACTTTTTTTAATATGACATTGAAACTGTTTTTTAATTTCTTGTATTGGTTTATAATTTTTTATACAAACGTCTGGTAAAATGTATATACGTTGTATAGTTATCAGCCCACTGTTTCTTATTCATAATTTTTAATTAATTTTATGGTTTATCAGCTTTATATATATACTAGGTTGATATGTTCGCAGTATGTGAAATTACTGCGTACATTTTATACCTGTCAAGGTTATTATTTCAGTTCATTTTATCTGTCCAGTTGTAGAAATATATTATATTTTTGAATTAACGAATAAAATAACAAGCATTTTAGCCTTACCAATTCTCAAATCGAGAATCGCTACATCACAAAGGGTTTTAAAAGAATTCTATCTGTAACTGTCTATATAATTTGGGAGGAAGATTAGGGATATATGAGAGAACTGTCGTCAAGAGGAGATTCTCTGTTTTACTATTAGTTGTCAGTTACTGTTAATTTTAAACAGTAACTCGTTATAACTGTGATTATGGTAGTGTTATTTTTAATATTAGTCAACGCTTTCACTGAAACTGGATATTCACATTTACACTCCCATATTTCAAGTTTAATTTATTTATTTATTTATATACTTTCCTTAAATGCATGTGTTAATAACATTGAAAACATTTTGTTCCTGTTCCAGTGGAAAGCTATTCTTTCATCATTAATATATAAGTCATATCCTGATATCAATTATTGTTAATAGCTAGTTTTTGCCTGTGATTTGTCTTATAAGTCCTCAATTGTGAATGGATAAAAAACTGTTTTGTGTAATATAAAAAATATAATTGTATGACGTGAAACTGTCTCTTGACAAAAAATCACATTCCTTAAAACGTAATGATGTAGTTTTCATGGTTAGTTAATTTATAAATTAATTTAGGTGTAACATTCATTTAAAACAGTTTGCTATCTTTCTCTTTCAGGCTGGTTGTTATGTATAGTTTATGCTGTTTCTGTTCAATAATGCTGTGTGATTTTTCTGTAAAGGTTCTGAATTATTGTTTGTTATTACTGACTAAAGATTGAAGACGCATCCTGAAATATGTATCTTAGATATTTAAATTAACAAGTACATCTATATACTTTAAGAACAACAACAACAGAAAACAGTATTAAATCATTGTTAATATTCGCAAAGAAGTTAAACAGTGTTTCTTTACAAAATAGCATGAATGTGAAATGAAAATTTATGATTTGGCGTATGTCCAATTTTAATGTAGTACATTATTGAAGATGTTCCAAAAATATAATAAGTAAGTCAAAGAGCTGTTAATCTCTTAATTGTTGAAGGTAATAAGCAGATAAAGAAAATATTAATTATTGTTGCTTTTTTATCGAAGTCTCATGTTCCAGTGTTCTTTCCAGTATTATAAATAAGGAATAAATCTATGTCCGATATACAAATTAGTGGTCTACTCAGTGAAATATCTTGCTACCAGGACATTATGAAAACACTTATTAACAGTTTGCTGTCACATCTAAATTTGTGAAAGAGTATTAGTGAAATGAGTATGTGTAATTCTTTTGCTTCATTTTTAGTGTTCTGTAGATCCGAAATAAAATAAGCAACTTAAAAGCTCTGACATGAAGCAGTTTTACCCACCTTGTATTTATGTACATTTTACTGTAGAAGTAGCTATTGTGAAATCATAACTTTAATATAATTGAATACGCTTAAAATCATCGTGTAATTTCATTTTTATTGTTAACTAATATTCATTGCATTTTATGAAACACATATTTTTTTTTCTTTAATGAATAGAGAAATGTATTTCATAAGAATGAGATCTCTCCTCACCCAGTAACCTTATTTTTTATTTAATGGTCAAACTATTGACAGTATATAGTCTTTAAAAAAAATAAAAAAACGCTTATAATCTTTTCTATTATAATAAATGGTTGTCCATTAATATTCATGTAGATAATATGTTAAGGGCATTACGGGTGATCGTAAATGTAAATTTCTGGCCTAGAAAGCGAGTTAATAAGCGGTGTCCCTCTCTTGTATTGATAATACAGAAATTACAACTGATCAAACTTGTGTGATGATGTAAAACAAAAAAAAAACTGTTTACCTGTCAACAAACACAACACACTCATACACAAATTTATATATATTACATATATAAGTATGTGTGTATGTGTGTTATTAAAATGTTCTTTCGATTTATGTAATTAATGTGTCTTGTAAATATTTTCAGTAGATACAAGGAAATATTTTGAGTTTATACTTCAATAAAATTTAAATTTTCAATTGGATTATTTATTTAGACATCTGATGGTCCTCTTTCACAGTTTTTGCAACAAACATACCTTTTCATCTTCATAATGAAATGTGATTTCTCTTTCTTCGCATAAATATCCGTATTTATATTCGTTACGATGTTTAAAAAATTTCGACAGGTGTCCCATTATTGATGAACAAGAATGGAATTATTTATTTGACACAGTAAAAGTTGGTTGTTTTCTCTGGGTCCACTAATTTTCTAGGTTATGAAATATAGAAAAAGAATATTGAAATAATTTATCAGTGATATAAGAGACCTTAAATTTGAATCGTGCTAAAAAATTGCTTTAAATATTTAATATTTATATTAAAACTTTTAATATATTTTTCCCTTTTAAAGAAAGATGTAACCATTTTTCTTTAGTTGAAGAATGAAATAATTTTAATCCTTTATCTCCATTTATTGATTCATGAAAGTATTAAATTAAAGTTTAAGTAAATGATTATTCAGTTTGTTAAGCTCTCGAAGTTATTCATAATTTGTTAGTTCTTACCATTTCTTCATTAACTTAATTGTTAATAGAA
The DNA here is from genome assembly GCA_026182355.1 of Hermatobates lingyangjiaoensis. NCBI lineage: Eukaryota > Metazoa > Arthropoda > Insecta > Hemiptera > Hermatobatidae > Hermatobates > Hermatobates lingyangjiaoensis. Next base: position 6,612,285 of record JAPFBL010000106.1, on the reverse strand, counting down.
TGTTATATTTGTAATTGGTAATATGACTGTATAACATATGCAGTGTGGAAGCTTAAAGGTGGAGGTAGGTTGAAACGAATAGGTAATGAAGTTCTGCTGTCATTTCCAAACGATTATTTCATTCATTTCGTGAAAAAGGGGAGGTAACCAAATTAGTCAGTAAAAATAAAATATATAGTTACCCACCCCTATGTGATCAACATAATCAGGCTTCCATACCGAAAAATATTATTACTCTTGTTATGCAGATACAGTATTTTTGAAACGAAACTCTTATTAGTTGTTGGATGTAATCTAATTCCTACCCCTTTCATAGCAGAAATATTTTGACAAAATTTAATGGAGAGATTTATTAAAGCCCTTTGAATAATTTTGTTACAATTGATATAACAATTTTAAAAATATATAAAATTTGATATCTCCTTTACGACTATCTCACAAAACAAAAATTCATCCATAATACTTTTTAAGAGCGCATTTGAGGTAACATTGCTTCTTTATAAAAGGATAAATAACAATTTAATCTTAAATGTTGCATTCCTACAATACTTTGGTGCTAGAGTTTTCTAATCAAATTTCAGTTACTATTATTTTTAGAAAAAATAAATGAAGATTAAACTTAAAAATTATTTTCTTGCAATTCACTTAGTTGAGTTACTTTTTTTTATTGTTTATGAGATGATCCGATTAGTGACTACTGTTTTGGACAAACTTAATGTGTTTTTTCCATCAATTACAATAGTATTGTATTTGTTTAATTTGAGTTAGAAGTTTTCAGTAAAAGAACTAATTGACCCCTTAACATCATCTCCTCTAAATCATTATATATCCTTTGTACCATTATTATGTGATTGTAATGCAGGTTGCAGTAAATATCCTAGTGAAATGAGGCGGGCTTGAGATGTGAGTATGCTTAACTCTTTTAGTGTATCCCTATTACAAATACTTAACTAAAAACCAACTGATTCTTATTGCAACATGATAAAGATATACAAGAGTAAACATAATCCAGTTTCTATTTCATTTTAATTAATTTAGGAATTTTGAATTATTGTTTAGTGGTTTTGAAACGTTTATACATTTTATAGCAACTTACGTCGAGTAACTGATCCAGAGTAATGATCAAAATTTTTTTTTATTGATTTGATTTTCTACCCAAGTGTTTCGTGAAACTAAATTCACAATTAAAAGTCTTTTTGAACTCAGAACAAATCTTTTGACCACAATGAGGCAAGCAAAGGGTTTCTGGAACAATTTATGATTACTTTGTTCAGAAATGTGCACCAATTTAATTGATGAAATTTGAAGTCCAGATTCTATATGCTATTTGAGAATTAAGCCTGAATACTAATGGAATTAGTAAACAAGATTACCTGAACTCGTATATCAATAGAATAAAAAAGTTATTTGTCGCGGTCTGTAAAAAAAAGCATGGGAATGATTTTATCTTCAGCTACCGGGCATTTGTTTTGTTTTTCGTGCAAAACTAAGTTATCAGGCGGTTTTTGATGCCACATAGGATGTTAAATTCACTCTAATAACTGATGGTTCTATGTTAACAAGGAATGGTCTCGAATTGAAACAAGGTAATAATTAATTGGTACACCATTTTTAATTTCAAAAGGTATGCAGGTAAAAAAAGAAAATGCTTGCACAAACTACATACATTTTTAATGCTTTGGTATAGATGAGTGGTTGGGCTACTTATAAAAGTCGACGTAAGCTTTATTTTTTGGTAGATTGGTAAAAAAAATTATTGGTTTACAGTATAATCTAATTACTTATACTTAGAATTACTTCATTTTAAATGCAAACTGTCACAATAATACTGAAAAATGTATACTTTTTCAAATGCATATATGACTGAATCCAGATGGAATTTGAAATTTAATTTGATTCGAAACTGTCCAGTATATGATTCAGTGTTTCTGGAATGGCATGAACCATGGTACTCACATAATATGTAACCCACAACGAATTATTCAATTATTTATAAAATAGGTGTTGACATAAAAAATCATCATCAAACCTTAAAGGATGAACGAAGTTAATATTGATCGTATGGTATTGTCTAAAGCAGCTCATTATTAAACGACTCGTTTGAAATACGTTATTTGAGGATTTGTTTGTTTTTTAACTAATGCAATCTTTGCACATAAGAATAATATAGGTATATTATTCTTATTTATGAACATGGGAGTTCTCCAGAAAAACATTCAGTTCAAACGATCGCTTAGATAGATCAGTAGTATTTACAAATTTCTCCTGGGTTTTTGTGACGAAATAGTTGTGTATTACTTATATTTTTATCACCACGTTTAAATAAGTAACTTATGGCATTAGTTCTTGAATTCAGTCAGTTATTTAGTGAAGATACAGAACTATTGATCTTTCAAAATGTTGAAAATAATAAATTCCACTAGTTTAGTTTTCAGATAATTATGAAGAGTTTCAAGGAGTATTAACTAGTGTTTGAAAATAAGATATCTAAAATAAATATTACTTTAACATATAATTTAGAGCGCTTAATAGGAACATTTCATCTTAAAAAATCAGTGCAAAATGAAATAAGAAGGGAAATTTTAAATTATTATTGTGGAGTTTGCAAAGCTGTGAAAAAAGCGCTTCGAACGGTGCAATTCAGAACCTTTTAAAATCAAAACATTTCCTGCTTGTAGAGTTCACTTAAAATTTTTTATTGTGTATTTTTTAGTCGAAAATCTAAAAGTAAAAGTCAAATTCTTGGTTTTGGAGTAATATGAACATGTTGATTGCAATTAAAAGTTGTTATATACTGTTGTGTTAGGGATTCCAATTTTATTCTATCCTGCCTTTGGACTTAACTGTCTACTTACCTGGTATGTATTAAGAGTTGTGATTATGTGATCTTATATTGTGATTATTTTGTACTTTTAAAAGAACGTATTCCATTTTTTAAGTTATTTATAGTTCGTTCTTATGAGCATATGCACCGTATCACTAATATGTGAGGCATGAAATTACACTACCGAATTCTGATTTGTCCCAAATTGCTAGGTTATTTCTTTTATACTGATGTCCTTAGAATGCAGTTTGGGCTTTCCCAGTTTTGTTATCGTTTGTTCGTGTTATCACTTTGACTGAAACCCCTTTAGTTTATAGTGTGAATTCATCATAGAGTTGTTTATTTTTGCCGTACTCATCCTTTATTATGTTCCTGAACTTTTATTGATGCTTGAATAAGAAATATAAATTTTGTTTTCCTCAATTAGTAGGCATTTTATGGACTAAGACATAATGTATTTATTTGGACGTCTTACCCGATGATTTGTTCTCTTCCTTAAAGACTGACTTCAAACCATTCGCATTTGTATAAAGATATGTTTGGAATGTATATCAATGAATTTAGGTAAATCAGCTTGTAGATAATTCTAAAGAAAGCTTTTACTCGATAGATTGGCTTGCCCATAGATTTCCACTTGTTTTTTTTTTTAAATTAAATAAAATATGGGATATAACTTACTTTATCTTTATATAAGTGTATAATTGGTAAAAACGTCTATCATGTCATAAAATCTAGTCGAAATAAATCTGGGGCTTCGTCAGTTTTACCGGTTCAAATGAAAGTTTTTTACATCCGATGTTTTCGTTTTATTTAATTGACTTCTTAAAAGGGAGAAGCGGACATTTGTAAATACTAAAGTGTATAAATTATTACATTACATAGTGAAGTAAGGAATAAGAAATGTTTAAAAAGTATATATATATATATATTTTTCGTTAAACACTTTTTGCCCCTTTGTTTTAGTTTCTTTTCTTGTTAACTTTTCTAATTTTCATATTAGTGTTTTGATGTTTTCTGGAATATGAAATATTGGTAATATAAGCCGAAATATTAACTGTCCAAAAGTTTTATCTTTAAAACTCATTGTTCATAATATACACTTATTAACAATTAACCGACGTTTTAGTCTCCATGGACCATCTTCAGTGCATTTTTTTAAAAATTTAACAGACTAAGGCTAGAAATTTATATAAACTAAGATTAAAAACTTAAAACCTTATTATTATAAAACTTATTATATTATTATAACCTTATTATATTATAATAAAACTTTTAATCTTAGTTTAAATAAATTTCTAGCCTTAGTCTGTTAAATTTTTAAAAAAATACCTTGAAGATTGTCCATGGAGACTGAAACGTCGGTTAATTGTTGATAAGTGTATATTATGAACAATGAGTTTAAAGATAAAACTTTCGGACAGTTAATATTTCATATCCCAGAAAACATCAAAATACTAATTAGAAAATTAGAAAAGTTAACAAAAAAAGAAACTAAAACAAAGGTGCAAAAAGTGTTTAACGAAATCTGTATGAAAGAAAATCTGCTCCCTAATTATACAAATATATATATATATATATGTATAAAACTATAGTTTATCGGGACTTGGTCAATTCTTCAGGTTCAAATTAAACTCTCATTGCCAACGTTTCGGTCTTTTATCGGTTTCGGACTTTTATCAATATTTATATATGTATATATATTTTCGTAAATGAAAACCATTTCGTTGTCCAGTTCCTTGGTATTATATCAGATGGCTGAAACAAAAATGTATTAAGCATGGCTTTATTAGTGTTTTTGAAAGGGTATATTCCATTCGATAATTGTCTGCTTTAAATAGTAGTGATGACCACTATTAATATAATTCCTCTAATCAATATTGCAATCGCTGAAGAAAGCGGTTATGATAAAATTCATGGCAATCAGTGTAAATTGTCTTTGTGATGATTACATTTGCTATAAAGTATTGTCTTTCTTATCGGGTGAGGGAGAGTTTTTTTTTTAATTTGTTAGATGTAGTAGGGTTATTGATGTTAGAAAAATAACTTAAACAAAAAAAGTTGATCTGGAGAGGATCCCAAGAATAGTGTTGTTTTAAGAAATGGAGTATTTATTAGATAAGAATATTAGTTTTGTACATTGGTGAATTTTCGGAGAAATATCTTAACAGTAGTGTATAAATCAATGGATTCAACTGTAATTACTAACATTTGAACTAATTGTTATTACGAATTGTAACTCACATTAAATGGAATGAACTTATAAATCCCTCAGTTGTTTTCTGAACTTGTGAACATCTAGATGGCCATATACTTTGGTATGAAACCCAGTGGTTTCTCTCTCTCTCTCTCTCTCTCTCTCTCTCTCTCTCTCTCCACACACACACACACACAGAAAACTAAAAAAATGAATGTCATGTTCCGTCTCCCTTTTCTGTAAACTTTTCCTCTTTTTCAAATATTCTTAAGTTAGTTATCTTTTTCTTATTTTAACTTTTGATTATCTTTTTTGAACAGGTATACACTTGTACGTGAATTAACTATAAATCTATTATTGACTTTATTCTTCAGATTTACATTGGAGACTGTATTATGTGTCCCTTTATATACATGTTGTTTTGAAGAATAAATCACTTATACAATTATCGAGGACCGTTTGATTGAAAGGTTTTGGTTACTATTTATACTTGATATTAAGTATTTGGTTTATGTTTTGATATCATTTCAGGATATTTATTATTATACTTATTTTATGTATAAACCACACGCATGTTTTAAAAACAAAACTAAGGTCTTTAAAACAATTGTTTCTTTTCTGAATTTGGTATAGAATTTATTGGCACTTAAAAACAGTACTTCTTCATTCAGAATAATTTAACTATTTTTTTACCCGGTTTAATAAACATATGCTTTTATTGTGGTTTGATTTTGTGTGTTCCAAATTCTTCATTAATAGCCAGAATTATATTCAGAGTGGAGTTGTAATAGACCTTTATTTGACATGCATACATATATATTCTTCCCCTGAGTTCATCATTGCACTAGAAAAGCTGTGAATTAGTTCATCTAAAGAAATTGCTTGATATGAATTATTTCGGGTAGGTACGTGGCAATTTTAAAGGATTAAGATCACAAACTAATTGTATGCATGACACATTACCATTCATTTTACGTGTGGAGAACTGTCATTTTCGTAAAAACATGGTGAGATACTCCAGTTTAACTTTTCTGAGGAGGAACTCCTATGTCCATAACTTGTTGCGTTCAAAGTAGGTCAGATGGTTTTATACTGAAGTGCATAAGTGTGAATGATCAATTTATCCGGCAAGGCTGTTGTATTTCCTAGTTTTCTAATCTACAGTTCAATTTCAATCTGAATTTTTATTTTGCTCTTTAGTTTTACCTGTCAGTAAATTTGGGCTACGTATTTTGCTGTCACTTTGCCATCTGTCCGTCCGTCTGTTATTTGTCTGACTGTTAGGTATTAACAGTCGTTTTTCTCGCCATTCTATGTAACCAAACAGATACATTGTTCTAATGTGGCGTGCAGCTAGATCAAAGCATAGGTGTGTAGCGTCAAGTTTTTTTTGCATTGACTCCAAACCAGCTAAATCAGAGGGGTACAACACTTTAGATGCCTATGTTTCTTATTAATTTTTTTTGAGAAGTCGGAGTCGATGGAAATTTACCAACTCCTACTCCACAGACCTGCTGGATGTACTGAGGCCGTCATCCATACATGATGATTAGCGTCGGCAGTGCTTTGTACAGGTTGACCCTGGTCCGAAGAGGGAATCTGGAGCCAGGCCTTAATAGGTGATAAATGCCACTCCTGGCACCATAGGCCATGTCAAGTGTGCTAACAACATAGTCATTACGTGATACTTTTTCGTCGATGTGGACACCAAGAAACCTAAAGAAAATGTACCATGAACACATGGTACATTGTGTTCATGGATGCGCAATACAAATATGTATCCGAGACCCTGCGTAAGTTGACAATGAAGATGCATCCCAGTGATTAATGTCCATCCTCTGTAGTTTTAGAGAGGTATCGATGAAGTGTAACTGGCATGCCACGGAAATGATGTCTTCTACTTAGATCCCTTCTAGTGCCTGCATGTTTCGGTTGTTCTTATAGGAACTCTTTGCTCAATCTTGTACTCAAGGATAGAGTGTCTATATCATTAACTCTAAAGACCGTTTAGTGAAATAAGAATGAACAATCCTTTGGAAATAGTGAAGTTACACAGCGCGTCCTAGTTTATTAGTAATGCCCTCATGTCAAACGCAATCTAAGTCCTTGTTAACGTCGATGGCTAGGCTAACGTGTGTGCTCTAAGCGCTCTCTGCTTAACGAAGTGTAGACAGTTGAGGGTGCATTCCACAACTGAACGCCCTGTGTCGGTTTTTGTATCCAAATCGGATATCTATAGCGGAGGAACAGGCATGCGTATTTGATTAGTAAGAGTTTTTCACATACCTTCATCAGGAGAGTAAGGAGGTTTTTGTACCTATAGGAGCTATTAAACTGTGTTAGTTTCAGTGTTTCAGTTAGATCCTTACCAAGTTTCAGTGTAAGTGTTATCTGGGCCTGTTTTCATGCTGACGAAAACTAAACAGTTTCAATGCAAACATTATATGGTTCATTTGAATTATTATAAACCATCTTAATTCGTCAATTTTCTTCTCCATACGAGCTTTCGAAATACTTCCATCTTCACAGAGTGACAATTCGGTAATATCTAAGGTTATCTATTGGGGTTATCTTATCTGTATACCAGTCTGTCGATATTTTATTCAAAAATATATTCCATTAATTATTGTCGATTAAATATTCGATTTCTTTACTAATAAACAATATTTATAATGTCTTTTTTTCCTTTATTTGTAATATTTGTTTTTTGTGTCATCGTGATCCCTATCTTGTCTGCCTCTGGGTCCTTTTCCTAATAATTACCATTGGGAAATATGTTAATTATTTAACATAACCACCGGCTGGAATAACCACCCGTCTGCTGGGTGGTTATTCTGTTCCTTTGTTATGGTATTGTGAATTGTTTTGTTTAAATATTTCTAATACTTCTGTAATTGCGAGCATAGACCTTTATGTAGTAAGTCCATCGAGTTTTCTGTACTCTTGCGTTCGTCATACGTTATTATGTATTAATGTCCATATATAATCAAGTGATTATCAAATATGGTATTATGTTTATTGTATTTGAAAGCGTTGAACCTCCATCAACCCAAACCTGCCAAGGACCGTAAGTGTGGCCATCTTCCTGATGAAGACTGGCCAGTACTACCTTGAGAAGCATCTTCACCGCATTAGGGTTCTAACATCTCCAGAGTCCTCTGTGCCATGAGACAACTGATGTCAAAACACTTGAAGGACTGTCCTGCTTTGAATCCATATCAACATGCCATCAAAATTTCATGCAAATTCGCATCTCTACTGGTCAGCGTGTCACCGAATGGCCCAACAGCCAAGGGTGGGCGTCGGTCAATCAATAAATAAATGTTCTTTGAACCGCTGTCTTAGTCTTTACTGTGTGCTAGGAGTTGAAGTTGAAGCCATTAACCTGGTAGTGGATGCCCCACTACTATAAACTTGTTTAAGGTTTTCAGAGGTCTAATTATGGTTGGTGTGCTATACACTAATAACAGCCTTAATGGCTACCCATCGTGCTAGTTGTGTTAACTTAACCTCGAGGTTAGCTGAAAGTGTTCTGTATATCCTACATAACTGATATTAGAGTTCTTTCATTACTCTTTTCTGCTTGGATTCCTATCAGTTCTGGTGATTGATTAACCTGGTAGACTGAACTTGTATTGTTGAGATAAGTGAGTTTCACTAAACAGCACAATCTCGATTAGTGATGAAAGAGTGGTGATTAAGGAAATATAAGAGGATGTTTCTATTTCTGCGAACTCCATTTGCGTTCCCTATAAGACCTAAGTTTTCTATTTTTTCTGTTCATTATGATTGGAGAGCAATAGCAGTGGTTTCACAAGGAGATTGTGCCCATCTCCTTGAACAATCCCACTTGTTCTTGAACAAGTCTCACTTAGGTGAGGCAATAGTGAAGTTGTCCTCTAAGATCATCTTGATGACCGTTAAAAGGTTGTTTTCCTCTTGACTAACTTTTGAATTAGAAGTTGAGGAGGCAGGAGTGCTACAGGAGTCAAGAGCTTATTTGTAACCTCTTTGGCTATGGAATTTTAGAGCTCTCCCTTTTAGTCTGCACTTTAATGTATGAGTAGCGTCTATAATTTACCTCGTGATGCTCCATGCAGTTAGAACAAGAGGGTGGCACATTATCTTCCATTTCTTGTAGTCTTCTACATCGGAGAACCTAGCGCATTTGGGCTGGTGTTACAGAATGCCTGCATATGGTTAACACACTGGCACCCAATGTATTGAAGAGGTCCACCACTCTTTCTGGACCACTCAACCTTCACCTCAAATGTTAAGAAATTGAAATTTTTTTTAGAAAATGTAATTTGTAATTGCTATCTCCCTAGTGGAAGTAATAAACTCAAAGAGTCAACTTTTCTTAGGCTGGCTGGTTCGCCTCTTTACCATTTGGGAGGACCTCTGAGAGAGGGACTACCAAACCGTCTTCCGCCATCGAGGGTAAAGAGAATGAAACTTTACTTTAGACTAAACAAGATTCTGTAGATGGTCTAGTGCCTATCTTATTCCCTTGATTGTATTTTAATCTGTTTAGTAGCAACAGTATCCCTAAACAGATCTAGGACGTGATTAATCTTAGTATATTTTCTGTACTATTCATACCCGGAAATATGGGAAAGTGGAGGTGCACTTTGACGTCAGTATTAGTCTTAAGTATGAGGTTTAAGAGTTAACGGCCACGGGGAAGATTCTGTCATTGTTGTCTTAAAGACTACCTACGTACATACGTACGTTCTACTTCCTGATCTCAGTTGTGAACTTCCTTGTGCTTGTTATCTTCCCTGTATTTCAGACAGTCTGCTTTCCGTTTCTTTTTTTCTTGGCACTGACTCAAGCTTACCGAGGTTGAAGTCATGATTAAATAAATGAACTGTCTTAGATTAGATGGTCGTTTATAGAAGGCTTCCGCAGAGTAGTCATTTCCCGTTTCAAGTTTTGTAATGCAGAGCTACCAGCCAGTTGTTTACGAGTGTCTGAAGGACCAGCACTGAGTCTTACTGTATGCTTTGCGGAGCAGTACGGAAACTAGTGTGGCCTAAATACGTTTCACGGTACCCCGAAACCGATGTGCATTGGTAAGGTCCAGTGTTATCAAAAATCCCCATATAACGATAGTTGTTCCTACACAAGACCGTTTGATTCCTCTCAGGCTCTGTCAGAAACTCCAAGCTTGTGTGGTGTTTCCTCATGGTTATTTGATGTGTTTTATGCCTTCAACAGCCTTCTATGACGGCATTAGTGTATAAGAGAACTGATTGGCTGTTAGGAGTAAATTATTACCTTAGGAGAGTGTAAGCTACTGCGAAATGCATAATACATCAGTATAACTAGTCACCTTGTAACGTCTAGTGACAATTTAGTTTCAGCTGGTTTGATAAAACAACACACTGCTGAATTTGTTTTCGTTCCAAACTCAGTACAAGGCACAATCATGTTAAAATAAACGAATGACTGAATACACCGCGGATACAGGACGTATTTACAATCCTCAACCTTGGTCCAATCTATAGTTCCAGCCATCAGAGGTCATAATTCACTCGTAACATCCAATCAGCGCTCGTATACTCTTACATTGCTGTAGTAGAAAGCTGTCGAAGGATAAAATACGTAAAATAACACCTATATATTAACAAACAACAAACTAATCGGCACTTTCTTTGAACTTGATTGAAGAGAACCTTAATATAATCTCACGATAATATATCTTATGGTTATTATTGTTGTCTATAAACTTACAAATTATTATGAAGAACTGATATGAGGTATGTTATTTACAAATTAATCTTCATAAATTGAAAAAGCCGTTTTAAATCTTCGAAAGAAGAGTGGACACTATTTACCTTCAAGAAATAGCGTTATTTCCATTAATCATCAAAGCATTATATGTAGGCAAAGGGAGAACATGTGCTGTAGTTATAATAAGTACAAATGATTAATTATACATTGTCATACAAATCTCTGGTGAAGGCAATGTGGTGAAATTGTAATAGCTTAGTTTATTTATGATTAGCACATGTTTTTTTCACCCTTAGAGATATTAATGAAGGCGTAAATAAAATGGAACTATCGTTAATTTCGATGAAAATGAAACATTTTTGATATCAATCGATGATAACAGCCTTTCAGAAAGTTGATATAACTTTCGCAAACTATTAGAAACGTTATTTGTATCTAAACACTTGCTCTTTTTAAATTAAGAAGGCAGATCGCCCCCGACTTTCAGATCTAACTATTAAGAATAACCAATTATTGAGATTTATTGAAAATTGGAGAAGCAGTTTTGAAGAAAGTTGTTTGCATAATAAGTTTTATTATCATGTTGGGAGAGGCCAAAGAAGAAGTACAATAATGATATGTTTGCTTTTTAAGCGAAACTGAAACTGTGATGCTTTGACGAAAAGTTGAAACAAAGCGTCCCTAAATTATTAGACGACTTGACTTTTGAACTGAATACTAACTTTTCTCTTTGGGTAAAATCAGTTAAACTGATAGATAAAGTTGTAATTGTTAACTGAGATTTTATTGTTATTACTTTTCAGGAAAAATGAAAGGAAAAATAGTCGTTAAACTTATAAATGTATGCATTGGCAGACAACGAAATCAACTAAATTTTGAAAAAGAAAAATGAACTCTACAAGGTAAAAGTAGCAGAGGACATATAATGGCTTTATTATACAAAAGGAATATGAATCAAAATTAAAATAAACATTATTTAAAAAAAAAATAGGGAGTATTTACTATTAAAATAGAAAAACAGAATGTTTCAGCTAAGTTATGTGATGTGTCAGTCTAGTAACCTGTGATATATACTACCTGGCACACCACTAATGCTTATTACACTTTTTTTTTTGAAGTGTTGGTAGATCAGATAAAGTAAGATTTTCGTGAGTAAAGACTACAGTAAAACTACAACCGAAGATTTACAAGATATTTACAATCTGAATATATCAGGATAGATATCAATTTAGTATTTCCTTTAAGACTCGTTAAAATACTAGAAACTCCGTTCATACAAAAATGGAGAGGATAAAAGTTTTATTCAGCAATGGATATTACAGCAGAGAGGTACAAAGGGTTGTCAAATATGAGACAGAAGAGACTATATCAAGTGGTGCTGAAACAATGGGAATATAAATACACCTCTAATGAAGTAACCAACATGCGGTATGCACCAAGAATAAAGGAAATGAAAAAGTCATTGGTTAAAAAAAAAATTATTGAAAATGTTTAACACATGAAATCTAAAACTATAACATCAGACTGTTATATGTAATATGGGGCAAAATTTGAAGATTTTCTGGATGCTTTTGAGACAAGTTTAAAAAAAAAATTATGAAACTTCAAAGTCATACTCGAAGTTAATCAAGTGAAATAGGGTATCTGTTGTGGTATTGAGAGAAGAGGGAAGGAAAAGAGGTATTTTAAAGGGCATAACGGACAATCAAAGGGAAACAAAAGGCTTGGCAAGTAAACGTAAACAAAGGAGTTCAGGAAGGAATAAGTTAAACCTTATCTGCTAGATGTTAATCTTGGTAGACAGTGCTATTGAACTCGTTGATGCTCTTGTCTATTTGGATGAACCATTACTAATGTTTCTAGTATTTTAAATTTTAATTGGAAAATTTAAGAAATGATGACTGCCGACTATTTGTTAATAACTTCGATAGTTCACCCTTGATCATTTTAGCTTCTGTAAAATTTACATAATGTTCCTCTCATTATGCAATAATATGACACTGCTTTGTTCACCTCTAATTTTTTGATGTTGTTTCACATGAAATTTCAACGATTTACGAGATCTTGTTTACTTTACGACAGTGTTACAGAGAAGTTTGTAAATCCCACTAGACTTCAGTAACGAATAACGAAAAATAAAAATCTTAGGAGTATGGCGATTTACTCTTGGAAATGAAAAACTCTGAATGGAAAGAATTGTTTAGGAATTTGGAAAAATACTGCACACGATGCAATAAAGTGAAATCAGATATATCCTTTTTAAATATATGCATTCAAGGACTGTTCCCAACCTTTACGAATGTATATTGAAGAGATGCTCTAAGTACGTGGCTTTCATTAGAGCCGGAAACTTACAACTTCAAGGACCCCCCCCCCCCCCGCTACATACACACAAGAAAAAAAAACAATCAAATCATTTGGTCATAGAACAACAAATCATATATAGAAATTACAAATCATGAACATATGGGAATTATTACAATTTATGTACATTATAAGGACTTCAGAATAATTGTGTTACAAAGAAATCTGTGATTAAACCACATTCAAAAGTCTAGAGGTGGATCGTTTCTTTTCATATTAAAAGTAAATTAAAAAAAAATATTAATTTATTGAATTGCTTTGATTAAATGCACATACGAGGTATTTATAGCAAGTTTTCTTGAAAATTTGTTTGTTGAAATGCGATTATAGTTGAAACACGAAGTTTAAATTCTACATTTCACCTGAGATATATAGATGTAAAAAGAAATACGTCCTGAACAAAAGAAGAGACCTACGCCTATTTCAAACTTCTTTTAATATGTTCTGTTGTTAGATTAACTTGGTCATCAAGGATCAAAAGTTGTTCCTAGTTGACATCCTTTATCAGACCTACCTTTTTACCTTTCCTGGTATTGACATAAGAAATGATCTAAAATAAGTTCATTTTACTTTCCATCCATAGGACTGTGAAAAAAGTTCAAAAGTAGCGAATATTCCAAGTCTAAAGTGTACCTCTTTGAAGATTCAAAATGGTGAAACTACTGTCGATTTAATCAGACATATTTGAAACATGTTTTTTATATGAAGTCGATTTATTCGAATACATATTCAATAATTTGTTTAAAAAAAATAAAATTGTACGTGAGAACTTTAGAACAGTATTCTTCCTCAGCGTGACCTTCCTAAACATTTATATAAATTAATTATCGAATAGATTTCGTGAAATAGCAAAAAAAAAACTTTAGAACCCAACTAATTTGATCATCAATACAATAAAGTGATATATATTTGATTGGCAGTATTATGTAATTATTTTTATTCTTTACAATTCAGTTTATATTAGTTATTTTTTTAACATGGGTGACATTTTTTTTAGTGGAAAAAAATGTTTATTATACTAAAAAAAAGTAATTGTAATATTTCATTATTTTTTAAATTATGAATTGTTCATATTATTTGCTCAAGTATATTAGGTACATTGGTCGGAGGACCACAGCTTTTAGTAATACTCTGATGTAAATGAAGTAGTTCGAACGATCAGTTTTTGGAAATGAATATTGGTAGGTAATGTTGTTGAAGTTTTATAGCGCTTATTTGGGCTCAGTGTGCTTATTTTAGGATTGACATGATTTCAGGCAGAGGAATCATTTTTACACTTTTAACCATCTTTTTGATATCCAGGCGCTATAGAAAAAAAAAATGATCATCATGAAATTTAGAACAATATAACAATTGTTTTTGATGATTTTTTTGTTTATACTAGCTATTGAAAGTTTTGTTAGAATAAGGTGATTTATAGCGTTATTAACGAAAACTATGTTTTAAAAACTATTGAATATGTACATGTATAGTTTTATTGTTGTTAAGAGTGTAACTCGAGATAACATTACTTAATCACTATTATAATGTTCGATATGATAAATTAATGGAATTCCACTGAATGTTACAGTATTTCCTGTAGTGGAATAAGGTTTTGGAGGTAGAATTCAGTTTTGTTATTGCAGTCGAATTATCAATGTTTATGAAGTGTGGATAATCAGTTAACAGTACATGGTGTCAGGTGTGTCTAATGACTGAAAAAAAGCAATATTGGAAACAAAGTATAAACTGGTAATTGAGTATAAAGTAGAGATACGTCAACAGAAAATATATTATATTCTTTGAAACCATAGGCAGAATTTGATTTTACAACGCCTGCAAACTGGCCTAAATGGATCCGGCACTTACAATGAAAAGTTTCAAATTGCTTGCAATTTGTATAAAATGGATGGTAAAAGTGAGGTCCACATGTTAATGTTCTGTTTAGGTAATGATGAAGATTCACTGTTAAACACATGCAAAAGAATAAGTACCTAGGACAATTTGATTCTTATTTTGGTATTAAGGAAAATTTAGTAAATGAGCGAGCTAAATTTTTGAATAGAATGTAGCCGCCTGCTAATCCTGTTAATATTTTTATTTAAGAGATGTTTAAGCTTGCAGATTCTCTTGAATTAATAGGGGATCTGTGGGCTACCTGATTATGGATATGATAGTAATTAGTGTTCACGTTTCAGCAATATTTGAATGAGACATTGCGGACTATTTTAAACAAGGTCGAGTCTGCAAGGCTGAAACAAAGCACCATTCGTAATGATTATCTAGTAAATTCTGATGTTAATCGGGCATCACAATATAATTTTAACAGAACTAAAAGAGATAACAAATAATTTATGTATGGTTTTTAACATTCTGGAAGTTTCTTCTCAGTATGTCCAGCTAATAAGATAACATATTACAATGAAAACAAATTTAAACGTCATTGTAAGTGGTGCAACATATTTTCACAAGATTCAAAGAAAATCATTGAACATTTAGTAGGTATCATCCCGGAAGGAATTTAATTTTAGGATTGATTGATTGATTGACAGTTCACTATGGGAAGTTATGTTAAAAATAATTGATAAAGTAATGAAATTGAAATTAGATTCTGGTATTGACTTAACAGTCATATACAGTTAAAACTTGCGTCGAACTCACTTTATAGGTCGGTCAAACCAAACTGGAAGTCTTGGAAATTGTTAAATTTCCCATAAAATTTAAATTGTTGTTCTGTGGGGAAGGAGCTTAGCTCTAAAAGATCAAAAATATAAATTTATCGTGTCTAAATATTGATTCTATCTTTTCAGAAAATATCACAATTAATCGCAAATATATGATTAATATTTGTGATACAATTAATATTATTGACTACAAATCCTCTAGTCAGTAAATCACTACAGGATTCGTCCTTGTAAAATAATAAGTAAAGATTATGAGTTGAACGGGAGGAGATCGAAGAATATGATTGCGCCTATTGGTGAACCTACAAAGTGTGTCTTATAATTGACCTATGCAAAGATGAACGAGTTAAGTCAACGGGGTTCTATACGAAACTGAAGAGTTCTGATGCCACCAACGGGTTTTGGCAGCTACCGTCGACGCTTCTGTTACATTGACGTAAAAGAAATAGTTTAGACATAACTACTTCTATATGCCATTTGGAATAATATGGACCCAGAAGTGGATCAAAAACACATTGTGCAATTACCAGTAAATAATGAATCAAGCTGATGATATTTGGAGGTAGGTAAAACTGAACAAAGCGTATGGTAGACTGAGACTATTATTACAACGACTAGAGTAGCAAAGTATTGCATTGAATTTGAATACGGGTTCTTTTGCTCTTGGGAAGTCCGTTGTTTGGTACTCTATATTGAAGAGAGTATATTCAGCCTGACTCCACTAAAACGGAATCGATCCAACTACTAAATACAGCTAATATGTCTCCCAGAGTTGAAAATTTTCGGGTATATGGTTAAATATCAAATTTAATTTATACTGAATAGTTTTAAAGTGGTGATCTAACAGTCCACTCACAAATTTTACTTCAGAAGGATTATGAATAGGCGCGATGTAGTACCCAGCAGCACCAAGTGTTCAAAGATGTGAGGCCAGTGTTAGCTTCACCAGAGTGGCTGCTGATGCTATCGTGTTCTACCCCATTGTATCAATAAAGCACATACAGTGCCACTATGCACAAATAGAGCGAGAAGCTATTTCTCTTAGTCCGGTGAAAACTTTTTGCCATATATGTTAAATTCACTATTCTTTCTCATAACGGACCATAAGACACTAGCAGAGTTGTTAGGAGTAAAAGGTGTCTTAGAACTGTCAGCGAGATTACAACGCTTTCAAATGTGGCCGCTGTGTTTCAACAATAAAATATAAAAAAATATTGTACACACTAAGCTTACTTTCTAGGGTGTCGGTCATATATAAATTGAACAGGGAAGATGCTTACCATGTACTGATGGGCGTCTGGAATTTCTAGAAAGTGGTAAATGGTGGATGCAGATAGCCAGAAAATATATCAAAAAAGACAAATAGTACAAAAACTCTTATCGTTTGCCAATTTGGGAGATATTTAAATGACTTTGGAGTAGTATTGTTAAAAGGATTTAGAACATTTCTTACTGATCCATACAAAAAAAAAATCTGGAGTGGCCTGCACTCAACTTTACTATAAGTAAACTTAATATCAATGTTCTTGGGTATATAATATATAATGTCTCATCTAAGCATAATGTAAACATTTAAATGGGAGATACCAAATAATCACCTACAAGAGAACATGGTGTTTGTTCAAATAGCTAGTGGATTTCTCATATCGTTTACTTGACCTCCTTATACATTGAATATTTGAGTCAAATTTTCAAATTTAAATCAGAAAAATACTTTTATTTTCTCTGAAAAACATCATAAACATCGAAGAAAAAAGAAAAAATGTGGTTTTAAGATAATTTATAATGAAGGATATACAATAATTAAATTTATTAATCTTCAAACGAAAGATTTCCATTTTGAATTATGTTTTACATTTTTGGTCTTTTATAGAATTATTATACTGGGAATTTTATGGCTTCTTAGTATCATATCATATATACCAATTTTCTCTCAGTGAGTATCATTTTTCCTGCGTCTTTTTTTTGTACTCTGTTATAAGCTTGCTATGAATGTATATTGGGAAAAAATATATTAGTACTTAATCAGTTTACATACTCAACTCAAAGTCTAAGCCAGCTATTCAATGTAATTTAAATCATTTATTGTTGGGAGCTTCTAATTTTTGAAAATATTAAATATGAGCTATTAGACTAGAATTGTCTAATTTTATCTCAGTGGTTTTGCTCAAAAAATTTCTAAGTCAATGTAAACAATGTAAAAAAATATCAAAAATTCGACATGTATAGCAGTTGATCCCTTAGCCTAGGATAAACAAACAGTTTTTATAGCTTTATTGCTCTTTCCCCATAATTGAAACTTCATGAATTTTTTTTATTAATTACTAATTTTTTGTTCCATTTTTGGTAAAATTTTTATGAGTTTTTAATGAGCCGTTTAGCGTCAAAAAAAATTTTCATAAAAAGAAATCGTACTTAACGCCCTTTGGTGAATGTAATTTTGAAAAAAATTACCTCAAATCATTTTCCATACAACGTTCTATTTTTAAGCATAGTTTCATTTTGATCCGTCAAACGGTATGGCTTGTATGGCTCTCACAAGCTTTGAGATTGAATTATAAGTCAAAAATTTTACATTTTATTGAGAAAAAAATATTTTCTGTTGTTTTCAAATTCTGAATATATTTTTCGTTTGTTCCATTTGTAACCTCAAAGATAATGCCAAAATTTCAAAACTCTAGAGTTAGCAGTTTAGGAGAAAAAAATGTTTTCTAAAAACTGGTTTTTGGCAAAAAAAAGTGACTTTCCCGTCATGCATAATTCTTCCCAAACAATAGGGTTTTTCTACCCTATGAGACCCATTTTTGTGTAAAATATCAACTTGATCCATAAAAGATTCTGGACCGTAGCGTGATAACAAGCAATGCTAACACACTCACCTACCCACATACACACACAGACATCATCGAAAAAACTTCATAAAACGACTTTTGGGACCTCAAAACATATAATTCTGTCAAAATCTCGAGATCGAATTTTTTCACGGTCTCGTGAAAAAAAGTTACTATACTTTACTTATACTAAAGTAAAAGAACACTCGAAGCTACATTATCGATATTTAAGGCTGGTTAAATGCTGCAGATGCGCCCAGTAGTCTATGTGATGGCCTGAGTATAGCGTAGGTGGATAAAATTATTACTAAATGTGCAATAATAACAGGTCAAATCCAGCAGGATTGCTACTGTGTGAGTCATTGTCTTGGACCTTGGTAAGTACATTGAAATTAAAAATGATATTTAGTTACCATCGACTCTTTTTCCAGATATCTAGAATTAATTTACATCAACAGTTTAACTTGATGTATCGTTAAATCTGTCGTTGTAGGAATTGAAAACGTATCCGAGGTGCATACAGACGGAACCACACTGTTTTATGAATTTGTTACAAAATATAAATTTAAACACATTATTTTGAGAGGACATTTTTCACAGTCTAACGGTGAAGCATTGAAGGAGTTCGGTCGGTTCACAGAATTGTGAAATTTCAATTACCAAAGAGAAAGAGAAAGATTTTTTTGTATAAAAAAGAATTTTGCAAAAAATGTGTGGATCAGATAAATAACTAATAGCATTCCAGTTGTATTTAGAGAAGATTAGTATATTACCATAGGTTTAAGAAGTAATTTTCAAGGTATTTTGGAGTAAAGAGATATCAATGTTAATAAAGTGTATTTAATCAGTCAACAATACAACGGCTATTTAGCTCTTAAGGATATTCTTTGTGGTTTTTCATTGCAGTCCCAATGATTCTGTTCATGCAGACTAATATTCTAGTTATTACGTAACGATATGGTATCTTTACGGAATAGAACTAGCCCTCTTTCTTGAAGGAAATTTGTCAAAATTAGTAAACTAAGAATTTCAATCTTGTAATAAAACAGTTATTCGCCCAATAGCTATTTATGGCTTAAAGGCTTGGTCCTTACTGGTGAATGATGAAGAAAAGTTACGTTGTTGGGAGCACTAGCTGCTTTTAATTGTCTATCAGGAAGTGTGCGTAAATAAACTTAGGCGAGTTCGCAAACACCAGGAGCTTGGGGACCTGTGTTTCCCCAGAGGTTGCTGGATGATGTTCAGGAAGACCTGAAGATGATGGGTGTTCGCTCCTGGAGTATGATACTACAGAACAGAGAGGGATGGATAAGTGTTCTTTTGGAGGCCTGCCCTGAACGGGCTGTAGTATCATCATGATAATAATAATAACAACAATCATTTAACAAAACATCTATTTTTATTTTACTATAAGTAAAGTACAATGATCGTGAACCAATTCGACCTCAAAATGTTGACGGATTTACATGTTTTCAGGTCCCCCAAAGTAGTTTTAGGACGTTTTTTTGATGTCTAGTGTGTGTGTTTGTGTTTATGTGTTGATGGGTAGTGGATAAGGTGTGTATCTAAAAAGCTTGTGTACATGCTAAAATCCACAATCTTCTATGGATCAAATTGATATTTTACACAAAAATGGACGTCATAGTGTAAATTACCCTATAGTTTTGGAGCAATTTTGCATGATGATGAAAAGTCACTATTTTTGCTTTAAAAGTGTTTTTAGACAATTTTTTCTCCTAAACCACTAATTCTAGAGTCTTAAGATTTTGTCATGGAAGGGACAAAGGCAATAACAGAAAACAATCTTCAGATTTTTAAAACAACGGGGATTTTTTTCTTAAATAAAATGTAAAGATTTTGATCTGATATGGTCAAAAAATTTTGAAAGCTTATGAGGACCATGAAATCCATACCGTTTGACGGATGAAAATGAAATTATACATGAAAATAAAGAATTGTGTGATGGATGAGTAGAAGTAATTCTTTTCAAAAATTGCGTTAACCAATTTTTGGCGTTAGGGTCAATTTTATGTTTTCAGTAAATGTTTTTTGACGCAAACGGCTCTTTAAAGAAAAATGAAATTTTGCCTGAATATTGAAGAGAAAATTAGCAATATGTAAAAAAAATTGTGAAATTTCAATTACGAAAGAGAAATAAAGATGAATGGATCCCCTGCTATACTTGTCGGATTTGCTTACGTTTATTTACAATGTTTACATTGACTTAACATTTTTTAACTAAAATAAAATTGTCGTTTAGAGGTTTAATGAAGAAAATTAAAATAATTTAATAACTTTATATGAGATCTAAAAAGAATAAAATTTTACATGTAAAAAATCAACACCAATCAAAGATTTAATTTTGACTCTTTCCATAATATGGTGGTTTGTCTAACAAAATGATCTAATCAATTTATATATTACATTTTTGAACAAAACGTAATATCGGATGCAAATTGTCTTGTTTTTATGAATCATATCTTTGGGTAATATTGAAGTCGGAGGACTGGTTTCTTTCGTTCTATATTACAAAACGGACACTTAATTTTAATCCAATTCTTCAGTGATTTGATGGCACTGAAATTTTTTCTTATATGTTTCTGACATTTTTCAGACAAAATAGAAATATTTTGTAATCTTAAAGGGAAAACTTTGCCTAAATCTTCAATGTAGAATTAGGTCAGATAAACGACATTAAATGTAACAGATCTACTGCTTATGTAAGGTTACAGATGGCATATATGAGATCCACTGGCTATGGTATCATAAGCCATATTCTAATAAACATCTCCCATATAGACATTCATATTATGTCTAAATGGGACGTTATATACTCAAGAAGTATGATATTATATTTACTTATAGTAAAGTTGAGTGTAGGTCACTCCAATTTCTACTTGTGTCTCTATGACACTACTTGCCCACCCGTATTAACTCCCCTTCAACTTAGTTACTTTCATGCATTTCATCATTACCACAGAGGTTAGTATTATTAATATTAAACACATAATATACCGTCTTACCTCGTACATTACTGCCGTAGCTCTCGGACAGGTTTCGGGTGTCACCCATCTTCAACAAGAACTGATCTAATGAATCCTACCTTTCTGATTATATAACCTACCTACTATCCCAATTGTTGATTGTTGAAGATGGGTGACACCCGAAACTGGTCCGAGAGCTACGGCAGCAATGTACGAGGTAAGACGGTATATTATGTGTGTAATATTAATTAGTTACTTTCACTAAGTGTACCTACAGACTATACCAAGAGTGGTTCTTTTATAATGACCTGTTTTTTTTTACCAGGTCAAATGGGCTTATCTTATATTAACAAGATTTGTTTTTACAAATAAGAACGTTGAACTACTTACTACAAAAAATATTCAGATATTGTATTCTATAGGTGGCTGAAGAAAGGAAAGTAAACAATCATATTAAATTTCAAAGATTAATCGTATTGATTAAATGAATGAAAGGTTTTGTGTTAGAAGAGTCTTTGAAGACTTATCAACTGTTATTCAGGGAGTCACAATCACAGTATTCAATGTACTATGGACAATTGAGTAGTGATTCTATAAAACAAATACATTGGTGTGATAGTGTTTGAGTATACTCCTGATTGTAACATCTCTAATAAACATTCAACGTATCTTTAATCGTTGTTACGGAATGTACCCTTTAAAGCAATAATAGATAACACTACAGTAATCTATCATTAGTGGTTCTAATAACCACTAACCTCGATATTTAAGAAGTAGTGTTACACTAAATTAGAGGTCATTCTTATTACTGTCTGATTTCATAATCCATTAAACCTTTGTGGACCAAGGGACATATTTGTCTATACTTTTTAACAAACTCAAAATAGTATCTAAAGAACTAGGCACAATCAAATGTGTATGAAAGAGCTGAATATCTTACTGATATCGTATGAATAAGAATAAGAGTACTTTTGATGTGTTTCAGTAAGTTTCATTGTCTTCACGATTATTTGAGGTATAAAACTTACTTTTAGTATGATATTAAATATTATTAATTTGTCAAGAGTAATTAGAGTTGACATGCTATCACTTTAAGGTTCACATCATTGGATAATGATTTTATTGGTTTCCTATCTCAAATTTTCAATACTACTGGAACATTTTTTTTTTCTTTTTTTAAAAAAATATATGTTTTGGAATCTTCACTTCATTTCATATGTCATTAAATTAGAAGTAAATATATATAAATTAAAATGTGTGTTCGATTCCTAATATAAACCTTCTTTAATATAACTTTGATGATATTACACATTGAAAATACAAATATGATAATATTTTTTGAAAACTACGCTCATTAATCCTATTGCTACCCCTTAAAGTTGATTAATCTTTATAACTATCATTTTAATGTGGTTGTCAATTTCCACATTAATAGTATTAATCCAATAGCTTTTTCATTTTTATTTATTATATTAATTAAACATCAGTACAAAAAATTATCAATTTAGTTCAGAAAATTATTAGAAACATAAGACCATACATACATGTTGTTTGTTGCTATTTTGTTCTTCTCTGTATCTTTGTATGAGTCAAAATCTTTATCCAATGGGAGTAAATAAGTACAAATTTTGTATTTGTGCATGATTTCCCAGTATAGTGAATGTAGACGGAGGAAAATTTGTGATCTGGCTCTTGCAACTACCGAATCCTCCGCATTCTTCACCGAATTCTCCGCATGTATGCACAGGATATTTACTGTAGTAATGACTGAGGGACTGGAACGTTCTTGTCTTAGCCCTTGATCTGTTAGCATTCAGCCAAATACTTGGTGTTTTTATGATTCCTCAACCAATCTTTGTTGTATGGTACTCATCAGGGTGTACATTCTGGAAGCATCTGAAAGTAGTTGGAGGGAGCCTTGGTAGTCATGGTGTTTTAGCTTTTGCTGCAGATTTAACGAACTTTTGAAAATGTAACTTGTTCAAATTAGGGTACTGTCAACTCCTCCGTACAGGAAAATAAAAAAAAAAATAGCTTACAAATGTCTGCATGAGAGGCATATTTGTCCATGCAAATTGATATTCCTTTCTACAGTTACCGATTTTTCTAAGAGTAGTGCAGCACTGCGCCTTTAGTTTCGCAACTGTTGATGGTGTGAAGAAAAAGGACTATCAGAGTTTTCATATTTTGTATGAAAAATTAAATAGAATGTTCGATTCAACACCTTTTCTACACTAAGAGTACCTAGTGCCAGCATTTTCCCAAACTATGTTACCGTGATTCACTATTCTTGAAATATATTGCAAAAGAATTAGACGACGTTTGTTACCATCATTGCATAAAAATATGTAATTCTACAGAGGGCCTCATAGATTTCATTAATAATAATATAAAAAGATTTCACATAAACACGTGAAATTACAATCAATGATCAAACCACAATTACAAATGGGAAAACAAGACTAAGATCTTTCAACCGTAACAAGCGGTCTTCGCCAGAGTCAAAAACCCAACTGAACCAGTTGGGTTTTTGACTCTGACGAAGACCGCTTGTTACGGTTGAAAGATCTTTGTCTTGTTTTCCCATTTCTTATAGTGGTTTGATCATTAATAATAATATGTCTGTGATCTGGAGCAAAATGATCCTTCTGTACATTTTCGTGTTTTTTTGGGGAAGTCATGAGGAAACTGTCAAAACCAACGGTTGCTTTACGGCCAGAGTGTTTTGACACATAAGCACCTATTTTATAATAACTGACCAGTGTCGTTCCGATGCGGCCTGATTTGTGTAACAGACATCAACCACAAGAAAAAAAGTGTTGATTTAAAATGTCAATCGACTTGGGGCTTTTCCAGTATATATGAAAAAAAAATTCCCTGCGTACTCCTTCCTTTGAAAATAAAGACATTGAGGACGCCACAACCTGGAAGTCTTGGAAATTGTTAAATTTCCCATAAAAATTTAAATTGTTGTTCTGTGGGGAAGGAGCTTAGCTCTAAAAGATCAAAAATATAAATTTAGCGTGTCTAAATATTGATTCTATCTTTTCAGAAAATATCACAATTAATCGCAAATATATGATTAATATTTGTGATACAATTAATATTATTGACTACAAATCCTCTAGTCAGTAAATCACTACAGGATTCGTCCTTGTAAAATAATAAGTAAAGATTATGAGTTGAACGGGAGGAGATCGAAGAATATGATTGCGCCCTTTGGTGAACCTACAAAGTGTGTCTTATAATTGACCTTTGAAAAGATGAACGAGTTAAGTCAACGGGGTTCTATACGAAACTGAAGAGTTCTGATGCCACCAACGGGTTTTGGCAGCTACCGTCGACGCTTCTGTTACATTGACGTAAAAGAAATAGTTTAGACATAACTACTTCTATATGCCATTTGGAATAATATGGAACCAGAAGTGGATCAAAAATACATTATGCAAATACCAGTAAATAATGAATCAAGCTGATGATATGTTTGAGTATACTCCTGATTGTAACATCTGTAATAAACATTCAACGTATCTTTAATCGTTGTTATGGAATGTACCCGTTAATACAATAATAGATAACACTACAGTAATCTTCCTTTGAAGATTACTACGCACTCCTTCCTTTGAAAACAAAGACATTGAGGACGCCACAAGTTTTGTATGTCAAGTACGCCCCCAAATCATGGTCTCATTGTTACCTGATGAATCATCTTTGGAACAGTATAAGTGGATCGATCTTTACTCTAGTCTTCGAAACTTCACAGTGCTTTGTTAGTATGTAATGATTTTCTTATCTTCATTTACCTTGCAAAAACAGGCCTGATTATTCTATCAGCAAACTCAATTATATCCCAACACAGTCTTCGAGTAATATTGGAATAACTACCATTTATTGGCAACATGTATCTTTTTATTTTTTTTTTTAAATGTTCTAATAATTTTCTGAATGAAGTAGCTGATTGTTTTGGAAAGATATTTAATTAATATTAATAAATAACAATTATATTTACAATCGATTAGCACAGTGGCCTAGCAAGGAGGGAGGGCGGTCCCCCCCCCCCCCTGGTTGTTACGTGCTAGAGGGCAGTATTTTGAGGAGGTAAGGATACAAAATAGAAAAAAACTAAAGTTAACGAAAATTCTGAAATTTTATACCGAAATGAATTTTTTAGGTTCTGATTTTTCAACTGTAATATTTGCTAATTAAAAATAAATTTGCTTTAAATTTTTTAAAACTAGTTTTTTAAAGAGGTTAAAAGTTAATCATATTATATTTAATTTAACCATTTTTTTTTATGATTTGAACTATACATTTTTGTTTTGAACAATGGTTTTCTTTGATGATGACTGTATATGTATAGTAGTACTGTAATAATATAAAAGTCTGAAATTTTGAAGGTTAACGGATCATCAACAGAAATGTGTGTGGGGGGATCATCGACTGCACCGGGTGGCAAAAATAGTTGCTACTGGATTAGCCATATCAAAGTAATTATTGGTGTAGACAGAAGGTCGGGCCTCCTTGAATTTCCATACAAGGACAGTTTTGATTATTGGTTATATGCACACTAAAACTTGATTAAATATTAACTTTTTGGTATTCATTAAATGCAAAGTTTAACACTCTATACTATTTTCAAATATGTATTTAATTTGATATCACAATTCTGAATCCAGTGGGTTTGAAAATTCATTAAGTGTCAATTTCAACCAAAATGAAAAGAAAAAATTGCTCTTCCTTTTACTGACAATTTACAAACACTACATACTCTTTTTAGTTTCAAAAGTTTGAATACCGTTGCTCATTAATTTTCGCAATCTTGTTTTCACGCTAAAAAGCACAGTTTGAGAGTAATAGCAAAATAAAATGTACAAAATTCCATATTTTTACGTTTTAGACCATTTTCCACAAAACTTCAGAATTTGAAAACTTGTGTTTTTAAAAACTTGTGTCATATTAGTCCTCAGAGGATGTCTAAAAGTAAAAATTCTCGACTTTCTGCATATATGGATGTATAAAGTGAATGATTCATTATTATAAGTACATATAGTGCATTTTTGAAAGCAGCTTTGCAATTCTTAACTCCGCTTTCGGGCTGCGTGTTTGTCGGATGAATGGTTCGTAGATGGGCTCCATGTGTTGGTTTCTCATTTAAGTGTTGCATGTATATTGATTCTGAAAATTTTCATGGTATAAACCCTGTTCTGGTCATTGGTCAAAGGTTAAAACTAACCAGGGAAATTTTTATTTTCAATACAAGGGACAAGTAAAAGCTCCAGTTTAGCTTGAATTCCAATATGTAAAGTAAATTAGTGAATAAAGTGGTAAAAGGTCTAGATACCTGTCCACTAATTTGGCATGCACCTTGCTGTGTATGACCAGCTGACCCTTTACCCTGGACCCTATAAGCACATTTAAAATAGTAAGAAGTCACAGACTTGTTTAAAGATAAATCAACTCCCTGGGGTTTTCACATTATGAATTTTAGTCACATATATCAATCCATCTGAGTTGTTAGTGGCAATTCAACATTTTTATATGATAAGAAAAATTGGTGTTAGGTAAATAATAATTATAACTAAACTATTATTCCTCGTGCAGTTTCCGTTAATCTTATTCTAAAAAAATGATTGGTCTATATTCAACTTTACTATGACGAAGTTCATAATTAATTCTATATTTGCTTCAAAATCACTTCTATATTTTGCCAAAAATGTAGTTGTCCTGGTTGCATGAACATATGTGAGCGCTTGAAAGATGTGTTAGAATGTCTGTGATTCAGTAAATAAAGAAGCAGGTAAATTGGCATCGATTTTGCAATTTAAATGGTCAATAATCAAACTAGTTACCATAACTATAGTAAAATTAGTACACTTATTGAAATAAATTATTAATCAAATCATTAAAAAATAATGAAAAGGATAAGGGACATAATCTAAAGTGTTATTAATTAGTTGCATAGTTTAATTAAGTATCAATTACTCTTGGACATCATTTGAGGACGTTTATTAAAACTTAATAAGAAAATAATTAAGTTGATAATAAATTAATATTTTTTCATGTGAATTAGTTTCAATTTACCTGGTTAGATGAATTGAAATGAGAAATATTGCATATATTATTTTAATAGTAATATAAACAGAGTGAATTATGTTTTGTTTTAAGAATAATATATCTGCAAAAGGTCCAGGAAAGCACATGATAAATTAACTGCAAATATTATAAGTACCTATTTTTTCATTTGGATTTATATTTATGCAGTACATTTTAATTGAAATAATATTAATTGTTCTGTAACTTTTTCTTAATTATTAGGTAATTTTAAACTTATTAAATTAAGCAAAAATTTAGGTAGTGTTCAAATATTGATTATTTACAACTGGTTATTAATTATCTTCTGATGTGATTACCATTAATTTTTTTTTCTACAGATTTTATTAAAATTGAGGTAAACAAATCCGACGAGTGTTTATAGGAAAACTTTTAGTGTCTTTAATTTTTAGCGTTATATTTATTGCCTCTTAAAATAATCCAAAATTTATGAAATTTTGTATCATGGAATGCTCATATTAACAAAATACTGAATACAAGATTTCAAGTTTATAGAATAATAAAATAATAACTTTTTGGCACTCATTAGATGTGTAAAGTTTATTACATTTTTTTGAAAATAGAATGATACCAGGATAAAGGCTCAAAGTAAAATGAAATATCATGGACAATGTTTAATGGTTTCTCAAATCGTACTTAAAAAAATTGTTTTAATTTCTAGTGATATTAGGAAATGACTAAGAATTTGAAATTTCACTTCTTTGTTTTTTTTTTCAATTTTATTTTCTATACAAAACTTTTATTACAGGTGGTGTCTGTTGAGGAATGTGCATCTTTCTGGACCTCAGTAACTCCTTCCTGAAGGAATGATATCCTTAAATGTCTGCTGTCTGGTATTAACAACATGGTTGGTTTTAAATGTTTTTGTATGTCTTATAAAAACTAAATAACACTTGTAAGAGATGAGATATAAGTAAGAGATGCCATTTCTTTAATAATTATGCTGTAATTTATGTATTCATTTTTATTTCAAATTATGAAAGAAATGCTTTTCATTTCACTGAATGTTGTATCTATAGTCTATTTACAGTTCTCAGTTACAAGAGTCAAAAGGTTGTTTAAAAGAATGCTTTACTTAAACACATTGTAAATACACTCGTTAGTTCAACAAACACTGGTCACCTAGGTCACCACTTTATCCCAGCTGGATTTCCTTGCCAGCTCATTTGCGTGGAACTCACGACACCTCCCCACCTAGCCTGAGCCTCACCGTGAAGGGAATAGCGTTGTATAGGTCTCGGAGTCCTCTTTGAGTGTCTGGGGTTCCGTAGTGTGTATTCCGTAGTAGGAATTGTCTTCTTCTCCCCTGCTTTATGGATGTTTGTTCGTGGAACACCTGGCTCAGAAAGATTTGAGGTCCCTAGATCACCTGGCTCTAAGTCTTCATCTGAAGCATGCCTTGGTTGAAGTTGCTCCACATGTCGGCGCCAAGTAGGTCCTTTGGGATATACACGCACATTCTCTGTTCGTGTACCTCTTCTCTTAGTCACAACCGCAGGTACCCACCTGGGTTTCCTATCTCTTCTTGGCCCTAAGTATCGAGCGTAAACGGGGTCGCCAACATTGTAAGAAGAAACCACTTTTGCTACGGTCTCCTCTAGCTGTGACTTGGTAGCTTCTTTGGCTTGTCGCCCCTACGCTTTATGGGTTGGTGATGGCAATATAGTGTCAATCCTCGCTCTTATTTGTCTCGAATTCAGGAGTTCACTGGGTGAATACCTGCTAGAATGAGGTGTTCTGCAGAACTAACTGCATCAGGAACTCTTGAAGGGCTTCCTTCGAAAGTTTGTTGGACTTTCTGAGAGCTTGCTTAATGGTTTGTATTGATCTTTCTGCCAGTCCATTGGTTGCTGGATGGTAGGGAGCTCCAGTAAGGTGAGTGATTCCTCTCTCCCTACACCATGACTTGAATTCTTTGGACAGGAAGACTGTAGCATTATCAGTAACCAAAGTGTGAGGGTATCCGAAATGTTCAAAGTCTTGCTCCAACAGATTTTGTGGTCACACACTGGGTTGGGTGGATACAAGGGGATTTAGAATATGCATCCACTAGTACCAACCAGTTACTTCCTAAGAATCCGATCGCATGATCTAGATGTAAACGACTCCATGATTTTTCAGGAACATCCATGGATCAATTACTCGTTTTGGAGGCTTGTTCTGGTGTTGTCCACAAGGTACACATCGACAAATGTGGCTTCTATGTCGGCATCGATGTTTGGCCAGTAGACTGCAGTCCGGGCTAACTGTTTCATCCTCTACATACCAAAGTGTTCCTTCGTAGACTTTCAGGAATCACTACTCGATTCCCCATTAGTAGGCACCCTTCGCAAATTGATAAGAAATCTGAAAGTTGTCGAAAACGTTGCAACTCCCTTCCTTCATCGGACTTCTTTTGTGGCCATCCTTCCCTTGTAAATCGCAAGACTAGGGAAATCACTGGGTCCTTACTAGACTCAAGTTTGAGAGAATATTTGTCTGCTGGAGTCTCTCTCTCACAGATGGTTTCTATTGCACAGACCATATTTGCGTCGCTTTTCGACTCTTCTTCATCAAATTGCTTGTCCTCTTGGCCACGAAGACGGCTCAGTGCATCTGCATTTGATTGATTGGCGGATTTTCGGTATTCGATCTTGTATTCAAACTGGCTCAGTAGAAGAGCCCAGCGTGCAAGTCGATTTGCAGCTAGAGGAGGAGTTCCTTTGTTTGGTGAAAATATAGCCAGCAACGGCCTATGGTTGGTCACCAAAATAAATTTACGTCCGTACAGGAACTGATAAAATTTTTTCAATCCAAAGATGATTGTCAACGCTTCCTTCTGAATTTGGGCGTAGTTTTGTTGAGATGTGGTCAGGATCTTGGATACGGAGGCAATTGGTCTTTCACTCCCATCTTTGTACCGATGGAAAAGTACAGCTCCAATTCCAATATTTGATGCATCACACGCTATGCCAATGAGTACATCTTTGTTGAAGTGTGCCAAAACATTATCAGATTATAGAAAGGCTTTCAAACTGTCGAATGCTTTCTGTTGCTCCACATTCCACTCCCATTTGGTGTTCCTCTTCAGAAGTTTGTACAATGGTTGAGCTATTGTAGCAAAATTTGGTGGTAAAAATTTTGAGTAGAACTGCACTGACCCCAAAAAGATTTCAAACTTGACACACTGAATATAACTCTTTTAGTAGTATATCAATTCTCGTAATGGCAACCCACCATCTCCATTTATAACCATGTCCATTTATAATTTCTGTTAATTGTGCAGGTTGTCATTTAAACAATCAAACCTAGTATGTTTGTTTAAAGATTAAAACTGGTGATTATCTATAAGGTTGAGAGATGGTCTTCTTCCACGTTTATTAATTCATCACTTTTGTTGGTTGCCAAAAAAAGTTTATCATTTTATTGGGAAAGGTAATTCAAGATTGATTTACAAATATCAGACGCAATTTAAAGAACCATTGTCTGTTAACTTAGTTTATATTCTCCTTAGTTGTTGACTGTACAAAACTATTCACTTCGGAGAGTGTGAAGATCCTCTCACAGTTCCCAGTCATATTTCCACCAGGCTATCAAGTATTATTTCATATTCAAACATATTCATGGTGAATATATAACGAAAAATAAAAATTCTAAAAAAAATATCATTTTTTCGTTGAGAAATTGTTTTTCGATGTAATGATGTATATTTTAATGAATACAGTTATTTTAAAACTTAAATTCGGCGATTTGAGCTGAAAATGTAAAAACTTTTGTCTAAAATCTTTTAATTAAATATTGTTAAAATAAATCCTGAAGTTCATTATTATCTTTTCTGAAATTTACGAAAACTGTATTGTTAATTATTACCTTCTTTGAAGAAATATGTTGTATAAAACATTGAAGCATCTCTACTGTATGTTATTTTCATTTGTTTCCATTTCTTCAGTTTTTAAAAGAAACCTTTATATACTTTTTAAAGAAGATGTGACTATTTTTTTATGTTATGTTCTTAAGTACTGCTTAACCTGACCTTGAGTTAATCGGAGATCCACCATGATACAGTCCTTATTGGTTTTTATGGACTTTCTTTAGCCTGGTTGATAAATTGTTTTGGTTCTTATTTCAATAGCCCCTTTAATTGTAGAAGTAGGACTTATTAATTTAGTGATCAATTCTAATCACAAATTAATTGTGGGTTCATATATGTATAACTTTTAAATAGTGCATAAGAATGTGATTAAAGATGATATTGTATCAGTGATTTCTCACTACATCTCCATCCTTTTAGTTGAATCATAACCAATACTTGTTTTTCACAGTACTTATTACTTTTATCTTTTCTTATATTCTACATCAGTTTATTATTTTGCATTTTTTTACTTTTTTTTTTTAATATTTGCCGTTTTTTGTTAACTCTATTCAAAATATTAATGCTGCGTCTATTGTATGCTTTGATGACTTTAATAAGAGCAGTATTCACTACGTTGACTAAATATACTTAAGTGTTTATTATATTTTTCGAATTAATGAAGGGACTTATGGTGTTTCTTGTCAAGGAAATTGTCTGAACCGACAATTTTTGTGACTGATAATTATTCGAAATATGCTATAACCAATGACTTCATGGCCAGTTTTTAAAAGTCAACTCGTTCTGTGAACTTTCCTGAGAACAGTTCTATAGAATTATATCAAAGATCGTCTTAATATATTCTAAGCAAAGGAGGAAGTCCACGCTTAAATCTGATTGTTTTCAAAATGTAAAATAGAAAAGTTTTTTCTAAATTGTAATGAAATCGTATCATATTAGAAAAGTTACAGAATCGCTAGTGACTGTAAAGTGTGATATCATAAGTAAAGTGTGATATGACTGTGGAAGATATCATAAGAAAAGAGGAAAATGCAACAAAATCAAGAGCCAATCAAGTCCTATTGAACAAATATCTTAGTTTATGAACTGAGATGAAAAATGAACTAAAGAAATAGTAAGGAAGTGAACATTTTAATAGGTATGTGAGGTTATTAATGCCATCTAATTTCAGGAATACAAAATTTGTGCAAGAGAAACAATCAAGAGTTAAAGGAATGGTTCACCCACTTCATAGTGTCTGAGGCAGTCGATTTTCCTGCTAAGCCACCGAAGTCTCCCAACTCATATGTTGGTATTTATATATATATTGGTAGTAAGTTATCAGGGTCAAACTATCGTCAGGCTTAATACATTTAACATTGCTTTTTATAATATTTTTCAAAACACGTTCATCAGTCTTATATTCATCTGTATATTGGTTTTTGTAGAATATTTTGTGGTTAGTGCCTGTTGTTAGGCTCTTATTACACTAATAATATAAGTGCCTTATAACAGGCACTAACCACAAAATATTCTACAAAAACAAATATACAGATGAATATAAGACTGATGAACGTGTTTTGAAAAATATTACAAAAAGCCATGTTAAATGTATTAAGCCTGACGATAGTTTGACCCTGATAACTTACTACCAAAGCCCTTCAATAAGCAGTTTAATAATGAAAAATAGTCCTAGCGTAAAGGAGTCAAAAGAAACAAATCTTGTATATGAGTACTCATGTAATTTCGGGAGCTGTGAGGCCCGTAAAAGCTCATATATAGGAATGACTTCGACTTCATTGTCTAGAAGAATTACTATGCACCTTTCTGCCGGCGCGCCAAAATGCCATACAACAGCAGTCCCCATAAGACAAAACTCACAAGAGAAATGATGGTAAATTCCACGAAAATTATCGCTCGAGAAAGAAATCATTTTAAATTACAACTATTAGAAGCAATAATTATTCAAGAAAAGCAACCAGCCATAAATATCCAAGTTAATAATTCTTGTCGAATTTTAAAACTCTTTGCAAACAGAAACACCCAGATTAGCCAGGTAGTAGGTGAGCCCAGCCACCCTACCTTAATCCCCCATAATGCGCCGTGATACAGGGCGATGCCCTGTAAACATTCCATTAATAATCCATCTCTCTATATATAACCAGCTTTCCTACTATTACTCTCATTATTGTCCTTATGATGAATGTGGTACATTCGAAACATGTCGACTAGTAATATTGGTGATAGACTTTATAGTTTTAATGAAGAGACGAGGAAGGAATTCCGGAAACTGGAGAAATTGTGTAAGAAGCAGATACAAGCCAAATATGGGGCGTTATTTAACTATATATATATATATATATATATATATATTTCAATGTACATAAAGAAACATAGAGAAATTAAAAACACACACTTCCAGTATCTAATTTTCGGTTGAACCGTCTCCAGGAGAACTAAGAGAGGGAAACCAAGCGCACTGGTACAGAGACGGTTGGAGACCCTCTCTTATCTCTACTGAAGACGGTTTAACCGAAAATTAGAGACTGTAAGTGTGTTTTTAATTTCTCTATGTTTCTTTATGTAAATTGAACTGTATATGTCCATTTCGGATCGTATTTTCATCGCAAAAGTGATATATATATACATATATATATATATATATATATATATATATATATGTTTTTAAATTTAGAAGCAGTCCTTCATTTAAGCATATTTCGTTGAATAACACACCGTATTTCACTGATGTCATTTTCTTCACCAGTTTTTCAAGGTTTCTGAATACCTTCTTCTTTCCTTCATCCAAAGGTTGGAGAATGTTAATTAAGTGGGAAACATGTCGGTTCCCACTTAATTAACATTCTCCAACGTTTGGATGAAGGAAAAAAGAAGGTATTCAGAAACCTTGAAAAACTGGTGAAGAAAATGACATCAGTGAAATACGGTCAGTTATTCAACGATATATATATATATATATATATATATATAGAGTTAGCTTCAGCTACTCAAAGGGACTACTTCTACCCGATGACGACGACTGTCGAAATATCGTTGTGAGTCTTTTGTGTGTGTCTTTATTTGTTTTTTCTCTTTCATGTGTTAACTATATATATATATATATATATATATATATATATATATATATATAAAAGATTTCACATAAACACGTGAAACAACAATCAATGATCAAACCACAATAAGAAATGGGAAAACAAGACTAAGATCTTTCAACCGTAACAAGCGGTCTTCGTCAGAGTCAAAAACCCAACTGAACCAGTTGGGTTTTTGACTCTGACGAAGACCGCTTGTTACGGTTGAAATTTAAGATGAAAATGAAAGGATAATAGTCAAAAAATAATAATAGTCAAAGGTAAAGGTAAACTAATCTCTAACCATTCAGAATAGCCCTACCTTTTTAAATTCAAACCTGGTTTACAACGCGCATTAAGAAACCAGATATATGCCTCCTCGGATGCGCTTAAGGTGACCGTTTTACTATCTGGAGGAACTTGTAATATCTGCACCCTAAAGCACTCGTTGAAGGAGAGTCCATGGTTGTTGGTATCCATGCTTTTAAAAGAGTGAAAGTGCAGGAAAGGACTAATGTTCAGAAAGGGATGTTGGGGGAAACAAAGGAGTACAGTACGAAAGAGTAAAAAACTATCCGCTAGCTGTCAAAAATGATTACCCTCGTAACGAAAGTATCAAGAAGAGGCATAGCCTCTTCTAAGAGGGTTGACAGCTAGCGGATAGTTTTTTTTTACTCTTTCTTACTGTACTCCTTTGTTTCCCCAAACATCCCTTTCTGGACATTAGTCCTTTCCTGCGCTGTCACCCTTTTTAAAATTCCACTTTTCCCTCCCACTCTTCTCAACCCCTCACCAGATGTTTTCTGCATCGAGTGTTTCAGTTGGGTTTTTGACTCTGGCGAAAACCGCTTGTTACGGTTGAAAGATCTTAGTCTTGTTTTCCCATTTCTTTTTGTGTTTTGATCATTGATGGTTATTTCACGTGTTTATGTGAAATCTTTATATATATATTATTGAAAATGACACCAAATTTAGCTAATACCTGTTTCTTAACAAGTTTCTCAATTTTTCTAAATAACACTCTCGTTATTTCGTCTACACAATAAAGTACATCTCCTATGGTCGACATGTTTCGAATGATCAACATTCATCATCAGGACGTGAATAAGATCTAAGGTTAAATATCTGGTTTATATATACACAGAGAATGTAGAAGGGGTTATTTTCCATAAAGTTTAAGAAATGGTGGGCGTTAATCCTGTGGGGTGAGTGGCCTCTCGGCCTGAGTCGCTACCTGCAAGGGTTTCTGGATATTTACATCAAGGGCATCCAGAAACCCTTGCAGGTAGCGACTCAGGCCGAGAGGCCACTCACTCCACAGGATTAACGCCCACCATTTTTTAAACTTTATGGAAAACAACCCCTTCTACCTTCTCTGTGTATATATAAACCAGATATTTCACCTTAGATCTTATTCACGTCCTGATGATGAATGTTGATCATTCGAAACATGTCGACCATAGGAGATGTACTTTATTGTGTAGACGAAATAACGAGAGTGTTATTTAGAAAAATTGGGAAACTTGTTAAGAAACAGGTATCAGCTAAATTTGGTGTCATTTTCAATAATGTGTGTGTCAAAGAAGGACTGCTACCAAAATTTACGAATATATATATATATATATATATTGTAGACGAGATGGTTAATAATCTGTGGTTCATAATGTCCAGATAGTTTGAATAATGATATTTATGAGAGGGAAATATGATTACTCTAAAAGGTATAAATTGATCGTGCCTTATTAATTTTCTTTGCGCATAATGATAATATGGTGTATTTAATTTATTTTGTTGTTATTAGGAAATTAACAAATTGGATGAGAAAAATTCTTATAGCCATGGCTATACTTATATATCTATTAAGAAATTATAGCTTGAAATAGAATAATCACATTTGAACTCTACTTGGTTTGTAGTTGCATGAATCATTGGTCTAGAAAATAATTTTGGTTCATTCTGAATATTATAATATTATATTAATTTTATACGATTTATTAATTTAAGCATTCTTATCAGTGAAGTATCCTCAACACTGTTAAAAAAAAAAAAAAGAAATAGATGTGTTTGTGTGGAAAGAAGCTATCTTGTTTTGGTTGTTAACAACTGAAAAGTTCCCAGATTTTCTCGCACGTTATGTATAAAGTGAAAGCATTGTTATTCCAATTTCTTGTTTAGGTTTATATAGAATTATTGATGTCAGCAGTCAATCTCTGACTACTGCTGTAAAAATAAACAATGACTGCTATTTACTATTGGGTATTAAAAAATGATTTGACCATGTTTTATTTGTTGTGAAGCTTAATGCAATAGTCTGGCTTACATTTTTGTAATGTCTAGTTGAAGCTGTAGTGATAGTCAACGTGCAGTTGTTATTCTGAGGATCCGCACATGCATAAATAGGATGGAGCCTCAAAGGAACATCCTCAGATCGCAACGGACTCTTTCCAAACAGGTTCGTTACTTTCTGTCATGTTTTAGATGTTCTATTTTATTTATATTATACCTCTTTGTCTTATTTTCTGCGCACGATAATTTGTTAAAAGAATCCGATAATAGTCAAGTAATTTTTGGTGTGCATTATTTCACGTACTTCATGAAATCTTCAAAATCTACGCTGGCGACTTTGCCTTACCAGTCCTATTATTAATCCAGTGAAGGAATGTAATTGGGAAAAACTTCCATCTCGAGCTTTTGATGGGTTTACATGTTTTGAGGTCCCCTGAAGTCCTTTTTTGATGTTTTTTCCTTGATATCTGTGTATGTTGGTGGGTGTGATCTAAAAGTTTGTGGGTTCTACAGACCACACTGTTTGATAGATCAAATTTATATTTTGCACGAACATGGGTTTTATAATGTAGCTGTTATTGTCTTGGGGCAATATTTCATGATGGGAAAGTCACTTGTGTTGACATGATGGCCAAAATGTGTTGTAAACATTTTTTCCTCCTAAACTACTAATTATATTGCTTTGAAATTTGTTGGTATTATTATGAATCTAATTGTTGCAACAAGGGAAAAAATCGTAATTTTGTATTAATAGGAAGCGTATTTTTTTTTAATATAATTAAAAATGTTGACCACTAAAGGCTGTCCTCAGGTTGGTGGATTAGTGTGGTTGACTTACTTTCTGGATACTCTTACTAAACAATAAAAGTTTCGATATACGTAGATATGCAGATGATATTGTTCTTATAAGAAATGGAATGTTCGATGATACTCCCTTTAAGCTTATGCAGCATGCTGTCCAATTAGAATTGTCTATTTAAAAGCAAAAACGGTCCCTGTAGTTTTCAACAAAAAAATTAAATTATGTCTCAAAGACCTCCTAATTTAATTTAGGAAAAATATAAATTAAAGACCTCGTGATTAAAAATACGCAACTGCAACTCTCAGACTATTAAGAATAACAGTAGCTTGGACCATCTACTCTGCATTCTGCATTGAATAGTTATTAAACACCTCCCTTCCTCCCTTGGATGTTTCTATCCAAAAGAGTCATTATGGAAAGGGCCCAGTCTATTAAGACTGGTGAGAAGTGGAAATTGTCATATGGAAAATGACATGTTCAAAAATTTAATTGATCAAACCATTAAGCTTTTGGTCTATATAATGCCAGATAAATGTTCCTTATAGAATATTTTACAGATGTAGTATCGTTAATGAAATAACTAATCGATCACCTTTATTGAAAACTTCTTAATTTGAAGAAAGAAGTTTAGCTCATTCTAGCTGAAATAAAATTTTTAAAGTAAGTAATTAATCTTCGAGGATGGATTTAATATGTAGAATACCTAGCCGAACATTGTCCTTTTGACGACCACTTCAGCAAGCTGGAATTAATATCATACGAAAAAGACAAACTCTCTCTGAAAGAGGCGGAAACCTTTGTAAGATATGTATACGACGCAATCGCGTTTAAGAGACTGAAGATTTTTGGCAAGCGATCCTATAAGCTACTGGTTCCTAAAACCAGTAGCAGTGTGTGATCCTGCTCTAGGAACAATTATTGAGGAACTTAATAGCTTACATTGAGTTTAGGAACGACAAAGGGCACAGGATTAGACTCAGGTTCACAGATTAGTAATAATAATAATACACCAGACTGTGTATTCTAGAACAATGATTTCAAGTTTGTTATAAAATAAATATAGCCACTCTAAAACAAATGAAACAATAGGTAATCTATCTATCTACGTAGATAGATATCTACATAAATAAAATTGTCTATGAGGTTATTAATCCTTTACCAGAGAGTTTGATATTATGTTTACTTATGTTTTCAGAGTTTACTTATATTGCAAACTTATTGCATATTTCGCTCCTAGAACAGCACGAAAGTTAGAAATCCTGTAAGTGTGGGCGTTGGAAACAATATTAATTATCTTACAGTTCTTAATTTCACCAATGGCATAAGTATAAACTAATAAAGCATTTCTGATCTTAAACTAAAAAAAATAATAATAATATAAAACTTGCTTGGTAAAAACACGTGGGCACTGGCAAATGAATTTTAAAACATAAACAAATTTTCCAACTAAAATATAAAAAAAATTCCATTTGGTTTCTTACTAACATTGAGAATCAAACTCACTCACATTAATGAGACTATTCTCGTTTCCTAGATTCCTGAATTGCGGTTGTCTTTATTTGTGCAAAACATTAAACTACATTTTTCATCATTCGCCCTGAACAGGAAGATAATAGGACTATTGTGTATATAGTTAGATATTGAAAAATGAATGGAGGGATTCCTTTTATTTCATTCCATATTTTTTAGTTTTTGGGGCAGATAAAATGTTCTGTTTTTGGTACTTTCAACTTTTACATATCACGTATTTTCCTTATTTAATCAATGTAATCATCATAGTTTTGCCATCTTGAGTAAATATCTAACCTCTTTCAAATGACCTTCACTTTTTAGCTATCTGAGTTTTATTCTTCTATATGTTTGAGTATATGTATTTTTAAGGTTTATTGTTCGTCTTGTTTAGGAGGAAGTTAGTGGGGCTACCGACCTCGATTGCAGACTGAACACTGAGAGTTGCAGTGGTCCTGAGATAGACTCATCTTCCCAGGATAGGAAGTTTAATGAAGATAATCAACAATGTAGACCACCTAACAACGTTACAACTGTCAATAGTAATAATACTACCTCCACTACTTCTGAAGCTAATAATAATAGCTATTGCCAAATGCCAAATATGCATCGTTTAAGAGTAAGTATGCAAACTTTAACAGCATTTCTTTAATACTTGAGTATGAACTTCTATTTTTCAGAATGAATACAAACCATACATAACAGAATGAAATATAAATGAATTTTGATTTTGTTTTACCTTGTTAGTTTGTGAAAGGACATTCATTTTTTGCTTACACATCCTCATCTATATATGTAATAAATTCACAGAACGAAAACACATACAGGAGATAACGAAAACTAACTACTTGTTTTCCATTGTTCATTATCAGGTAGATAGATGTGAGAAACTCAGCCCTCATTTGTATTCGGAGCGACTCACATCTATCTATCTACCTGATGATGGCGCAGTGAAAATATAGTAGTGAGTTGTGTGATCTCTTGTATGTTTTCTTTCATCGAATATATTTTATATATTTAGTTTTACCGTTTTATAATTAATTGATTATGTATATATAAATGAAAAGAAAACAAAACAACTTTTTGATATTTTTGACGTCGTCGTCAGGAAGTGAGTTGTCAAAAAAACAACAGACACACACACACACATACGCACACACACACACACACACACACACACATATATATATATATATATATATAGTAAGTAATAAATAGATTAATAAAAATTAAAATAAATGAAGGATAAAAGATTAATAAAGAACAAGAAAAAGTATTAAAATAAAAGAGTTGAAAGAAAGTAAGAATTAATAGAGAGGGTATAGTTAGAAATAAAGAAAGTAAGAATTCAAGATAAGAAAAGAATACGTATTGGTTACGCAAGCTTTCGACGGGCTGTTTGAATGGAATAAGCGAATGCCTGGATAGGTACAAACGTTCAACCATTGCGGCTTATGTAAGGAGGGCTGTAGCTCAATGCAGTAAATGGTCAGATGTACACTCGGAGTTGGAAAGGGTAACCCAGGTCCTGGTCAACTTGTTTTACAGGGTAAATATGAACTTCCAGTACAAACAAAGATGAGAGAGAGTTGAGAAATATAGTCTCCAAGAGCGTTTCAACGACGACAGAGGAGGAAAAGCTTAAATTAACCATATTCTGTAATAATAATAAGACCAGTGATATTGTTCTTAAGAATAGCCCCCGGTGTGTCACCCCAGAGCTTCAGAAAAGTCATGTCGTTTATGAATATGCCCTTCGGCAACGGGTGATCTACAGCTGGACTCCGCATGCTCTTCCCTCACTCCCTTTACCCCCACCGCTTGCCCGCTTTCCTTTACGTACGCCAGTTGCGTCCTGGTACTGCTAGGAACGATTGGCCCGTCGTTTTTGACGTCGAAAGCTTGCGCAACCAAATAACCAAACAATACACAAGTGCTCCTAGTGCTCAGCAGGTGAACCAACAATACCACGCCTATTGAACCTAAATTCAGGATTGATATTCCTTGCACTGGGAACAACAAACATGTTATTATTCATGGAAAGGGATTTTCCTTGATAATCAAAGCCTCCAGTATTTGCAACTGGAGAGGATTGCTATTCATCCCAATAACTTAAATACCTTCCACTAGCATTTCTCTCGTCAGACGGATGCCATTTTCGTTTTCCATATGTGTCTTATGTGTTCTAGTTGATAGGTAGAGTGTAAGACGCCTGGATAACTTCGTTGTAGGCCTTCCAATATACCTTGAAGGAAGGGGTTCACAGTCCCCTTGTGTGCATGAGAACTGGGATATCAGATGACTACGTTGAAGCTCCGGCGTCTCACTTCTATTCCAGTTTCTAATTAGAAGATCGCAGGTTTTCTTGTTCTTGTAGAAAATATGCAGCTGAAGTGTATCCTCTTCTTTAAGAGTCTTCACATGACCGGTCACAATCTTCTTAAGGGTTTGTTCTTCTCTCTATACTGCGTGGACATGTACGCTTTATAATATAAGGGTACTTTCTCACCAGCCACAGGGTCACGTTGGTCTGTTTTTAGGTACCATTTGTCTAAATGTTTTGATATTTCTTTAGTCGCTGTCCTATTAGAGTAGCCATTGTTGATTAGCACTTGAGTGGACCTCTCGAGCTCTTCATGTACACTACTCCAATCACTACAAAGGCTCAAGGCCCGTCTAACATAAGCGTCAATAGTGCGCGCTTGTACCTTTCTGGACACTCACTTTGTCCATAGAGACAGTGAAACGTGTTAGTGGGCTTCCTGTAAATGGAAGTACATATCCTTCAGTAGTGCTCTTAATGAGAACATCCAGAAAAGGTAGGTCTCCATTGCAACTGTTCTCAATAGTGAGACTAAGTCCTGGAGCGGCTTGTAGATTACGATGAAGTTGACTGATTTCTTCGTTTCCTCCAGCAAGTATGAAAGTATCTATGTATCGAGCGTAGAGTAAGGTTTTTCTGAATTAGAAAAGATATCTCGCTCGATCCTACCCATATAAAAATTGGCAAAAGCACTCCCAAAGGTGAACCCATGGCGAAGAAATCAGTCAACAGTCAACCAGCATTCAGTAAGGGGAGGTTATTATTGATTACAAGAAACTAGAATGATTTTTACAACAAGGGGGCTAGAGTTTCATCAAGGGTTGCAAAACAGAGTCTACAGAACATAAATTCCTTCAGTAAGGTTACTAAAAAAGGAATAGGTCTTACAGAAATATAATTGTAAGTTATTTGGAAGAGTTTCTGAATTGTGGAGAAAAAGTCGAATACTAGAAATAATTGTAATGTATTCTTTATGACCATAAGTAGCATTTTGATGGTAGTGATAAGATATTAAAATACATAAGCCCAATGGTATTGTGTAATAAATGTCGTTCATTATGTAGCAAGTTGCATATTGAAACTTACCAAACCTATAAATTAATCTTAATTTTTTCTCTAAACTTTTTTCAGTCGCAGTCAAAAGTAAAACTGTTGGTGCGGAGTCATGCAGTAAGGGAAGAAGCAAGTCCACCTCCAGAAGCCATAGGGTCAGTTTCCACGCATTCAGATTCTGATGATCCTGAACCTCCCACAAGACACACTACCAACATCATTCAAAAAATGCGAAGACACAGTTCAGCTACTGAAGAAACGTGCTGTTGGTCGGAACCATCCTTGTCAAGGGGTAAAATTATGTTAAATTCATTCCTTAAGTATAAAATGTACTCTTTATGTAATTATAGATAGTTCGTATATAAATGTTACATTAAATGTAGGTGATATGTTGTACCATTTTTTCTTGCTATATATGTATTTTTGTGTATATGTAAAAGAAGTAGAACAATAGACTCGTCACATCCCCCCCCCCCCCCCCCCCCCGAATAAGCTTTTGAACATATTTTATTTAAATGGAATTTATAACTATCATAATTAAACCTTTATTTCATCTAAAAAGGGTTGGGTGAGAAAGCTTTTGGGAAGTGTGGGGTGGATCTGATCAGAGTTTATCAATATGTCAGATAGTCAGGCGGTAATGTCTTCGGTACCTTCCTCTATATTAATATTGGATTGTCAGGAAACATCAAATGAACTAGCTCGTGCTATACCGGTTAGATTAATATGGGTTCGGCTTTTCGGGAAATGAAAGAGCGGATTCACTCGCCAAAATCGGTGCCGAACACCGTTTTTAGGGTGAAGCTGCTTTAGGT
Organism: Hermatobates lingyangjiaoensis; assembly: GCA_026182355.1. NCBI lineage: Eukaryota > Metazoa > Arthropoda > Insecta > Hemiptera > Hermatobatidae > Hermatobates > Hermatobates lingyangjiaoensis. The sequence continues at coordinate 6,568,869 of JAPFBL010000106.1, read as the reverse complement.
TAGATATCTTGTAATGTCTGGCTGCAGCAGAGATTGAAGAGGAGTTAGCCAAATTGTCCCGATAACAGACAGGCCTTGGTTTAAGTATTAATGACATTTAAGTATTAAGGGCTTGGAAAACTTAATTTTTCCAAGTATGTCAAAGTGTATGATTAGGGATGATAAATTAAAAGAAATTGAATGGGAAAATCTCCTCCACTTTATGGAAAAATGGGGTAGGTCTAGGTCGCCCGGGGTTGGCAAAAAGGGCCCACTTGGTTGCCTGCTTACCAGGCCTTTGGTCTCCCCACCCCTGCCATTAACATCAACATTTACATAGGTCTTACTAATTTATTTTAATAAATCATTTTCTATTAAACAGTATTCAGTGAAATAAAAATGTTAGTACTTGTTTGTGCATTGAGTGTCCAAACTTTATTTTTATTCGTGGTTGTGTGCACCAGTACGTGAATATTAAGTTATGAGCCTTCCATTCACCTTGTGATAATGAGTGAATTTAACGATCTTCAAATATTTTATTTGCTTGTAAAATCACCTTCAGTTAACTATTTAAGTACTTCGAATACTTTTTTTTTGAGTTTATTAAATAAGGTTAATATCTGTTGAATACAGTATTTATTCTAATAATGTTGTTACAGGTAACAGTAGAGAACAATGTGATAGTGGAAACAATCCAATAGACCTCCAGCAGTTCATTGCGGACACCCTGAACAGAAACTATAAAGATAGAATGTTGCTCTTCAAGATAGAAAATGAACTGATTAATCTGTCAAAGGATTCAAAGTATGTTTTTCCTCCAGATATTGATAATGTATATTTTATTTTAATATTTCTTCTTTATTCATTAACGTATTTCTGTATAAAATATTCTTTCTTGTACATTTACTAAACATACTTTCTTACTTCCATTGAGTTAACAAATATGACAGTCATTCTTCACAAATATTTTGCACAGTTTATTAAATTCAGTATATTTTTTCTTATTATTTTTAAATTACATTTGATTACTAGATAGCTTTTTTAAAATTTTATAAATAGATGATGTATTTGTTGTAGACGCAACAGCCATAAATTCGGACAAATGTCGTCGTATCAAAGAATGTTGGTTCATCGTGTAGCGGCATATTTTGGAATGGAACATAACGTTGATACGACAGGAATGTCTGTTATTGTTAACACAACCAAAAATACAAGAGTACCTGACCATAGATTCCGAGACTTTGTAAGGTGAGTGGTTATTTTTATTTCAAAAAATATATTCATTATTAATGTAATAATGATAACTGTTCTTATTTATGTACAGTAAAGTTCCGATAATACAGGGAAACCAGTCTCAGTTATTTTTTTTATTTTTATAATTTATGTACTTGCCCTCAGCTGTTTAGGAAATAGCGAATTACATCCTGCTCAAGAGATTTAGTGGTCTCTAGAAGTTGATATGTATCCTCGTTGCTTCTTGAGCTTGTATGCTTCTCTTTATATGCTTACACAAACTAAAAGAGTCTAAAGCATGTTTGACCGAAACATCTTATAATTATAGGTATTCGGTTCTTCCTTAGTTTTTAGTTTTTTTGGGATCGTGTAAGTTTTTTAATTAGCATCAACAAGATACTAAATTATTGTTTATATTCAACTGTCATCTTGTTGTCATTATTATTACTTGTATTGTTATAGCTGCAAATATATACTGCTGTTTAATTGAACTCTTTTATCAATATTTAATTTTCTACACAGAGGTATTTTTTTATTAAATAAAAATTAATTTTATTATTAATATGAATTTTATAAATTGAGGCCATTAATTGTTAATATCCTGAATTCTAACTCGCTTCTCTCTGGGTTTCCCCTTCCTATATCTGACTTTGCCATTTTGAACTGATTACCAGCAAAAAAAATATGTCTTTTTTTTAAAGCAAGTCAGTTCATATCAAGCGCTGTAGACTCATACTAATCCCTTCATCTATACTATTATGATTTATGGTAAAATATTCTAGTTTTAATTAATTTGATAACATATCTATTTGTGGCCAAATATTTTTTAGTAATTGGGGTATACTTATTGAAGTGGTTTCAATATATAATTGGCTGTTTCTAATTTCTATTTTCACTGTTTCTGTTTCTATTTCACTGTTTCTAATTTTTTTTTTTTTTTTTTTAACCAAAAAAGTAACTTTGGTTATTTACTTATGAATCGTGTGAATTCAGGTGGAGGTTAATAATTTTTTAAAATAAACGTGGAGCATAGAAGTTAATATGTGGAATATATAAATACAAAAATTCAAGCTAACCATTTTATATCCGATTGTGGTAGACTATTAAAATTTAATATCTTTATCATGGATACGATTTGTTGAGGATTTTTTACCTGATAAAACATATATCTTAGTTATAGAAATATATATTTTGTTCATTCTGATTGGGTTGAGTATAAATTGATTTTGTTCCATTAAGTAAAATTGCATTCATTCTAGTTTAACTGAATTATTTTTGATTATAATGTTAGGCAATTTTTAGGGAGGACCTCTTAGAAGAACCTAGGAAATCCATTTTAAAGAGAGATTCTTCATCATTTGATGAAGCCTGCTCATTTAAGGTATTTTAAAAAATCTTGGAAAGAATAAAAATTATACACTTATTTTTATATTAAATCTACACTTTATTGTACTTTTATAAAAAATAATGTTTATGTTTCATTTTATGTGATACGTTTATATTTACTGAATTTATTGTTTTCAGTGATGTATGGATTCCTTAATTTGCACTTTTTATATGTATGTTAAGAAGTGGCTATATCACATTGCAGTAAGCAATGCTTAAATAGGTGGGCAAAAAAATGTATAATAGCAGCACTGGTTTTTATTATTATTATTATTATTTGAGGGTGACTGTAGCACTGCGTCTTAAAAAAAAAAACTATTGTACTTCCCCCCTTCTGTATTAAAGTACCCCAACAGTTAGCTACAACGCCTCCAAGAAGTTCAGCACTTTTGCTGGGTCCAGTGGTAAAAGTTTTTCTGTGTTTTTGTTGAGAGTCCCAAAGCACATACCTTTGTGCAGCAAAGTTGCCTGACAGTCAACCAGCTGGTGCAACGGTGTTTCTTCCTCTTTTTTGCAGAATCTGCATAAACCATCATTGATAATGTCCATTCAGGCTCCCTATGTTTCGGGAGAAAGTAACTTCCTTTCTCCTTCTTCAGGACGGTCTTCTTCGGGTCCTTAGGTGCATTTGTGGGAGGTTGGCTCCCACTAGTTAGCACCTTTGGACCCTCTGCACTTCCGGAGGATGGTCTCCGTACTTCCTTTTCCTTAGTATCATACAGGGGAAAATCCCTGTATCTCTATCGGTGGCATTTTGTCAGCTCCGGCAGAGCACCGCATACCGAAGTAAGGCTATTTACTCAAGGGGGTCGTCTGGTACCCTTGAGGTCCAGTTCATAATACAGTAACCCCTGTATCATCCCTCCTTCGGCACGGATCGCATAACACGTTAGAGTGGGGCTGAGATAAAAGGAGTGGATTTGGGGATTAGGAAGGATGTGAAACGAAGGTGGTCAGGCCCCAGTCCCTGATCACCTTCTCCTCCTCTTTCGTTTGTCGCTACATTTAGCAGGTTAACAGGGTAGCCTCGTGAAGGCCGAAAGTCGTAGTTGAGTGTTAGAGGTGCTTAATCACTTTATTACTACCCCAGTCTTGGGGTTACTTTTGTAGTTGATTATATAAACTTAAAATAAATAAGTGACGTAATGATAAGGATTTAAACATGACTTAGGTAGCTTCGAAATCTTTGAGTTCAACTTTTTCTAGCCCATGTTATCTGGAACTTTTAACAGGTTTTATGACTAATAGATGGGATCCAATTTAAAAAAAAAATCATTATAACATAGTAAATTAATTGCTAAAGGTTTTGATGGGTTTGGATTCTACCTAAAAAGGGCAGGTTGTCACCCTACTTTTATAATTGGTTGTTAAGTACAGAAAACATTATTTACATCAGGCAGTTTGAACCCTTATGAAACATCAGCCGTCTTACTTGTAACTTATTATTTTACCTCCTAGTCTTTCTTTAAAAGTTTAGATAATTTCTAGTGATACTGTGAAGGAAGCCTCAATTTTTTCTGATTTATGAAACAAAATTAGAAACAAAAATACAATTAGGAAGTAAAATGTGTTTAGTTTTTTCATTCTTTATTTAATATTTATTTAATTTAAATTAAACTTTTTAATTTCATAGTATTATTATTTCCAATAATTATAAGAATAATTTTCATTCACTATTTGATTGTCAAAATAATAATAGTTTGTCTTTTTTTTAATCTATAATTTTTTTTATTTTTAAGTATATATTTCGTAATTTGTATTTTTCTATAGAATGGAGATAGAATGTGGGATTCCAGAAGAAGTAAAAGCTTTGAAGAGAGAGAACAAGAATACAAGAAAGTAAAGCGGAGAATTTTCAACCACGAACATTTGGTTAGTTAAATTTACATGTCCTTAATACTTTTAAAATCCTTGGAAAGGAAATTCTTTGTTTAGACAGTAAAACTAGTAGAAAAGTGCCCTTTCTACAGGGTCGATGACCTGAGGAGGACTCTTTGATTTTATCATACAGTTAACATTACATTTTCAGTGGTGCTCCACTATATAACTGTCAAAGTTATTCCAATATCTTTTATCTAAACAGATATGATGGATACATGTTTAGGATTTAAATGTTCATTTCATTTGTAATTTTAATTGTATTTTAAATAATAAAAAACGTGAACATTTACAAAAATATTAAGACTAGCAAACGTTCCCGTCTTTGACGGGTACTTTCACAAAAATTCGGAGATTATACACGGTATTCCAACATATCATTAGAAATTCTAGAATAGTAGAAATTATCATTATAGTACAATATTAAGTAAATGCCTCTGTATATACCACATTAGCTGTCTGTCCTTTATATCCATGGAAGGACAAAGAATTGGAACCTCTAACTATTGAGCAAGCAAACTACAGTTGACAATGTGACAAAAACTTGGTCTCACTCACTTCAATTCCTCCCGCAGACAGACTTTGGCCTCGCGAATTATTTACTGTCATTGCGAAACAGACACTGACGGTAAATTGCAACTGTTTGAATTGGAAGGGACAGTTGCTAGGTATCAGTGGTATGCGTGGTATACACAGACTCCCCAGTATCACACCCAGTCATGATGTCGACCTTTATGGTGGGTGTAGAGCATGAACTCAGAGTCATGTCTCGTTGCACATTTTTGGGGCATTCAAGTATCGTAACATGAAATTTGTTACTGCTACTAAATCGCAGCTTTCCTTCATTAAGTAATATTTATAAAAAGTTTTTGTAATTTAAAATAAATATTATGATTATTATGCTTCCAACCCGTTCAATGTTTTCGGTATGTTGATGACAAATTTTATCAATAAATTTGATAAAATAGAGTGCCTTTCTTCCCTTCCACTCCTCTCAACCCCTTACCATGATGTTTCTGCATCTTGTGTTTTAGTTGGGTTTTGATTCTGACAAAAACCGCTTGTTACGGTTGAAAGATCTTAGTCTTTATTTCCCATTTCTTATTATGGTTTAAACATTGACTGTTATTTCACGTGTTTATTGTGAAATCTTGTTATCGATAATAATAACATGTATGTATAATATATATATATATTAGAATTTAAAAAGAACACATCGAAAGGAAATCACTGAACTCACTACTATATTTCGATGTCCTCGTCTTCAGGAAAAGAAGTGAATCGCTCCAAAGGCTGATAACGACTCATATATATCTACATATATATATATATATATATGATTGGTTATACACGACTGAATATTGTCGATCGATGATCTTCTTCTCCAACTTTTCAAGTTTGCGGAAAATTAATTTTTCGTTGTGAGAACAACGGTTCAAGGAATGAATTCTTCTTGTCGACGCGTTTCGACTGTCTACTGCAGTCATTTTCAAGACACAAAACAGGTGGGTTACCGGTCTCCTTATATAACCGAGAGTCAGGGGGGGTGAGCGCTGATTGGCTGTGCTATTGTGGTTCTTCCTTCTCATTGGTTATTGGTTTGGCCTATTGCTGGGGCTTGTTCTCCGAGTAGCTTGAGTACTCAAGTACTCGGAGAACAAGCCCCAGCAATAGGCCAAACCAATAACCAATGAGAAGGAAGAACCACAATAGCACAGCCAATCAGCGCTCACCCCCCCTGACTCTCGGTTATATAAGGAGACCGGTAACCCACCTGTTTTGTGTCTTGAAAATGACTGCAGTAGACAGTCGAAACGCGTCGACAAGAAGAATTCATTCCTTGAACCGTTGTTCTCACAACGAAAAATTAATTTTCCGCAAACTTGAAAAGTTGGAGAAGAAGATCATCGATCGACAATATTCAGTCGTGTATAACCAGTCATGTATAAAGGAAGGACTGCTACCGAAGTACACTAATATATATATATATATATATATTTTCCCTCACAGAGCGACTGTCTGCTTTTGTTGACTACTTCCTCCAACCCCTAGTCCGCAGTCAGCCTTCCTACTGTAAAGACAGTTTCCACTTCCTCAATCTCCTCAATAACTTCTCGATACCACCCAACCTCACCCATCCCCTCCTCATGGTTACTATGGACGTCACCTCTCTGTATACTAATATTGAACACAGTGAGGGACTGAATTCCCTTCGTTACTTTCTTGAACTCAGAACTCCCCCCCTCACTCCTTCTACCAATTTTCTAGTTTCCTTAGCCGAATTTGTCCTGAAGCATAATGCCTTCCAGTTTGACGCCTTCCCTTTTACCTTCAAACCAAGGGTACTGCGATGGGCACTATTATGGCTCCTTCTTTTGCTAATTTGTTCTTGGCCAAATTAGAGCAATCTTTTCTATCTGATCGTCCGTCAATTCCTTCCCCTTCTTTATGCTCGCTACATTGACGATATCTTCTTCATTTGGCCACATGGTACCCATGAGTTAAACCTCTTCCTACTTTCCTTCCAAAACTTTTCTTCCTCCATCTCCTTCACCCACCAAGTGTCCAGCAATAAAATTACATTCCTTGATGTTGATGTCACCCTCAACAATAGCAGTTTCTCCACCTCTGTACATATAAAACCTACGAATGCACAGCAGTACCTCCACTACAGTAGTTGCCATCCCACCCACATCAAAAAAGCAATCCCCAGATCCCTTTCCATTCGCATCCACAGGATTTGTAATAACTTGAAAAACCGTAGTTCCCATATTAACAGTTTAAAAGAAAAATTAGTTGATCGTGGCTACCCTTCTAATGTCATTGATAGTCGTGTCGTGCCGGCTGAGGTAGTTCACCGGCACGTGCCGAGAAAAGACCACACTGATAGTGTTTTCCTGATATCCACTTTTTTCCCTGGTGCTCATAGGATTGGCTCGGTTATTAAGGAGTTTTTCCCATTGCTCTCCTCTTCTCCTTCTACCTCGTCTATTTTTCCTGAAGCCCCCTCCTTATCACGGAGCAGATGCCAAACCTGTCTTATCATAAACCCTAATCCCTTTTTTACTTCCCCCCATAGCAACATTAACTACCCTTGTCCTCCCCACACCTCATGCACATCGGTTAATTGCGTTTACCGTTTGGACTGCACCCAGTGTGATGCATTCTACGTTGGTATGGCCTCTACGCAGCTCAACTTGCGTATGAATGGTCACAGGGCTTCCGTTGGTCAACGCAAAAACCTCCCTATTGTTATCCACTCTAATTCCCATGGACTGGATTTTAATCACTGCTTCCGGGTCCAAGTCCTTAATCATATCCCTGTTCCGTCTTCTCGGGTTACTCTAAGAGCTTCAGAGGAGGCAATTATCTGTCTTCTCAAAGCTCGCTCTCCTCCTGGCCTTAACTTGTACCGTTAATTTAATTTTTTTTTATATTATTTTTAAATTTTTTTTTTATTTTTTTTTATTATTTTATTTTATTTTTTATTTATTTATTTTTATTTTTTATTTTATTTTATTTTATTTATTTTTTTAAATTGTTTATTGCTTCATTTACTATTCTTCTCCTTCTGTTATTTTTATTTGCTTTTATTTGTTCTTTTTAGTTATTTTTCTCTCTGTAGTAAGTAGCTTACCTGGGACGGCCGACAGAGTGCGTGCGTGTTCGTTTGCATTCGGCCTACCTCTCAGTTAGCTTCAGCTACTCAAAGGGACTACTTCTACCCGATGACGACGACTGTCGAAATATCGTTGTGAGTCTTTTGTGTGTATCTTTATTTGTTTTTTCTCTTTCATGTGTTAACTATATATATATATATATATATATATAGGTGTGTTATCTAATCGGGATTCAATCAGATTTTCTAGGTTTAAAAATCAAACTCTGATTTCCGACGTTCGGTTTTATTTTAAAACCTTTTTCATAGGCCTACAAAGAAAGGATAATAAGAAATCACGTATCAACATCCAACATATAAACAATATGAAAAAAGTTTTAAAATAAAACCGAAACGTCGGCAATGAGAATTTGATTTTTGAACTTAGAAAATTTGACCGAATCCGGATTAGATAACACACCTATTCTATCAAACGGTCGATTTATTATTGAATCTGTTATACTGTTATATATATAAAGATAGATAGATAACGTTCATTGAACTGTTATTGTGTCCAGTTTGGATCGTTTTTCCGTTTATTAAGTGAATATATAGATAGATAGATATATAGTAACAATGATAACTATAAATTGCACATTTTTATTTATAAACTAGCAGACGTGCATTCTTTGACGGCTATTTTACAAAAATTCAGAGACGATAGATAGTATTTCAAAATATTATTAGAAAAAACATAGAGTAGGAAAAAATATATTTATTAGCACTATGTTAAGTAAGTGCCTCTATATACACTACATTAGCTGTCTGTCCTTTAGGTTCGTGGAAGAACACAAAGTTGGAACCTCTGAGTCTTGAGCAAGCAACATAGAGTTGACCATGTGAGAAACACATGGTCTTACTTCAATTCCTGCCGTAGACAGGGTTTGGCCACGCGAAATGTTTACCGTCATTGCGAAACAGACGCTGACGGGAAGGAACAGTTGCTAGGTATCAATGGTATGGGTGGTATACACATTGACTCCCCAGTACCACACCCAGTCATGATATCAACCTCTATGACGTATATGTGCAAAGCATGAATTCGGAGTCGTGTCCCGTTGCACATTTTTGGGGCACTCAAATTTCGTAACAGCATGATTGGTGCCCCTACTTTAAGCTGTAAGTCATGAGAAGACAGTCCAGGAGCAGTCACGGAGTCAAGAAATTCTATTGGATAATGAACTGCTTCCTCTTTTTCTTTCTTCAGAAAGAAGAAGAAGTTCTTTCTTCAGCTTGATATAGTGCAAGAACTTGATTATTGATTCTGCCTGCCTGCTCATTTGTAGGCGTGAAATTGCTCGTTCACAAAACCAGTTATTCTGAATAGATGGCAGATCTTGAACTTCAGGAAACACCTTGTCAATTATCTCTTGCTGGGAGCTTAAATGCAATGAAATTGAAATCAACTAACAATACCTACTTGCTATGCCTGTATGTTTTCAAAATATACATGTCTGTAAAATTAGTAAATACAGTTTAAATGTCCATAAATTCATTTATAGGTTGAATTTTCAATCCATTCAAAGCTTAGATTTTAAGTTAGACATGCGCAACCCTAGTTCCAAAGTTTCAGCTCGCTATGCCTTATGGTGGCTGAGTTTACTTGTGACAAAAAGTTGTGCTTAAATGTCCATAACTTCGCTTCTTCGTTGAATTTCCAATCCATTCAAAGCTTAGATTTTAAGTTAGAAGTACACAGATCTACTGTCAAAGTTTCAACTCGCTATGTCTTATGGTGGCTGTGTTTACTTATGACAAAATTTTGCGGACAAACCGACAGACAGAAATTTTTCTATGGGTGGACTCGGTTTCTCTAGTGTATGAACCGTAAAGATAACTTGAAGTGAGTCAGTTCTAAGCAATGTACAGATTAAACCTTTCATTCATTTATATAGATGTACCATGTACTTAACCTCACAAATAGTTAACATAACATTTAGTCTAGATTAATTATTTCTAATTAGTTCATTTATTAGAACTTGTCCATCTCCCGGAGCGACTTTTCATGTTTAATAACAGCATGATTGGTACCCCTACTTTAAGTTTTAAATCATGAGCAGGCAGCCCAGAAGCAAAAGGCGAATTAAAATTAATATAGACCATAGAATATCTATTATAGTTTTAATGTATTTATACGTCAATAACCTGATGAAACCTGCTTCGTAACAACCTCTGTTCCTAATAACATTATTTTATTATTTTAGAACCGCCACAACTATTCAGTATATATTTTCAAACAATGTGAAGATTTTTGAATTAATAAAATTGGATTTGTAAATTATTTAGACATAATTAATATAGACTAAATGTATGTGAACTATTTGTAGATTATATTTAGGTTAGGTTGCAGTCCCGCAACCGAACAGACATAGGCCGAAAATTGAAGATTGTACCTGCCACCGTACAAGCTCGGACCGACGGCTTAAATTGGGGTATTGAACCCCGGACTTTCAAGGCTGAAACTGGATCGTTTCTAGTTGGCCAACCTGGCCCCGCTAGATTGTATTTCTTTAACATTGTTGTAAATTTTTTTATTTTGCATGGTTTTAAATACAACTAAAATTACAAATTACATGAGTATTTAAAACCCAATCATGTATCCATAATATCTGTTTACATAAAAGATATCTGAATAATTTTTTACAGTTATATAGTGAAGAGACACCACTGAAAATATAATGTTAACTGTATAGTAAAAGCAAAGAAAGCGTGTCAGAGAAAATATTTAAGATGGTATCTTAAATGGAACCCATTTTGGATTCCTAAAAATTGTGAAATTTATTTTAATATACAAATATGACGTTAATTAATGGTTCATTAAAAACAACATATATGTTGAAGATTTGCTAAGGCAAAAGGCAATCTGATGAACATAGACGAAAACCAAAGATGTTTTAATTGTAGCTGTTTACGAAATACTGCGTTTAGAAATAGACCGTATTACATAATAATAATAATAATGGGAAACCTGGAGACTGTTTAATACATTCAGTTTAAGTTTCAAATTATTCTAACAATTTAATTATTGAATCTTCCTCGTACTCTACTTTATGTTTATGTAGAACATTACGTTATAAACAAAATGATTAAAGTAATGCAGCAAGGTAAAATAGTGCAAAATGAAGTCTTGTTAAGGGTGATATTTATGAATTGAAAGTTTGTTTTTCTGTGGCTTCTTCTATTTCTTCCGTGATGGAAAGACCTGGAATGTCTTCTGCTCAATGTTATCGTACAGTTTTTTTGCAAGCAGTGAGGCTCAGGCTCAGTCTTCCTTATTCATCAAATCCTGAGGCAATATATATTCTGGACCCACTTCCCATAAATCCTGATTTAGGTAAGGCATTACAATTGTGGAACAAGTAAGATAGAAATGATGAGTCTTGAAAAGAGGGGTCATACAAATATAAATATTCATTTACTTCGATTTGGAAAAAAATTAAACCTTAGTTTATGCTAAAGCATTTGTACTTTGCATAAACACAAAGTATATATCCGTAACCAATTACCGATTGGGCTTCCATAGTGTTTATTATTATGTTAATTCGTCTTTGCGCAGAGGAAGTTTCCAAAATTTAAACTGACAATACGAATACATTTATGGGGGCTAGTTATCAATTAAAGGAGATGGGTAAATTCTTAAGGTGCAATGTTAGTGACAAGACATTGCAAGGGTTTAGTGCAAACGATAACTTATTTTGCAAATTCCTCCCAGAGCCCCACAGTTTGGTGGCTTTATGGGAAGCAAACGTTCATTATTCAAGTACCATTTAGAAAGATTCAAGCTGTTAAATGATTTACGTTACGTATATAGGTTACATTACTTAATTATATCAGATCAAGCCACATTTTAATGCAAGGCCTTTAATAACTTGAAAGTTTAGCTTGTTTAGTTTATATAACATGGTCATTTTCTCAACAGCGAAACTCCTGCTTACCATATTGTGAACTGACCAATACTTCCGTACATAAATTGATAACAAAATTACAACAAAATCAAAAAGCATGCAAATTTTGTGTTTCGACGGTCTACTGAATACTTGAATAATATTGAACGAAAAACTAACCTCTCCTTGGAGAACTTATCCTCATAAAGCAAGATATACCTATAATTCAGTGATGCAGTGTCATTATTGAAGAAGTGAATTCTGACGCTGATAACGTAATACGAGATTAAAATTAAGTGAATGTTATTTTTTTCGTAAGAAAATAAATGAATTTTTTTTCCAGTATAACAGAATTAGTCTGATTGTAGATTTTGAAGGATATTAATCTTAAGTTGAAGTAAAATATGTAAAGCGATTTATATGGGGATTTAAAAAGTTGTGAGAAAACTTAAGATTTCATTTCAGGAAGGTAATTTAATTTATCCCTTGAGAAGGAAGATTGAAGTTTATTTTATAAAAGAATCTAGGTTGAAGGACTTCACAGCTTTTGAAATCCCCATATTAATCACTCTACACATTTTACCTCAATTTATGATTAATATCTTTCAAAATCTACAATCAGACTAATTCTGTCAGAATAATTGTGTAATAATAATTCCCAGTACAAGAATAGGTTTTTAAAATGGCCAATCCACAGATTGTGTCCATAGCCAGAGTAGAGTAAAATTTCGATTCAAACAATATTTTATTATATTAAATTTATAATTGAATTTACTGAGAAAAGCATTGGAAGGTATTATAACCTGCTTTTGCGTATAAAATAAGGCTACTTCAGTAAGCACGTTGTGTGAATATGTAAGTTGCAGTTTTTTAAATTGCAAATGGGGAAATTTTATGTAGATGTAATGGATAACCTGGGTTGGTACCATGTGAGAGAAATGTAACTAAAAGGCATTGTAACGTGCTTTTTCGTGACACTGAGTTGCCTCAGTAAGCACGTGGTGTGAATGTGTATGTTGCAGTTTTTCAAATTATCTACCTATTGAATTGTATTTCAATTTATGTAATACGTTGTAAATGCATTTATACATTTGGGTGGAGAGAATTTTGAAAACAGGTGGGAAATTTTAACATTATGTAGATGTAATGGATCGCCTGAATGGCTACCCTGTGAGAGATAAGTATTGGAAGGCATTATAACCTGCTTTGGCGCGTGACTCCGTGAGCATGTGTGAAAATGTAAGTTATAGTTTTTTTTTTCAATTATTCCAATTAATTAATCATAGGTGCTAAAATTTGGTGTTTCAAAATTGCGTTTATTACCATGAAGTATTCAAACCTCAGGGATAACTAGTTCCTATTGATTAATTCCACTAACATACAATAAAGGTTTTGAACTAGTGAATTATTTTCGTTTCTTTTTATCTTTGCCATAGAGAATAACGGAATTCTTTTCCCTTGACTATTTATGATTATATTAACTCCTTAATCACATTTGTGATAAATTTTTTTTTTATTATTAATATGTTTGGGGGAACTATAAAGTGGATACAATTGTATTATATCAATATAACATTTTTATTCTTTTAAGAATATAAAGAAATGAGTAGAATGTGCTAATTGTTTTTTAGACTGACACTGAGATAGATTGTATGAAAAAGTACAATTGGGAAAGCATGGAAGGAGATGATGACTCGTGTTGTCCAAGATGTGCTAGTTGGCAACAAACTTCTATAGAACGGTTTGTAAATTATGGAGACCATACAATCATTATTGTTTGTTTTTTTCTGTAGTCGTCAGTAAATACTACACATTTACTACTTTCATAGCTTGTTATGTATATTTATACTTTAACTAGAAAAATACAAGCTTCTCTGATTACTTGATCATTATAAATTGTCTTATATTTCTCTTCTTTGAATTACAAAGTTGGCTTGAAATCAGTTAACTGCTTGGTCTACCAACATTACCACAATTAGGCTGAAACGTAGAGTAGATTGCAAGATGGCGGCTGATATCCAATTAGGTAGGCTGAAAGTTAGAATAGCGTCTAAGATGGCTGCTAACTAACTATCGATATCTACTATTAATATTATGGAGTCAGTCCATGTCATTTGCGCATGTCAATATTCCACTGCAATCATTGGTCAATTATTCAAACTACAGGCAAAAACAGTAACTAACTTTCTTACACGCTCCATGTGGTTTGCTTTGTGCCTCCTTTTTTTTACCGTTGCTTCCAAATTAGCCAGCTTATTTCTTTTTTTTTTCGTATGGAACGTTTATTTTTTTTTTACTGATTCGAGGAATGCTAATGCAGAACGTGTATACTCAAAATAAAATAATTTTCTAAATTATTTTTACTCTTACTACTATTTCTTCTTAAAATCTTTTGTTAACTTTTTAAACAGTTTTGTTCTACTTAGTCTCTTTTCATAAATTCCACTTGGTTTTTACTCCAGATGCCGGTTAATATTGAGTTCTGTTGTGTAATTGACAATTAATATGTTGACTTCATAGAAATTACCATTCAGGGTCAAAAGTTCAAAAAACCGTTTTGGAAGAGGGATGAATGAGATTTTAAAACACTTCTGAGTACCTATTTTATCAAACAAAATACAATAAAATATAGATAATTGATATTAAGTTTTATCCGAAATGGTTGGTTAAACTGAGAGTGAAGACCTTACGAATAACATTTGGTTCGTTATGCGAATTCATGATTTCATGATGCTTTCTTCAGATGCAGGCTTTGGATATGGTCAAACTTGTTTCTTTCTATTGGAGAAATTAAGAAACGAAGTGAAATAGTAGTAACTTTTAGAAATTATTCTTTTCTGACTTCATGCATATAAAAATAAATTCGTGTATAATCGTTTATCTATTAATATGAATTATTACATTCATTTTTATTTTATAGATTTGTTCTAACAAATTTCTATTCACTTGAAATTTAGCTTAGGTACTCTATAATACAGGAATAACAAAGTAACTATGTCAGTATTTTAATCAACGAAAACTGTTAAAATAATAATAACTATTATTACTTATTATTTTTTCTCATGTAACCGGTCAGGACTATTAATACTGTAAATTATGTAAATGAAAGTCCTATGGAGTCTCACACCAAGTTTTTTTTATAGATCTGATTGTTTTTATGAACTGCAGATGGTATTTTATTTCATACATTATTCTTACACGTATATGAATTTTAAACAATGCAAAGGTTTTATTTGTTTTTACAGGAATAATCGTTTATTGAAAATTGAGTCATACGAGAGTGGTGATACACTCAAAGCAAATTCACTGAGATTGCAAGTTTCAAAGTCACATAGTTTCAACGGGTACGATCAGGGATCGAACCAACAAACAAGACTTCTTTTAAAACAAGGTAATTAACGCAAATTCTTTGGCAATAATTATTCCTCATGAATTGGTTGGTTTTGTTTTGCCTTTCCTTTGCGTCGGAACATATTAATATGCTTTATGAATAACTACAATGTTAAATAACCTCTTTAGTGATTATATTTTCTTTTTCAGAAATTAGTTTCATAATGTGCCTAATATATTGATTATAGATTCGGGAAGCAGTATGACATCGCGGATTTCTCCTTCCAGTTCAGGTTATAAATCCCAAAGATCAGATGCCACTTTAAGCGCGACGCCTTCCCCAAGTGGAACTCCAAGTCTTCAGACGCAGGTAATCTACATATTTTTAAAAAATTACTTCCATGTATGGCTTATTTCAAGTATACAACTTTATATATTAAGAAAAATAATGCTACTTTAAACTTTATGGAACATAAATAAAGCCTAGATTACATTACTTGAAATAATAATAGTAGCCAAAACAGTTTTATGGAATATATATATATATATATATGAGAATGGAAAAAAATACTCAGATCTTTTAACCGTAACAAGCGATATTCGTTAGACCGTTTCCCTTTTTAGTCATTTTTTCCCATTCGATCATTGATTGTTATTTCACGTGTTTATGTGAAATCTTGTATATATATATTATATATATATATATAGGTGTGCTCTCTAATCGGGATTCGGTCAATTTTCTAGGATAAAAAAATCAAACTCTGGGTGCCAACGTTTCGGTTTTATTTAAAACTATTTTCATAGGCCTACAAATAAAGGATAATAAGAAATCACATATCAACATGGAACATATACACAATATGAAAATGGATTGTTACAATTTATGAATATTACACGCAGAAGTATTTCAGAGATACATAAAACAATATTACTTACAGAAGTAAGAATTTTTTTAACTAAGGAAATGAAATTTACATTATTTAAAGGAACAACAATGTTAACCGGACAAAACCTTCGACTAGACTAATAAGATAACATTACAAATAACCTCAACATTATTCACTCAAGGGAACTAAATAAATCAAATTTCACTAAAACTCAGCTTAACACTCCAGAATAAATATAACTTAAATTAGTAATATCACTTCTATGATTAATTGAACTTATATCCTTTTTAATATATAACATCTCAAGTGTCTTTCTTCTTTGCTCATCTTTTTCTTCTATTCTATTATAGTTGTATCTTCAAAATCGAACGTGTGACCTTCGTTTATGGCATGGCCAGCTAATGATGTTGCGTTACTTTTATTTGTTCTTATTGAATGTTTATGTTGGTAAAGCCTTTCTTTCAGAAAACGACTAGTTTCACCATAATAACGCTTGTCACAGTCTTTACATTTGATGGCATAAATGGGGTTACTTTGTAACTCCTTCGGTATTGTTTCATTCAAATTTGAAAATTTATTTGAAACGTGATAAAAAACCGATCGTTATATAAAACTGAAACGTTGGCACCGAGAGTTTTATTTTTTATCCTAGAAAATTGACCGAATCCCGATTAGAGAGCAAGCCTATTCTATCAAACGGTCGATATATTATTGAATCTGCTATATATATATATATATATATATATATTATATATAATAAATTCACAATAAATACGGGAGAAAGACAATCTTAAGTTTAAACCACATCAGAAAATGTAAAAATAGAAAATTAGTCTCTTTCGAAACTCTGGTGAGAATCGTTATTGTTCGGAAGGTCCGAGCTTCATTTTAAATATTTTTTAAGTGCTCATATTTTGTTGAATAGTAGGCATATCGTGTGATGTTCAAATGAATTATTATACATACTTGTGAGTTGAATTTTGTCTTCTCACTGTACCACTTCCTTTCCTGAGTGCAACCTTGAAAAGAGTCGAAATATTGAAAGTGAATCCTAGTATCTAGATTTCTTTCGTGTTTCTTTTTTTCTTTTTTGTATTAATTTATATATATATATAAATTAATAAACAACAAATAACTCTTGATATAATGTATGAATTAAATACCACAATAAACAATA
This sequence comes from Hermatobates lingyangjiaoensis, assembly GCA_026182355.1. Classification (NCBI taxonomy): domain Eukaryota; kingdom Metazoa; phylum Arthropoda; class Insecta; order Hemiptera; family Hermatobatidae; genus Hermatobates; species Hermatobates lingyangjiaoensis. The sequence continues at coordinate 6,551,457 of JAPFBL010000106.1, read as the reverse complement.
TAAATTAATTGAAATGCTCTAAGGTCTTTCGTCACAACATCATCTGAGAGCTAAATGAAACAACCAAAAAAAAAAAAAACATATCAAGTTAACCTGGCTGATTGAAGTCTTCAAGATTGCTGGCATCCCTGTCTGAATTTAATGTTCCTAAACTTGAAGGAGTCTTGATCTGCTTACTTATTTGTTTTATTAATATTTCATCTAGTTTGTAAAGTCCCGGACTATTATTCATTAAATTTCCATAGAAGTTCTTTATGAGTGCACTTTCAATAATATTTCTCCTCCTTTCCGAAGGTACAAAAGCCAATTCCTTTGCTTCACTCCAATTTATCATATGATTTTTGTTCATTACATGTAAGAGCAAGGCACTCTTTTTATCTTCCCGTCTGATCGAATATTGGTGTTGTTTTACTCTTGTAAAGAGACCTTTACTCGTCTGTCCAATATAAGACATTTGGCAATCAGTACAAGGTATCCGATATGCATAACTATCTTTTTCCTCCCCCTTATAATTAACAAGCCTATTCAACAAATTACTATCATTACTAAACACAACGGAAAGGTCCAGCTTTTTCAAAAATGAGGGCAGTTTTTCAAACAGGAGTTATATGGAATGACTACATATTTCTTTTCCATGAACTGTTCTTCATTGTTTGATGTCAGGGAACTCTTTTCTTGATATTATCAATTAATAATTTTGGATACCTTAAAGAACTTGATATGCTATAAATAGTTTTGATTTCTTCCTCTACAAATTTTAAATTTAGTATTCAATTTTTAGTATTTATTTTGATGATGTTGTGATGGTGATGTGTACTTTTATTAGTAATATTTCAGGGGAAAATAATGTAGAGTTACTTGATTGAACATTTTTTAAGTTTTTTAATTAGATATCTGGCATTAATGAGCATATAATGTAATGAAGTAGGAATAGTTTGTCATCAGGAGAATATCAGAAGAGAAGATTACCTCCTGTTTAAAATATTGACCGCACTAAGTTTTTGTTATCTTCTGTGTAATTACTAGTGTTATAAAGTCCGTTTGGACCTCTATTTTTTATTTTGAAAGGTGTATATATATTATAACTTTAAAATTTTGTGTAGACTTTTCTCATATGATCGAAGTGGATTACATTTGATATTCCGTGTAGTTCATTCGTCTTCATTCAATTCAGTTCCTTCATGACCTTGTTGAATGATCTTTAATTTTTATTCGTGGATTTATTGTGAACTGTGGTGGGTAATTCTAGGAAGTACCTAAACATCAGCGTTTGGTCTCTTGTTTGTGGTTCAAAGATCATTTGATTCATGAGTGTGTTGTGTGCTGGCAGCTGTCTGGAGGTGGTCGGAGCAGCTTGTCTCCTGAGCCTGACTGCTCCAGTCAGCAACAACAGACCCACCAACAGCAGGTTGTTTGGGCGGTGACTGACATGGCATCGGTGCCTCCTGGCTCCATGCTCATACACCCTCAGGTCAGTAGTACCGCATTTCTGACCTTTTAGGCACATTATTTAGACCGCAATACTATTTACGACTCTCCTTGAAGTAACTAGTGATGAAAAGACATTTTAAGTAATCATTTTTCCTTTTCTATAAAAATGGAGGAGTATATTTGGAGTGTCAGTCATATGCTCACAGAAAACTTCTGATGAAGAGCTGAGAATCTGAAACGCTACATTTTTCTTTTAAATCTTGATTGTATATCATCTATTTTATAATTTACATGTCTATATCTTGAAGTATAAGATATCTATGATTTCTTCTTTTTTTTTTTTTTTTTTTTTTGATAAGTTCATTTCTACATTCCCTTTAGTTTGAATAAATGTTGTCACATGACACGAATATAGAGTTCAGATTTTCTTAAAGATGTAAGTACCCCTGGCTTTTTCCTTAAAATAAACGTATGGTACTTATTTTCGTACTTCCTATGTATTTCTAAGTTGAGAAAATCTTTCTAATGCCTGCTCCTTAAATTTGTGTTCGTTTCTGGAAGTATAATATTTATTTGTAATACTGAAGCATTTACTTAATCAGCCTGGTTCATTGTGGTGTTATGTTGCAAGTTACTTGAATTATTGTACTTTTTCAATTAATAAACTGGTCTTTGTCTAATTTGAAGGATAGTAGTTCTCGTGTTAATAGTATATCTTAAGGTGTCAGTTATGTTTAGTTGCATTAATACATTTTTATTTCTCGTTCTGCATGTTAGTTGTTTTTTTTTTTTAGTTTTTATGCTCTGCTTTTCTTTGTCCATATTTTTAATACCTAGTTGTTAAATTGTTGTTCCGTTTCTAAAAGTAAATTAATGTTCATTTGAATCATCGTTTGATATACTGTATCAAATAGTATATTCTATATGATTGATTCCTAAAATCTATTGTTAGTGTTAAGTAATTTTTTTTTCCTCTCAAAGTGATTAAATTTGGAACCTGATTTCTGGTGAATAGGTAATATTGGAAAATATATTCTAATATTGTTTGAGCTTTATTTTTATAGACCGGACAGCCCTATACAAATGCTGATGGAAGTATATATCGATATGATCCTGAAAACCCGCCTGTTGTAAGCGGTGGACCAGAAGTTTCAATAGTTGCTTCAACGGCATCCCCTCTGTGTTCTACTGATATCAAGCCAGGTCAGTCTTCTGCTATAGCAACTTTCTACTATAAAGAAAGAGGTACAACCTATTATTACCAACAAACGTCATCTACGGGACTTATGTATGCATCATATTACTGAAGAATTACAAAAGGATGTTATTTGTTAATAAAATTTGAAAAACTTTCTATTTTTTCTTTAAATTAAATTTTAATTTATTTTAAATCAATCTGTCATGTTTCATTAAATGTATTAGCTAAATAAGGATGCTAGGATTCCAATATATCATTGTTTGCGAGTTTCACACTCACCGAGGTTGTATGCATATTTACATATTGGTACATATTACATATTGGTTTCCTTTAGTAAAGAAGTTAATAAAGGTAAACATTTTCTCTTGATTTCTGTAATACCTCTAAAAAGTGTAATGATTAGATTATGTATTCTTAATAAATACTTCATTAATTTAATTTATCATAACTTACTACTATAATTCATATCTAATAATTTATTCTTTGTATTAGTAGAAGATATTAATCCTTGTAGTACATCAATGAAAAATGTGATAGTTTGTTAGTAGTATATCATTTGTTGTATACATTGGTCCCTGTGATTGTGAGTGCTATGTCTTACGCATTGTTCGGGCTATGAGGAGAAAATTCATCTAATTCTTGTCCCAACGTGAAAAAACTTGGGTTACCAGTAAAATTGTTAGCTAAAACCTCTTCGAATTGTTATTTTAGCGAAAGATTATTGCGGCTGAAGATGTGACAGAACGGACCAAAACGAATTAATTGTCTTACGTAATTCACTTAAAGTTTTGCTCAGTTTTGTCTAAATTGATTTTGTTTAATACGTGCACTGTGTCATTATAACTAATTTTTAGAAATCATTTAATGTATTGCTTTCAGATAATTAACAAAACTTCCTTTTCGATAAATAACAATTAATAAATGTTAATCCAGTCACCAACGTTCAGGTATAGGTATCTGGTTTGGAAATTTTCTTGAGCCTTTGGCACGGACAAATTGGTTTTACATGTATCCTTATGGGAAAACCGGTTCCAGATCACGACTCTTCCTCGTTATGAATTCAATCCCAGAACGAATTAAACAAGTAACTCGAAATTCCACTCTGTATTGTAGGGTGTATATATGTATTTCAGATAAAAATACCTACTTGAATACTTGATATACTTACTTGTATTTATCAGTCTTTGAGTTATGTTATAATAATTTATAGTCTAAGCTTACTTTTTGGTGTTTGAAGTGTTCTTTTAGAAATTTGTTTATTATGTTCTTTTAAATATCCTATTGTAACAGATATCGAGGCTGTGGGTGCTTCTAATCAGACAGGTAAAGGGTTAATGGGGCGAACTGGGCGGTTCGAAATGCAAAGCGGAACTTCTTCTCAACAGTTAAACCATCCAATTCCATCTGGTATAACTCAAGGTCCACCTACATCGTCCAGCATTCCTTATCAAGTGTATCCACTGCCTATGCACCAGTTGCCGCCGCCACCACAGATCATCCCTCCTCCTCCACCAGGGGATCAGTTTCACGCTGTCCAGCCTAATCCTGGGCAACCTCTCTTGTATCAACCACCAATTCCAAATGCTCACCATTGTGACCCTAGGATCCAGGTACATCTCATAAAAAATAAGAAATTGTATATGTTTATCTAGAAAATGTCAAAGAAAAATAAGGCCCTACGATTGTTCCTTCTGAAAGAACTAATTATATATATATATATAACAAAGATTTCACAATAAACATGTGAAATAAAAATCATCGTCTAAACTACTGTAATAAATCAGAAAAACTGCTGAGATCTTTCAACCAAAACATGGGGTCTTCGTCAGAGTCTAATTGATACTGTAACAACTGATGCAAAAACATATGGTGTAGTGTTGAGAATGGTGGGAGTCAAGAGAGGTATTTTAAAAGGCGTAAAGTGCACGAAAGGAAACAAAGGGCTGGGAATATAAGTCATAAACAAAGGAGTTCAGCAAGAAATAAGAAACAAATTATCTGATAGCTGTTAAGCTTTGTAGACTGATATGGCCATGATCAGTACTTGCCATGTGTCCAGCTTTAATGAACCATTACTAATGTTTATAGTACTTCATCTATTAAATTTAATCAAAAAAGATTCCCGTTCAGTATCAAAGTCATAGTTTATCGTATCATGAGTCGTTAGAGAACCCACTTCCTAGGTTTACTCAAAATCTTGATTTTAATATAGTTTTTTGTATTCGTAATAACGTAAGCAATATGGTATTTAAAACCCTCCTAGGGAACTGGAGCGCAGTAGTATTTATAAAATTTTGTGTAAATGCCATACAATTTATATTGGTAAAACTCGTAGATCATTAAAATCACGTGTCAAACAATACCAATTCAACGTAACTAGATGTGAATAATTATGAGGATCATGCTAAAAATTAGATAAAGTATAAATATTTATGTGCCTAGGGAATAATGAGGTCTATTATTTCCCGATTGTTTTAGTTGATTACTAAGGTAACTCCGAAGGAATCAAGGTTAATGAATCCCGAGGTGAAGCCGAGGGTATTAGGAATTTTAATTCCTAGGCGTAGCCGAGAGATTAATGATGATTAACTCCCGAGGGAGAGAACTACGCGAGGGAATGACAGCTCATTATTCTCGTGGTGCATACAATATATTATCTCCGGAAAAGGCTTTGTAATAATTTATTAAGTGCTAATTAATATAAAAATAATAACTTTGAATAATTCAAAATAAAGGTTTAGGAAAACTAATTATAAATTATAAACAAAACAGAGTAGAATAACTTGCTAATACCAACTGTAATTTAAAAATCAGGTTTGCCACCCCAACTCTTCCCGATCTCATTTCACTTCATATCTAAAGATCGATATGAACAAAATAATTAGGTTGGACAACCTGTATTAGATCACCGTTTTTTAAAAATGTCTTGCCGGGAATTAAATGTCTTACATTATTATGTAAACTAGATGTAAAAAGTTACTTTTCGTCCCTTCTGGGCATAAAAATTATTACATATGAAGATCATTGTAGTTTAGAAATATTATTGAATTCTCTTTGATTAAATTTAATAGATGAAGTGCTACAAACATTAGTAATGGTTTATCAACCAGGACCTAGTACTGACAAGGGCAATACCTTTGTCCACAAGGGTTAACAGCTAGCAGATATTTTTCTACCCATTTCCTTCTGAACTCCTTTGTTTATCCTGACTTGCCTTCCTCGCTTCTTAATATCTTATAAGATGCTTCACCATACCATAACTTGTTTCAGTATATGTCTCGGTCTGACGAAGTCACTTGTTTTAGTTAAAATGTATTAGTTATTTTTGTTATTTTCTTACTGTGGTTTAGACGTTCATTTCTATATCACGTATGTATTGTGAAATGGTCAGATAAAACCAAGAAAATATTTAGAAATTGTAACTGCATGAGAAAACAAAAAATGGGTCAGAGGATAATGAAATGGTGTAAATGGGAAATATTGAAACGATAGTGATTAGGGTCATGAGAAGAGTAGGCTTCAAGACAACAAGTATTTGTGTTCTTGAGGTCATAGAGTCGGACAGTTTACTGTAAGAAATGGAAGAAGAAGGCTCACTAAAAATAGAAGTGGGTGAATAAAATGAGAGTATGGAGAACACTCCTTAATGAGAATGACACTGTTATCAAAGGGAAAGTCAACTCTTTTCACTTCGATAACATGAAGTGAAGGGCCTCTGATGAGAACCAATAAGCAGTTTTATTTAGAATTGTGGTTTTACTTGTTTACTTATAACACGTGTTTTTGTGATGTTATGTTGATGTAATGATTGAAATTTCTATAAGATCCCTGATTATGCAGTGACAATTTCTTGTTATGGGGCTATATTTCAGGAACTTTTTTTTCGGGTGCTTATGATGTACAAATCATTTTTTCTAATAAAAGTAAAAGAGATCATTCGTATGAATAATGGAATCTATGGCTTTCGTTCCTGATAATTTATAGCACTTTTACACTTATGTTTGATCATTACACATACCCTAATGTTTCTAAGGTTTATATTTTTTCGACAGGACTATTCTCTGGTTAATGGTGATTTGAGTGCATGTATGATGGGTATGAGCTTAGACACCAGGCCAGAGAGGCATCCGGTATTTTACTGGCAACCGCCTCATATTCAGGTTAGTTAAATTCATAATATTTAGAATATGTATACAGAACTTTAAAATTATGTAAAAGTTAGTTAAACTTTTAAAACTTATGTAAAAGTGTGGATAGGTAATAAAGTATTCAGGACTTCTTTTTTAGCCTTTAGGATTATTATTTGTTTCAATTATGATTCGCTATTCTTTCGAGAATATCCTAATATCTCTTTTAATTTAATTATTTTTTTTACTATGTTTAAACCCGTTTCCCCATCATTTTGAACTCATGAGTTTGTTGTTTCAGATATATTTGTTTTCTTAAAAATTGAAAAAAAAATCAATTGTATATTCTAGTGATATGTTGGTTTCTACAAAAAAGTGACTGAAATCTAGTTTTATTTCTAGTTTAATTGCAAGTGCTTATTAATATTAAGTGGATTGTTCATGAATTCATAATATTCAGAAGGGAAAAAAAGTGCAGTTACCCGTTTTCTGGTTATGATAAAAGTATAACAGTCTCCGATTTCCAGATTTCTGTTTCATATTTTTTTCATTTCTGTGGATTTAACTTCTCTACTTAGAGAACTTTAGTTCTCTACAGTTTGTTGAATTAATTATTTGGAATTAGATTGTTCATAAGATTACTTATTATGTGTATTACAATGCGCTATAGAGTAGATGAATTATATAGTAGGTATAATAATAAGTGTTATGCTTAAATTACTGCTAATTAATCATTCAACATAATTTAAACTTTACAATGAATTATTTAAAATATATGTATAACACATTTTACTGGTTTTTTGTGTTATCTTTTAAGGTAATTTGAAATAAATTGATTATTGGTAGAATTGTATTTAGAGGTAGTCCAAAATGAAATATTCCCGGTATATAGTAGTTTTATTTTAAGTGAAGCTTATAATGTTTAGAGTGGAGTGACCATGTATTATAGTCACCAACAGCAACAGCAAGCTGCTCTTAGTGGAACCTTGGGCAACTCCAGATACACTCACCAGGCTACCCCTGTACCCCCAGTACCACCGACTGCATCTACTACAACAGCTACAGCATTCACTATATTCCATCATCCTACTCCTACAGCTTCCACCCTTGACCATAATGGTATTATGTAACACTTCAATATCTTGACCGTGATTGAGCTTATATTTTTAATAATAATTATTATATTTTGCATAATATTCTATATTGAGTTTAAATATTTTGAACGGAAGATGTTGAAGTATACAATAACTTATAGTGACAAATGAATGGTGCTATTGAACAGTTTAAATCCAGAATTGGTTTACAAAATACAACATAACTTTTATGATGCATGAATAATAGTTATTATAAAAAGTTCTTTAAATTTATTCATTTAGTCAAAAAATCTTAGTCAACTTAATTTGTGATTGCCAGTTTTAATTTAGTATGAACTATAATATCTGTAAGTTATTTTTTAAAATGGAAAAAAAAGCGGCTTGAGTGTGTTTGAAAATTTGTTTAATGTTTGTTAAGTATTACGTGTGTGTTCTTCTAAAATACTACGTTCTTTCCAGTTTAGATGAATTGCATTAGTTTCCTTGTGTCATACAATATTGCTGTTCTTCATTTGAGTCAGTGATACACTTCCCTTTGTGTGAATGAACACATGTACTTCAGATACATTTCCAAGAAAAAGTTAATTGTTTAAAGTGTTTCTATATAATTTGTTTTTAATTAATCAGTAAGATACTTTTATCCGATAGTGAAAACCTCATTTGCTTAACTTAAAATTATGGGCTATTATTTTTAATTTAAAAGGTGTCAGTATAAAAATAGTTAATAAGTTGTTATTAAATTTAAACATTTTTTTTTATCGTACTGTTAAATAAAATAATTGAACTATTCAATATAAAATTAGACAATTTCATTTATTTTTTCTCAGGTACATGTTTTGGAAATACGAGTGGTGCTAATAGCGCCTATTCAAATACTGGGTCTGCAGAGTGCCTCCCACCGTATCCATTCTCGGTCCAGATGTATCCACCTCATTGTAACGGGTGAATATATATTTTTTAATGTGTAAAATCTTGACTATTAATGGAGAAATTATTATTATTAATTATGCATGCTAATTCTTTGAAATTGAATGAGATTTATCCTAAATAGGTTTCCATCTCAAAATTGAATTTTGAAGAACACAATATAAACTGAAATTTTGAAAGATTGATCATAACTTGTCTGAAGTATTTTACCAGCAGTATTTCTGTCCATTTAAAGTAAAATATAACTAATATAAAATCATGATTTACTAATGAGTTAACAAAATGCTTTATCTCTGTTGAAATATAAATAGATATATACATTTATCAGAATTAACCAAAACTAATGTGTAATGAATAAAAATTCCTTATAGATGTTATATTATACATATCATTTTCTTTTTGGTTGATGTTAATGTGTTTATTGTAGAAATTATTAACGCTGTTTTGTAACAATGATAGAAATATTGACACCTACCTAGATTATTATTCCAACAAAGCTGAAATTTTCGCTTCATCCCGAATTTTAATCAGTTCGGAGCAAATTTAGTATATTTTACCTGTATTTGAATATCTTTTGTTTAGTAGTCGTATCGACTTAGAAGAAAGAATGTGATGTACCTTTCAAAAATTTGTATAATAACAACGTTTAATTTACTTCACTACTTTTTTTTTTGTAATGTATATATCAACGGCTACGGCTATTAATGCCATTTAATGTCAGAAAAAAAAAATTAGGCACCACTGGGTTAAGGAAATCCAACTCACTTCTCTATAGTCAAGACAGAGACCTTACTGACCAAGTCCTTGAAGATTTACTATTACCAAATTCCTACTTTTCTACTGTTTGAAACATTGTTTTACTTTGTCAATGTCTTCGAAATCATAATCATGCTAAATAAAATAAAATTACCTTGTTATAGTTTTTTTCTGATATAAGAGAACTTAATTAAATTAGAATAGTAGTGTAAAATGTTCCTCTTTTTTTAAAATATGCTTTTTGTTATCATTAGCGCGTTTTGAAAATATTTATTTGTGTGAAAATTAATTCCGCTGGATTGAATGTCCCTTAAAACAACTTTTAATTTCATTAACAAAATTTAATGTGTTAGTGTTAAATATGAAATGTTTATCATACAAATGGATTTTAAATGGATTGTTTCATGTTATAGTTAATGGCTACAGGTGATGTAAAATAAACTTACAATAGGAAGCAGTATACTTCGATGTGTTTCAAAAAACGTTGAAAACCGATTAAGGAGTTAAGTGAAAGTACTGTTTCCATAGAATATTGTTTCTTTATCAGAATAAATATCGATGGTTTAAGTTTTGATAATGCGCAGAATATTTGCCACTTGTTTTAGGTATTACCAACGCAGTTCTTTTGTTATGCAATCACCCACATGTGGGCAACTGTTAACCTCTAAGTTTAGATCCTTCCCAAAAGCGACATAATCATTAGGTTCATAAGCGATAGGGCTTAGAAGGTCGTAAGTTATTGCAAACAATAAATTGTCTTTAGAAGAGTTGTTAGTTATGAGGTGAGTGAAAAAAAATTATCATGGAATAATTTGGAAACTGTAAACTATTTTTTTTATTATTTATTATTTGAATTTATTGAATTCTTAACGCATTTTTTTTGTAATAAGTTTGAAATTTAACTACTATTTCCAACTTATTTGATTTGGATAAATCTCAATTTTACATCTTGAGAAGAGAATGGAGAATTAAAAAAAAAAATCAAATTTACAATATGGAATCATAGAATTGTATTATCAAATGCTGTTATAAATAAATGTGCCCGGAATTTCAGGAAGAACGAATAATCCTGAAACTTGTTCAATGTGTACCGTCGTTTAAATACTATTAATATAATATATGAGTATAATAAAAGTAAATCAATTTTGTTACTTCAAATTTATAAACTCACACATCATCCTTGCAACAGAACGCATCACCCCCCCCCCCCTCTTCGTCCTTCTGTTTTGTCGCTGCACAAACTTACTTGCTATTTGCAATTCAACTCGCTGGTAGATTGCAGGCTCTACTGTCCTTGTTTTGATGAATCATGTCTTTTTGAAGGTTTAGAACGTTGTGTTCTGATGTTTTTTTTATTTAATCATTATTAACATGTTATATATATATATATATATATATATATATATATAAATTAAAGGGAAATTAATTTTGGTGCATCAAATTTGTAGAAGTCGCACACACCTTACTATGGAACCCCCTCCCCCTGACTTGTAATTCTTTCTTGTCACTACTTTCATTCAATCTGACAAGAAAGGATCCATCAACTTTCATAAGTTGCAATGTTATGTGAACAATTAGAGTTATTTGCTGAGGCAAGATGATTATTGATTCAGATGAACATTAATCAGAACGAAAACAAACAGAAATATTGTTCAGTTAACAATGTTGATATTGTGTTATAAGTAAGTTTATTTTTTAGTGGAGGACAACAGACAGCTTCCGTTGCTGCAGCTGTAGCTGCCCACACACAGCAAGATCAAGTGTTGGGGAGTGGTGCTACTCAGCAGGGTTTGGCGGTACCTTGCTCTGGATATTACACGAGTGTGGCTTCATGTTCACCTGCCCAGTCGGGAATACCTCCATCTTACCAACAATTGTGCTCTCATCCCACTCCATCACATATGCCTCAAGTAAGTATAATTACTAAACTGTAGAAACTAATAAAGTAACTAAACCATGTATACTTAAAAGAGATCTTGAGTGACAAAGGTAATTAAAATTATGTAGAGTAGATAGTATGAGGCAGTGTTTATAGGATTGTAATTTCAAATGAAAACAGGAAATTGTAAGTTATTTTTTAGTAATAAGTAATGTGAATTAATGGAGGTGTATCAGTATTTATTTCCCTTATTATTAAACAATATCCTTAAATTCCATGCGTAAATATGTATTGTTTATCAGTTTAATCCTTTTTGCTTGATGAATTATTTTTTATTCTTAGCTTGCAGTTTATAACGGCTGCTATCCTGGAAGTAGTACCAATGTGCATTATGGATCAGTGGGACATAATAATGCCGCTGCGAATATCTCAGGCGTACCCCAGCTATTTAGAAAACCTTCGCTCCAGGTTGGCCATTCTTGTCTTTCAAACATTTAAATTTACATTCAGTTCCACTTCTAATCCTGGTTCTTATAAAATTGTATTAAATAACAATTTTTCCCAAAAAGATATAAACTTAGTATTCAATGTGCATTTAAGATCCAAAAAATTCTGGACATGTAGGATCCAATTATATGAAGATGGTGAGGATGAATTGAAGTACAGTACAATCAATTTTGTGTGCTTGGAGCTCAACAGTTGAAGATTTGTTTAGAGAATTCTTACAAAGCGATAGTGATTGGATTTGTGCTGAGTGTGGTATTTGGAACCCTATATTTGGTATCGAATGAATATTAAACAAATAATTACTATACTATTTAATTCTCTCTGCTATACACTCATAAATACGGGATAATAAGTGTTGTGTTAAAATCTTCTAGTTGTAATGATCCCATATTCCATGATTGAAGTGAAGATAAAAATACCATTGTGGCTTTAGGAATTTTAATGGATGAAAAATAAATGAATTGTTAGTTGTTGAATAGAATACCATGAGTTCCATACTGAATTATGTAGGTTTGAAATTTTATAATATTAACTAATTTCGCCTTTGGAACATTCCAAAATTAATATGAATTAGTAGTTACTATTTATCTTTGGGTATGAAGTTACATACAATTATTTAGGTCAACTTATTTCTTAGACCTAAGATATAAGTTTTCGTGTTTACGTTTTGACAGATCATTCGACAGTGTAGTTGTTGTTAAGGTATGGGTTTTGGCAAATCAGTATGTTTGTTCGAATGGTAATTAGTTATTTCAAGACTGTGTATATTGTAATTTTGATCATGTGATAAAGTAGTTAAGTAGAACTTAAGGACCCTTTGGATAGATAAGTTAATGGCATAGGATGAAGACCTTGATGACGTTGATACATTCAAACCAATACTTCGTTTTGAAATGACTACCAGACTAGTTAAGTCATGTGAAATAACTAGGCTGAAAATATTGTTAACAAATAATTCTTCAGGCTCAACATATGAGGAAGTTATGTTGAATATGAAAATCTTAGAATATAGTCTAAACTATATAATAAGTCATAAGCTTATCAAGAAATTGTTTATGTACCAGAGAGGTTGATCCTTATATTATTTGTTTCTACTTAACCATTTAACATTTTTGGAAAAGTTTGTCCCATTATTACATAAATAATTTGTCATTAAACATTGCATTGTCATTCTAAAATCTATACTGAAAAAAATACTTTTAAAAAATATTACAATATTAATATTTATTTTGGGGTTGTGTTGGAGCAGGCTGGGGTGAGGTGCAGTTCCCCGTTAAAGGGTAAAAGTTATCCAGTTTCTCCATCTTTGAAAGAACGACCAGCTTTGGAGGAGTCAAAAGCGCCTTCGACAGTTTTGCAACAGAATATGCAACCAAAAGCTGCTGGAGCCGCTGCTGCCGCCATATATGGAATAACAGTTTTACCGGGTGAGGAAAATGACAATGATCCCGATAAATATTTTTTATTGTAAATTTACTCTTGTTATATATTCCAATATATAGAGTTCCTTTTTCCAATCATTTTAGCTGATGAGAACTCTTTTTTTTTACTGCAAAATTATTTGATGTTTTTGCTGTTGGAAATAATCTGTATTGTCATTTAGGTTTTGTTTTATCTATGTACAACATGTTATTTCCTTATTGAAAGAATTACCAGCGAGTGAAGATTATATTCAAACTGTTTAAGAATAAAATCTTGATAAAAATAATTTACTGCTTCTAATATTATGAGTTTGGTCAACCTCTCTTACCAGTGGAGTTTCACCGGTCAAAGAATATAAAATATTTATATGAACATTTATTTATAAATAGTGAACGTTCAGGTTTTTTTTTGTTTTTTCTTTTTTTTTTTGAAGTATGCATGTACCTTCAGTGTGTTGCGATAAGTTTCTTAAAGTATAAATGGAACTTAGTGCATTAGGTTACATTTTCTATAGTTAGTCGTATTATGTGGTAAATAATGGTTCAATTAATATACAAGCCTTAAGTTTAATAATATGAAAATGAATAAGTCTTATTCATTCTGTATGTAATTCTGTTAAGGACTTACGTAAAAAGTTCTTAGTCGTTTTACAATGTGAAATTGTTGTTTATGCACCAACAACGTTGGTGTTTTTTATACCAACCTTACCGGCAATTGAAAGAAAATGAATAAGTCAAGCATATTAATTTACTTGACTATAATATAATAATAATATTAATATGTATAATAATATTAATACAAGCATATTAATACCTTGAGGATATTAATTAATACATTGTTGTGTATATTGACATTGTATTTTTTAGTTAATGCCTAGGAAGAACACTACGTTTTCGAAACGCGTTGTTTATTCGATTAAATTTTTATATGTGGAGACCATTTCATACTCTACAATGAGTAAATACCACATAATAACTCATTGCACTATGTTAGAATTTTTTATAGTTTTTAACAAATTTGGTGTTGTCACCGTTTTCGTATTTTGTTGATAATCAAAGAAATATTGAAGACTTAAGTATTATGTAATTAAAAGCTCTCAAGATGAACTGCAATCTGGTGGTACACACATATGCATATATAATATTATAAAGACACCAAAGGTGAACAGGATAGAATGTAAGTCATTGGAATTGTGTAAGTTGGTAAATATTCAGTTAAAAGAGTTATAATTCAAATGTATTTTTCCGCCTCTAAAGTAAATCATAACTGTCATAAATCACAAACAATCATAATATGTATTGGGCCTAAGATTAGATAATGACTTTATAAAAAAGCGTCTATTGTTGAGGTATTGTCCAGTATTCAATGGACCAAACTCTTTGAACATCACTTTTTTATAAAATTGGGATGATTAAAAACAAAAATGATAAAACTGTAGTGATCAATCAATCATTTGCTTTACACATTTAATCTTTTTAGAAAACCTCTTTATTTCACCTCCATACCACTACTAAACACTTCCTAGAGATACTAACTTTCTCTTAATTCATTCTTTTTGGAATTCTGTTAAGGACTTAAGTAAAAAGATCTTAGTCGTTTTACAATTTGAAATTGTTTTTATGCACCAACAACGTTGGTGTTTTTTATACCAGTAACCTTACTGGCAATTGATAGAAAATAATTATGTCAAGCATATTAATTTACTTGACTTTTATATATTGAGGATATTAATTAATACATTGTTTTGTACATTAATAAGAAATTGCTTGTGTTCATATAATATATATAATTAATTGTATATGTTTAGTCAGGTTATATTTTGAATACTGTAAAATCCCCCGTTAATAAGGTGCACGTTCTATAGTAGTTTCAAATATGTGCATAGTTAAGGTTATTACAATATCCATTTAAATACATGTTGATTGATGATTCCATGGTATATATATATATATATATATATATATATATATGAAAATGCTAAACAGTCCAGACCGGACAGATAAATAACTGAAAAAACAACATATAAAGAACGAGAACACTTACTGGATCAATATTTCGAATCGAAGTTCGTCTTCAGGAAGAGGTATAAGTGAAGAAGAGGTATGTGCTTCAAATATTGATCCAGTAAGTGTTCTCGTTCTTTATGTGTTGTTTTTTCAGTTTTATATATATATTGTTAAATGACGCCCCATATTTGGCTTGATCTGTTTCTTAAATAATTTCCCCATTTTCTGGAATTCCTTCCTCGCTTCTTCATTAAACTATAAAACTTATCACCAATATTGCTAGTCGACATGTTTTGAATGTACCACATTCATCATCAGGACAATAATGAGAATAATAGTAGGATTGTCAGTTTATATATATAGAGGTGGATTAGAATTGGAATGTTCACAGAACATCGCCCTTGGATCACGGAGCATTATGGGGGATTAAGGTATGGGGGAGTAAGGACTCACCTCCTACCTGGCTAATCTTGGTCGGTCTGTTGGAAAATAGTTTTAAAATTCGACAAGAATTGTTCAGTTGGATATTTATGGCTGGCTGCTTTTCTTGAATTATTATTGCTTCTATTAGTTGTAATTTAAAACGGTTCCTTTCTATAGTGATAATTTTCGTGGAATTGACCATCACGTTTTAATGAAGAGACGAGGAAAGAATTCCGGAAACTGGAGAAATTATATAAGAAACAGATACAAGCCAAATATGGGGCGTTATTTAACAATATATGTTTAAATGAAGGACGGCTTCCAACTTTTACAAATATATATATTTATGTCCCAGAGTATAGTTTTAAAAACAAAATAAAATTAGTATTTTAATTTTATTAGTCTTTTAATTAGTATTACTATAATTAATAATATCAGAATGAATTTCACAGTTTGTAAAATAAATGTGGGTATTGCTACTTCCGTTTGCAAACTGATCTAATTTTTGATAGCAAGACTGACCTATATTTGTAGAACATTTAAAGTAAATGAAAGAACCTTTCACAGCATTAACTGTGTAGTTAGCTTCACTTTGTTCAAATTTTACGAAGTTTAATTACGCTGCTTGATTATCTTATAATATGTTTATTAGATCTTCTTCACAGTGTTTACTTAATACTTTGTTAATCATTTCTGAGCATTAAGAACTAATCTTTGTAATGTGCAAAGTGCTTTCTGCAGTGCAATTTTTGAAGAAGTCTAACACGTACTCCATATTATCGATAAATGGCTATTGTTCACTCAGGTGGGGGATATTGTTGATACTCATTTGGTTGGGACATTTACTCGTATTAATGTCTATAATGTATAATACTTTTGATATATAAACATTACATATCCGTTATACACTATTGAGAAGGTGATTTTAGCAAGTGTAGAATAACCTTTATTATGGATCTATATGTCCTGCTAGGGGCATTTATGTATAAAAGTATTTATAATTTAAATTATTTGTACGATTCGATATTATTTACATTGATTATTTACTTTTATACATTTTGTATTTACTTAATCTGTTTAAATGTAATATTTAAACTTATTTTGCTCTATGATGATTTAATTATTACATAATTTTGATTTTTTATTTATAATCACTTAACAATAGGTACATACATAAAAAGAAATAGATACGTCTGTACCATTATGTAGATTTACTACTTTCTGTATCTAACTCTGGGCAATCCTATAGAATATGGTTCACTGTTATATAGTTACACACTAACAGTGGTTTTACTATCGCATGTACACACTTGGAGCATTGATAATCTTCAATCAGTATAGGTAATATCTGAACTCTCTGTGTTCTGTTAAGAGCTGCGTTATTTTAGGGTCAGTATAGCGTGCATTTTCCAATGATCTTTCTAGTGGAATAGTTTGTTGTAATTGGGACTTTGATAATTAGATAGGAACTAGTGTCAAATACAAAACCATCAATATTATAGTACTACAATATTGTAATAATACTGTCCTACCTTTTTTTTCTTTAGGTAAACAAGATGAGAAATAGCTAGGCTGGTATCTCCATTAGTCTTTGCGCAGAGAGTGAGCGTCAAAGAACAATACACTGATTAATATTTCAGACAAATCTTCAACAGCATGTGACATATAAAATTAATGGATAAACTCAACTAGAGGTGTCCTCATCTGAAGATAATCAAAACAATTAATCAATAACTCTTTGATGTATATATACATAATGAGGTATCTAATGCCTGTCTCCCTATAAGAGAGGGAAGTCCTACAATTTTTTTCTAGGGCACATTTTGTTTTAAGTTATGTCCATGGAACATTTTCAACCAGTAACTGTAACTTACGTTAGGAGAGGGTAAAGGTAGTTTGCTGAAAATGAGTTTTTCTTCGTTAATTGCCCTATTTCTCATTACGGAGAAAGGTTGAAAGTATCCTCCCACTATTAAATTCATGAACCAAACTATATAGACAAATAATTAGGCTTAGGTACAGGTAACCCTGGTCAAGGTTTCCCGAGTGAGGATTTGCTTCGTACTCTTATTTAGGACATGATTAGAATTAATGAACACTTCCCCGGATGACCACCTGTGAGATAGTTAAGACACAGTGACTCATATACTTCCAAGTAAGATACTTTACATTTTTTAGATGTATTCAGAACGCTAGAAATCACCTTTCTATAACAGGGATTAAAACTGCATCAAGCGTCGGGGGAAGAGAGAGGTTAAGAAGAATCTCCGAGTAACAACGTATTATCCGGAATTTGCGACTGTTTATAAACTTAGTATTTATTCACTATTTGGAACACTCCGACATCTGGATTTAACTTTAATAAAGAGTATTCTTCAAGACCTGTGTTAAATTGTAATGCGGTGCTACTTTCAACCCTACTTATTCCTAATGTTATTCCTAGTTTTAAGAATATTGAAAATAGTTTTAAGTTCGTGAGAGGAAGAAGGTAGGAGGTTGGGGTAAGTTTATTAGCCTAGGGCAGGTCAAATTATATTTCCAGTCAGTCTTCCTCCATCCTCCTCACAAACTATCTCCTCAACCTATTTTCTGCATAATGTTCAGTTGTCCTTTAAATTTAGATGTATGTTAACTTTAGATCTAATAGTAACAGTGGATTAGGAAGCTGATGATGACCCACAGTAGTCGAAAGCTTATTAGACATAGTGTTATTAGTTATAGGTACACACTAGTTATGTTCATTAGTGTCCAACCTTAGAAGCCTTGGATCATTGAGGACTGTAGATGCCTGTGGTACATTTACAATTGCTATTATCCCCACTCAGGGCAAGATAGTTGAAAAAGTTGAACTAATGACCAAAACATTCATTTAGCTTGATATATTTAACAAGATGCCTATGAAAATGGCTTTAAATAAAATCGAAACATCGGCTTTGAAAGTTTGATTTCAACCTGCAAAACTGATCGATTCCTGATAACTATTTTTATTATACAATGTTTTCTTATCTCGACCACATATATTCAAGGCTATTTTTCTTTATCGGTGTTTGGTCCAGCGTCAAACAGTAAAACACCTTTAAGTTATCGTTTCGTCTATATTTGCAGACATCTTCAGGACTTGGTATTTTTCTATTGCAAAAAAAGTTACCAATGACCGTTGTATTCAAATCAAACTACTGTAGTGTTTTACTGCTTGACGCTTGACCAAATATCGATAAAGAAAATGGTATCTTTATTATATAATAATACAGCATTTCACTCTAAACAGGTGAAATAAAATCAATTTTTAAATTGTAATTGTATTTTTTAAACAGTAAGACATTTAGAAATGACACAAAGATTTATCGACCGAGTAATGGTCCTTGTTATTTATTCATCTTGTGACTCTGAAGAGAACTTCTACTTTGTTGAATTGAAGTAAATTCTCACACATTTCTGAATTTCTTGCTATGATTTAGACATTGATTGATATTTATATATATACCATATATATATATATTGTATGTAAAGAAATCACCACAAATTGAATAGACAAATCAAATCATTGCGGTGATTTCTTTTAACCGTAGGTTAAAACCTACGTTTGTGTTTGTTGTGACATCTTTGCATGTATAAATACACTACCATGCTTTCTTGAAAGTAATGTCTGGTAATACAAATAACTTGTTCACCAACGTTTCTATGTATTTTACATCATCGTCATCATCATCATCAGACCTAAAAACATTTTAAGGTATTATTACTACTCATTTTACAAAAATACATTAATTTGTTAATTATTTTTAGCAGTATATAGAATTAATTATTAGTTTTGTACACCCAACAGTGTAGTTTTTATAACTTGCGTTTTAAACCTCTCTCTTAAAAGGAGTGAGATGAAAGTAGCTAATGAAATTAAAAGCAAATGAGGATATAGAAAAATAAAAATAATGACATCTGTAAAAATATAAATAATTGAAAGAAAGATAAAAACGAAATATGTAAATAATAATCCGTAAATGAAATCTGGGAACTAAGAAGTAAAATGAATGAGCTTGGAATAAACCTTAAAAATTAAATAGTAAAAAAAATTAAATAAAGATCGGCCATAAATATATTAAATGATATCTCACTGAAAGAATTTCTGCGTATGTAGTAGACTTTATTTTCACAAAGCAACTCATCAATGCGCTTTCGACTTTGTTTTTTTTTGTTTTTGTTAAAAGTTATAAATAAACTCTTTTGTTTCTTCCCAGTGAATGACTGTTTTTCGTGCTGTTATATGTGAATAAGCTTTGATATTTCAGTTTTTTGTTTTTTTTTTAATAGTGATATTAACTTGATAAACAAACTTGTTAGAGGCGACAAAAGACTTCCTTATATTGATTCCATCTGCAAACTTCAGACTGACTGCCTTACGTTGGAAGACAAGAAAAGCTCTTCTTATGTATGTTAGACAATATAAGTACCCTGTCAGAAGGACGGATAAAACTAATTATCTGATTAATCATATGAAGAAGAGCAACCTTTCAGTTAACTGGAAAGAAGCAAGAAAGTTATATTAATATCTTCTGACAAAAAAAAAAAAAAAAAAATACGTAGCCAACGCATTCGTAAGTTATTTATTGTAGAATGAGTTCTTATGGGAATTTGATAAGCAATAACCCAGATCTACTTAAATTTGACAATCTTGTAATTGAAAGCATTTTAATCTGGTAAAATTATAATATAGGACAGGTAAACTTAGAAGAATACTAATTTACCAACTTGTTCACTTGCTCAGGTTTCAAAGCAGAAATTTCAGTTGGTGAGGTACCAGAATATATATAGAAGAAATCTCCTCAATTGAAGAAAATATAATATATGTTCTAAGACTTTTGATATCTATATAAATATGACATGTCGAAGATAGGTGTTGTTACGAAATATTGAATCGTCGTTTATTAAATTTTACATATCTAATACTACAAACATTAGTAATGGTTTATTCAAATTAGAGTCAGTTTTAATTAAAGTAATAGTCTGTTTAGGGAGTTTACATCAACTAGCGTATTATGCTATTATTTGTTCATCTTTGTTTAGCCTGCCATGGCCACCCTTTTATTCCTTTAACTTGTCTCATACCACCCCCTCACTGTGACATCGTATGCCTGCTTTCTCGTATATACTTATCAGTTCATTGTGTGAATGACGAGGAGCAGTTACTTGGTCAAAAGAGTTTAGTATGAAACAATTCATAATGAGGTCTGTAGAAATATTGAAGTGAACTGAAAATATTGATTTGAAGCTGGAAACTAACCAATTTCTTATTAACTTTTAATTATGTTTTATTTCAAGGTCGATACCATTACCAAGTTATATATAAACTCTGTAGATAACAGCCAATGGCATAGCAGCGGGAGATGGCGGCATTTTGAGGGGGTCAAAATGGAAAACAGAAAAAAAATAAAATAAAAAAAAAGTTTTTAAGGTCGTAATTGTTTTTATGTTTTATTTGTGTAATACTGTTTTTAAACGGATTTTCAAAATTTTTCCAAAAATTTCATTGAATTTTTCAAATTATTTGAAAAATAATATTATTGTTTGATAAAATTTGTAATAACAATTTGAGGTAATATTTCAAAATTTTAAAAATAAATTTATTTTTAATTGTTAAAAACTTGATTTTGAAAGTTTATTATGTTTGTTTGTATAGCCAGTTAATTTAATTTAACTATTTTGTTCATGATTTGAATTACACATTTTGAAAATTATTTGGTTTTCTAAGTCTGAGACCAATGACAGTAGTCTAAAATTAGATGCTTGATTGTAATTTCCTGAAAATATTTATTTTTGAATATTAAATATAATATTAATATTATATTCTGGTGTTTTTGAATATTAACGGATTATCAACGGCCAGCGGGGTGGGGTGGCGATAAATCATATGACCGCCCTGGGCGGCAAAAATAGTGCTACGCCACTGATAAGAGCCGTCTGATAGAGGAAGAATAAAATAATGGAATTCGATCAGTTATTTTTTTTCAGGCTCAAATCATTTACTGAAATGCTGACATTTTGGGTTTACTTGAAACTTTTTTCATATGCCTCTTTATAGAGAATGATCAAAAGGAAACAACGCTCGGATGTTATATAGTAATTAATTAAGGTAACATTTCAATCAACTATAGAAGTAATGGATCGAATTTGAATAATATTTATTCTGGTATGCTGAGTATTTAAAAAAAGTCTTTTAACATAATAGGAAAATCGTGCATTATCAATAAATACCACAGCAAATTAGATCATGACAGCGTGTGAAATAATACAAATAAAAGTTATCTTGAAGTAGTAAAAGACCTTACAGAAGTGAAAAACAAATTATATTCCTTTTTATTACGTTATTATTGAATTATGTAATAAAAGTAAATAAGACTGTTGAAGGATTTAAACTGTACAATAAAGATATCGTCAGAGTCGAATATTGAGGTTATACAATAGAATACCGCCATGGTATAATAAAATGTCGTGGTACGTATAAATAGTATAGCCTATTGTACCGTAGGTGGCACCAACTCTGAACTTTCTAATTATGGATTCAAAAAAAACCTTATCAAGTCAGATATTTAAGGCAGCAAACAGAAATTTTAATGACAATAATATATTTGGGAAGTTTTAAATGAAAAGTATTTCAGATTTCCTTTTATTTATGACAAAAGGGGGGATTATGACGGATAATTAGAAAAATGTTCAGAGTAAATACCTTTATTTAGTGCTCTAGTATTTTATGTTAAAAAAAATTAAATGTTTTCTAATTTAAGAAGAAAAAAGCCAAAGGGTTGTAAAATAATCTCATTTATGTTATAAAATGTAAATATTGTATCAAACTGTGCTATTGTTACGTCTAAGAGATTGTCTTATGGTGCTAAGAGAGACGTCTTTTGAAAAAATGGAATTATCAACATCTTTATTCAATTAGAACAAATACAAGTCATGCAATGCTCTTGTACTTCATGTACAGAAGAGAAGAATCCTCGATATTCTATGTATGTATTAATAACGATCAAAACTTCAGTCAATTATAGAAGTATTATATCGACTTTGAATAATATTTATTCGGGTATGTCGATTTTTTTTTGAAGTGTTATTAAAAGTGATTTCCCATAATATATAATTGTTAGAAGCCTATATGCCTGTGTAATTTGTTTCTAGGTTACTTGGATGTACCGCTTGAATTTGTTAATATAATTTTTTTATATTTGTAGTTAAGTTATCACTCTGCTGAAAGATTTTATCCTATTAACATTATTATACTCCTAATGATATAAAAAATCGTAGTTTTCCTTTTTCTTATTCAAAAGTGCTTACTTCAGTAAGTTGTTTCACTGTTTGGAAATTTCCATTACTTGTATCATTCCACTCATTATAATAACATATGTTTGATATGTGTGTATGTATTGATTGTATATGATTTTTTGTTTTCCTCTGTTCTTTATCCCTATGAAAAAATATATAACGGACACAGGCATTTGAGACTTTGGTTTAAATCTAAAAAACTGGCCTAGTCCCTATATATATAGTTGATACCACGTATACGTTGGTATACATATTAAGGATATACGTATATATGTATATAAGCAGGGACGACAGTCAACTGACTGTCAAGCTTATTTGGTCCTGCATCAACCAATCAGATATTAGAACCAGACCCCTCATGTAGATTTCAGTGTATATATATATATATATATATATATATATATATATATATATATATATATATAGTTCACAAAGGAAAGAGAAAAACAGATACAAAACACACACAAAAAAGACTCACAACGATATTTCGAGCGGACGGTCAAATGCCACGGACACGCACGCACTCTGTTGGCCGCCCTAGGTAAGACTATTAACTACAGAGAGAAAATTAACTAAAAAAGAACAAATAAAAACAAAAGAAAGAGAAGAATATTAAATGAAGCAATAAGCAATTGAAAAAAAACAATGAATAATAAAAAAATAAATTAATTAATTAACGGTACAAATTGAAGCCAGGAGGAGAGCGGGCTTTGAGAAGACAAATAACTGCCTCCTCTGAAGCTCTTAAAGTAACCCGAGAAGACGGTACAGGGATCTGATTAAGGACTTGAACACGGAAGCAGTGGTTAAAGTCCAGTCCATGGGAATTAGTGTGGATAGCAATAGGAAGGTTTTTGCGTTGACCAATGGAAGCCCAGTGGCCAAAAAAAAACAATGAATTTTTAATTATTCATTGTTTTTTTTCAATTACTCATTGCTTCATTTAATATTCTTCTCCTTCTGTTATTTTTATTTGTTCTTTTTTAGTTAATTTTCTCTCTGTAGTTGTAGACTTACCTAGGGCGGCCAGCAGAGTGCGTGAGTGTTCGTCGCATTCGACCGTCCGCTCAGTTGGCTTCAGCTACTCAAAGGGACTACTTCTGCCCGATGACGACGAATGTTGAAATATCGTTGTGACTCTTTTTTGTGTGTGTTTTTATCTGTTTTTCTCTTTCCGTTGTGAACTAGAGTCCTGTTGGACCGATTAATATATATATATATATATATGCGCGTGTGTCTGTGTGTGTGTAGATAGGTAGCTAGTCTTCCTTAAGACATGTTCAATTAAAGTGAACAGCAGGCTCGGCATTCATGATCTCTGAGAATTGGTCTTTTCAACCAACTTCCTATGATCAGGGGATAATTGAAATAGGAGTTACCCAAGTAGCATGTTTCATAAAGTTAAAAAAAGCTTGTAATACATATATGTAAGTTTCTACAGAGTAAAGAGATTAAGGAAAGAAATAAAAGTGAAAAGGAAACCCAAAAAGAGATACCCTTAGTGCAACAGAAGGAGCAAACACATAATTCAACGGAAGGATAAATAAAGATATAAGAGGAAGTAATACAATAGAAAGAAAAATAGGGTTATAAAAGAGGTTAAACAAGACAATAAGACATCATCATTATCAACGGCGCCTGTTTAGGACCCTGGCCTCCAAAACAACACTTCTCCATTTGTCTCTCTCCTGTGCTCTCCTTCTCCAGGACAATCCTCCTCATCTGAGGTCATCCCGGACATAATCGAACCACCTCGCTCGGGGTCTCCTGAGGATGTCCCTCCATCATAATCTTTGGGACCCTATTCTCGCTCATCTTTACCACATACCTTAACTATCGGATTCGTACCTCTTTTATGATGCATACAGTGTTAACTAGGCTGGCAAACAGGTCCCCAAGATCCTGGTTTGCCAAAATCCACTTACGGATATTGCCTCATAGATCCATCGAAGCAATATTTATTTAGCGATTGGAGAGAAAAATAAAATCTATTTCATAAGGAGATTCTTTTTTTTAACTTCTTGTGAAACCAAGTTAACAGTTATTTTCTGTTAGCGGAATACTAGGTATTTAAAGTGTTTCACATGCCCAAATATTCTTCCCTAATTTCTATCTCTTCTTCCCACTTAATATTTCTACGTGACAAGAGCATATATTTAGTTTTACCCCTATTTATTTGGAGCCCCATTGTATGTACTTGCTTCTTACCTCAGTCTAACATAATATTCATCTAAACCAGCTAGTTGTCTTGCAATTAAGTCGATATCATTTGCTTAGACCTGACACTTTGTTAATTTGTTGTAAATCGAACCCCTCGGGTTACCAATACTGTCTCTAACAGCTTTTTGAGTGTTAGATTAAACAAAATTGTAGACAATGCAGCCCTCTGTCTCAGTCCTTGTTTAATTTCAAACTCATGTGGAAGTTCATTCTTAACCCTCACTCTTCTTATAGTCTGTTGTAGAGTAATTTTAACCAGTCTCACAAGCTTATTCGATACCCCAAACCTATGAAACAGACTTCGAAGAGAGCAGCCAATCTGTAGATAGCTGATGCAGGTCTATATCCTATTCATAACACTTATCCATACCTTGTCTCAACACAAATGTTTCATCGTTTGTGGATCTTCCTGATCGAAAACCACACTGGTATTCTCTTGCATTTCCTTCCGCTTAGGATGCCAATCCACTTGCCAATATTTTTGAGGATTCTGGCATTACTTTCCTATTCCATACTTCAGTTATGGGCTCCTTAATCTTTTCAATCACCTCCTCTATCCCATATGTTCAGAGTTCAGCTAGTATATCTGGTCCCGATTCATTATTGTTCTTTAGACTGGTTATTGCTGTCCTAATCTCTGCACCACTTCGCGGGATCGTGCTTTCATTTTCTTGGTTATTATCCTCGTACTCCTTCTCCAGCTGTCCTTACTCTCCATTTAGGATTTCCTGCTTTCCAGTCATTAATTCCTGCCCATCTCTCTAGATTCGCAGCGATAAGAAGCCCCAGTATCTCCAGCATTCTTTAATACTCGTATTTTCATTTTACTCAGCTTTCTCTCTCATATCTAAACAATTCATCTCTTCTTACTTCTAAGCACCTTACAGATTTACAAGCTTTACCCGTCTTGCTCTTGTTTCCCTCTGTAAGAGATGTTCTATTGCTCCATTCCTCTCTTGAAATTATTCCCTCACATTCACGATCAAAGTAGTCTCCTCGCCTTCTTCTGTAATCCTTTGCAACTTCCGTGTCTGCTGCTTGCTTCACCACCTTAATGAAGTTTCCACTTTCCTTCTATATTTGCTTGTCTTCATCTTTCAGATGGATCATTTTCTAGCACTTCATTTTGGTAGTCGCATTTAACATTTTCATTTTTTATCTTTTCTACTTCATACTTACTTTCCTTTTCTTGCTTGCTTTTTGGCCTATAATTAGATACCCATATAATAAGTAAGTAAACTTTACTTTAACCATCATATGGTCTGAGTCGCAATCACATTCATTACAGTCTAAAACAACATATACTATCACTTTTTGGCCAGTAGTGCTATTTTACAGTTTTTCTAAATAAGAAATCAGTTCCAGTCTTCTCTGAGCTGCCCCGCTGTAGAATAATACGTGATTTTCACTTGTGAAAACACCTTTTTCGTCCACGGTACCTCCTGTAGTGCATCAGTTCCCACTTAATATTTCTCCAGTCAATAAGACCGCAGGAGAAGATTAAATAAGGTATATAAGAAAATATAATAAGGTTTAAAGTCTATTGGAATAATTAAGATTCAAATTCAAAAGCAAAAGATCAACAAGGTTGCAAGACAAAAGGATAAGGTTATAATATAATAGATAAGTTCATTACTTGTGCAATCTGTTATAGTGTAGTATTTACTCATATTAGGGATTTCAAGCATTCCTTCTCCATACAAAAAGTTTAATATGAAACTAACTACGCGTTTCGAACACTTAGTGTTCGAAACGCGTTGTAGAGACGTAATCCTTTAAATCCCTAATAATAGATAAGTTATAAGATAATAAGGTTATTAGGTAATAGCAGAAGTTAAGTAAGTTATAACAAAAGGAAAAGATTAAATATGGTTTAAAGCAAAACGTTATAAGAGAATAAGAAAAAGAGTTAATAAATAAGGTAGTTGTAATAAAATAAATCTCTTATTTTATTACAATATTTGCTTTTAACTTTATTTACCTTCTCTTTTTATCTTATAACTTTATTTAATTTTGCTGTCGCCTTATAAGGTTGTTCAACCTTCTTTCATTACCTTATTTAACTCTTCTACTCTTGACTTTGAATCTTATTCAATTATTTCTATTTCTTAAAACCTTACTTAATCTTCTCCTATTATCTTATATCTCTTATTTAACCTTTGTTATAACCTTGTTTTCCTCTTCTATTATAGTATTATATCCTTTTATTGTCTTACAACTTTATTTAACTTTCCATTGTAATATCTTTTCGTTCCTTTCTGTTACACTGATGATAATCCCTTCTGGTATTTCTTTGTCACTTTGAAATATCTATTTTTATTTCTTTTTTCCTAAGTCTTATCCTCAGACAGCAGGAAATTGGTTCGTAAGATCGAATCTTATGGAAGATCGTGAATGCTAAGACTCCGGTTCACCTTATAATATATATATATATATATAAGATAATATGCAGAAAAATCACAATAAATAAATTCGTGATACTATCAATGTAGTTTAAGTTTAATCCTCCATAAGAGCATTTATTTCTATTGTTTCCCTTTTTCCATTGTGGTTTAAACTTCATATATATATATATATTTAATTTCATATTCCATTTTGTTGATACCTGTTCAATATTCTGAATAAGTGGTTCAAGTAGAATTATAACCCCTGTTCAATATATCAGGTATTTACTTTTTTACAGGAATTTACTTTTGTTTATAAATAGAATTATGTTTTTGCATGTACTGGACAAAATGTTGATAATGCACATTGTATCAGCTTTTCTGTGCTGGGTTTCTACCAATAAACTAATACTGAAAGTATTAGTTTATTAATACTAGTCTGACTTAATTATAGATAACTCGATATCAAGATGGTTCTTCAAATAGGACTACGTTGCTAGAGCACGTAAAAGATAAGAAAGGTAATAACAAAATGGCAAATATTTTAGCTGTCTCTTAATTTGATGTTTACGAAAATATTTCTGACAGCTTTATTTATAACAATTTTGGTTAGCTATTTTAATGAACAAATATGTCAAAGATGTATCTATTTCAATGCTAATTTTGAATTAACCTAATTTTATGGCTGTTTTACTTATTTTGCAAAAAAATTGTTAATATAACCAACGTTTCAGTTATTTTAATGTGAAATTATGTTTTTCAGATTCGAGGTATCTGCAGCAATAAGTGTTGACAGCCGTGAAACCTGCCTGTAGTCTTGCAAATCTACCTCCCACTGATTATGTCAATATAGTTCACCGTATGTAACAGTCTTCCTCTGACCCCCTCTATTGAACATTTTCAACTTAGTATGCAGGTTCCTGTTTTCTTTAATTCAACGCTACTAATTAGTAGTAGTAGTATAATCTGTGGAGGTAGTATAATTATTCAGTTTTATGGCAATATACCAGTCAAATGATGTGTATTTTTATGTTCAATATTTGAATTACTTCTGATTTTAGAATTTCAGGAGTATTCAAGTGATCTACTAGATAGTACTCATTTACATGAATACACACATATAAAATTACATATATATATATATATTAATAAAAGTATCGACCGTGGAATAGAAACAAAACTATAGTTTATCGGGACTCAGTCAGTTCTTCAGGTTCAAGTTCAAATTAAACTCTCATTGCCAACGTTTCGGTCTTTATTTAAAACCTTTTTCATAGGCCTATAAAAACAGGAAATATAAGAAATAATACAATCATACAAAGTAAAACATACATAGAAGTGTAATTAGTTACAATTGAGAAATGACAATAGTAATTTTGACTATAGGTTAGTGAGAAAGAAAACTTACAGAAGTATAAATTTTGAATTAGAAAAACTAAGTATTATATTACAATTTTTTTGCAAAGAAAAATAGTATGTGGATTTTAATGGGTGTGTTAAGTTAAACATTGTTGATAGATGAAAAATTGTGTTAGTGTCTTTTTGGTTGTCTGGTGAAATTTGGTTACCTTGCTTGGTTATTTCAGTTCAGTGCATGTGTTCATTCAGACTACAGTTCTTGTTAAAATCCACATACTATTTTTCTTTGTAAAAAATTTGTAATGTAATACTTAGTTTTTCTGATTCAAAATTTATACTTCTGTAAGTTTTCTCACTAACCTATAGTCAAAATTACTATTGTAATTTCTTAATTGTAACTAATTACACTTTTATGTATGTTTGATTTTTGAATTATTGTATTATTTCTTATATTTCCTCTCTTTTTGTAGGACTAAGAAAAAGGTTCTAAATAAAGACCGAAACGTTGGCAATGAGAGTTTAATTTGAACCTGAAGAACTGACCTAGTTCCGATAAACTATAGTTTTGTATATATATATATAGGTATGTTCTCTAATCGGGATTCGGTCAATTTTCTAGGATAAAAAATGAAACTCTCGTTGCCAAGGTTTCGGTTTTATTTAAAACCTTTTTCATAGGCCTACAAACTAAGAATAATAAGAAATCACATATCAACATCAAACATATACACAATATGAAAATGGATTGTTACAAGTTATGAATATTACAAGCAGAAGTATTTCAGAGATACATAAAACAATATTACTTACAGAAGTAAGAATTTTTTTTTAACTAAGAAAATGAAATTTACTTATTTAAAGGAACAACAATGTTAACCGGATAAAACCTTCGACTATACTAATAAGATAACAAATAACCTCAACACTGTTCACTCAAGGGAACTAAATAAATCAAATTTCACATAAACTCAGCACAACACTCCAGGATAAATATTTTTTAAATTAGTAATATCACTTCTATGATTAATCGAACTTAGATCCTTTTTAATATATAACATCTCAAGTATCTTTCTTCTTTGCTCATCTTTTTCTTTTTCTAAAGACTGTAACAAAGTTTATTATGGAGAAACCAGTCGTTTTTTAAAGGAAAGGTCCTACCAGCACAGTTATTCTATAAGAAAAAAAAAAATTAATGCCACTGCATTAGCTGCACACAGTATTAATGAAGGCCATAATTTTGATTTTCATGAAATAAAAATAGTAGCCAAAGAAATGGGTGAACAGAGAAGGAAAACTCTGGAAATGTTATATATTAGAAAGGACCAGTCATCCATTAATTATAGAACTAACATTTCAAATTTAAATAGTATTTATTCGGGTGTGTTAAGTTAAACATTGTTGATAGATGAAAAATTGTGTTAGTGTCTTTTTGGTTGTCTGGTAAAATTTTGTTACGTTGATTGGTTATTTCAGTTCAGTGTCACGTGATCATTCAGACTACAGTTGTTAAAATCCATATATTATTTTTTTTTGTAAAATAATTTGTAATGTAATACTTAGTTTTTCTGTTTCAAAATTCATACTTCTGTAAGTTTTCTCACTAACCTATAGTCAAAATTTCCATTGTAATTTCTTAATTGTAACTAATTACACCTTTATGTATGTTTGATTTTCGAATGATTGTATTATTTCTTATATTTCCTCTCTTTTTGTAGGCCTATGAAAAAGGTTTTAAATAAAAACCGAAACGTTGGCAATGAGAGTTTTATTTAAACCTGAAGAACTGACCGAGTCCCGATAAACTTTAGTTTTGTTTTTATTCCACGGTCGATACTTTCATCAATATATATATATATATATGAAATTTACTACGGATGTTGAATAATTGTTTCAGTACTTCAGATAGAATAGTATGAACAACAATTACAATCTCTTCTACAGAGTGATCACATGAAAGTTTTTATGTTTGGAATGAATTACAATAAAAATAGCTGTTTCAGAAAAAAATTATTTATAATAAGTAGTTAATAATCTCTAAATGTTGAAAACATGTTTTTAATTCACCATTGCTCAGGAAAATGAATGTATTTACAAGTTCGGAACTAGTCTGACTTTTGGTCCAAGTTATAATTGATTGTTTATTCGTTTGTTATACTTATGTAGAAGTTGTTCTTATATTTCCGTATAAGTGCTTTATTTTATTAACTTCTAGAATCACATTGTAATATTATTTAATACCATAGTTAGTAAAGAGATTGTGATTATTGTTAATTCTCTAATTCATTCTCTAAGATATTTCTGATGATTTTCACATTACTTGAAAACAGGATGGGTACATACGAAAAACATACACATAAGTGATGTTTATGTATTTGTTAAAAATGACAATTGTGGGCTGGGTGTTATATTCTATTGTTATTGAAGGTCATAAAAAAACAACATACAAATTTGAAATCTTCGTAACATTTAATCTACTGAAAACAAAATTAAAGAGTCGAAAGCTACAGGGTTCATCTGTTTACTACATATTTGTAGGCGTCTGTTTCATTTATTATATCAAGAAATTTAGTGTTCACCTTCATGCATAATGTCTAATAGTAATGCCCTCAATTTATTGTGAGGCATACTACAATTTTGTTACTAAAAAAAAAAAATGAAAATACAAATTCTTCTAAAATAGTTTTAAAATATCATATGAGAATTCCTTAACTATTGTTTTTATTTTATTTTCTAAATGTTTAATAATTTGTTAAATAGTGTTTTAAAGAGATGTGGAATTCGTTTTCCTAAAGTCTTACAATTTTATAATGCTGAAACTATTGGCCTGAATAAAATTGAACTTTGTGGTATCTGGGATTCTATAGGACAATGTAACCCATATCTGTTTGTAGCTTGAATAAATATTGGCGACTTGAAGAAATAAATATAGTAAAAGTTTTTGAATAGATTAATTACGCTAAATTATTTTACAACTTCCTTTCTAAAGTCTCAACTTTTTCATTTTGATCTTTCTAATTATGTGTGTTGTGTTCTTATGACTTTCGGCTTTACTTAACGAATGCATATAGTGATCATTAAATGGTTTAGTCTGTATATGTAAGATATATATTTTTAAAAAAAAATATGGTTTGTTGAATTGCCAATTATTTAAAAGGTCATGATACTGCGGAATTAATAGTTTGTGACAGTGTTATATTCGAATTATTATATAATTATATTATATTTAAAGTATAATTTATATTACAGATATATATTTCACATGTTAGTTAATGAAGTATATTATTTTCTAATAGCGACAATATATGACTTCACTGGAAATTCTGTGTTCCTTTCATGATAAGGTTCAGTTTAACTATTCGTATATAAAATTGCATCAGTAAGATAATAAATGTGCTCCTCACTTCAGTCAGTTTGTTTTGAATTACCTACAGTTTTCTTGTTTCAAATATAATACGGATGAAAATATGTGGATATTTTAGTTCGTGTTGATCCAAGAATGTTTGTATACCATTTTAATTTTAAGTTTTTTTTTTATGTAAAAGTTACATTTCAATAGTAAAAGGGAACAATTGTCATTCAACATTATTAAAAAAAATTATTAGTTCTAAATTTGAAATTTAAGTAATATCTCAGAGAGAGAAGTTGTTAGTAAAAAAGTTTTTCAGAGATAGTACGAAATACAAGACTGTTCGCAGAATTAGTAATATCTCAGAGAGAGAAGTTGTTAGTAAAAAAGTTGTTCAGAGAAAGTACGAAATACAAGAGTGTTCTCAGAATTATTCAGAAAAAATGGAAACCAATACATGTTCATGAAATTTACTTGTATGAACTTAAAACCCTAATTATATTATTTAGCATATATATATATGTATATATGGGTTTCTTTTGTCTGGTATATTCCAACAAAATGGAAATTGAGAATCGGTCATTTTTTCCCTCTCAAATCTAAATTTCATTCTCGAACGTTTCAGTTATGTTTTAAAACTTTCTACTAAACAGAGGTAACAATAGATCATAGTATTTAGAACGCGTGGTGTTGAATAAATGCATAAAATAGTATCTAGAATAATACTACTAGAAATAGGATAGATTTGACATGTATTATTTCCCTCCTGATTTTAAAGCATATGAAGAAAGTTTTAAAATAAAACCGTATCTTTTGATATGAATATTTAATTTGAACCTTGAAAACTGACAGATTCTTCCCTATTATTTATTTATGTGTGTTTTAAATGTTGGTAACAATCCAGTTGTAAAATTATTGAATTCAATAGGCAGAAGTCTTTCATCGTTCTTTTTTTGTACGGTATTAAGCACTACCTATGTTTGTTGTTAGCAACAATAATAGGCATTGCTTATTGCTATACGAAAGAAGAGTTCACTAAAACATCTGGTCATTGAAGAAATTATGTTAGGAGGAAAGATTAATGTGCAGTGTTTGATTAATAATACATACATATGTATATTTTGTGATGTGTGTGTGTGAGTGAGTTAATGAGTGTGTGTGTTCTGAAAAGTAGAAATTATAAATTAATTAAAAATGTCGAATTAAAAAATTAATGATGATCCAATTGAGACATTTTCCTTGGTTAAAAGGATTGCTGTAGATACTGGGTATGCGATAATTGATAATATGACTGTTAGTTACTGTAATAATTACAGTATTAACAGAAATTGTGACTTGATTTTTATTTTAAATCCAACTTACAATAATTTGGCTAGTCATTTTTACCTCTCATTTTATTAATTTAATATTATGTAACGTATTAAAATTAATGAGGTTAGACTAGAATGTAAACCTATTGTGAAATAATTTGCGTTTTACTGGAATATAATAGGTATATGGAAAGATGCTCATATTTAATATGTAGCAAATCTTGATGAATATGAATGAATTATTGTAATTTTACGATCTTACATTCGTTGGATAAGTAAGTCTAAATGTTCTTTGTAATGGCTTATGTTATTATAATGTAATTTAGGGAAATACCAAAGAGTTGTAATAATTAATATTGTTTGAAATTAATTTGTGATTAAAATTTGAATTAAAATTTGGAATTGATGGATATTTTCTGTTAGCAAAACAAACTTTAGTTGCAGATGCCATGGTTGTGATTTATTTCTGATTTTTAAATGACCAATGATTTGTTCATGAATATATCATTTTTTTATATATAACCTCATGGTGTGAGCTATACATCATCGTTTAAGGATCAGTTTTTTGAAAAAAAGTAAGTAACTTGTTAAACTATTAGTACACAAATAATTAATAATGTAGTTGAGATTTGTGAACTTTTCTAATGAACTCAGTTTTTTTTAATATTTGTTGCAAAAATAATACATTTTCAATGTTTGAAATACCTTTAGTATGTTACTTCATACTGTAATTAGTTGGTTGTTTTTGAAATCCGTTGAACCAACGGTAACCTTGATAACTTCGAAGAATTGTCTGTACATTTATAAGTTAATCTTTATAGTAATCTGTGTGATTGACCTAATTCCTTATAATGATGGATTCAACTACAAAATCTATTTAAGTTTACTAATAAACCTATATCACAAATCCTGATTTTAGGACTATTTTTGAAATAGTTGCTAATTATTATTGTAATAAGTCAAGTAAGGAATGATCTTCCATTAATAGCATTTATTTTGCTGAATATTCAGCAAGAAGTGTTAAATTCTTACCATTAGTGATTTATAACTTCGTAAACTACTATCTTTTAAAAAAAATTGCACTTTTTTTCATTCATTCTCTGCCATGTTTTGGTAATATAGATTATTTGTAGTCTTTCCAAGTGTTCCTTCAATTAAATCTTATAAAAATTGTTTGGTGCTGTTTAAAATGAGGATTTATACACTCTATCTATTACTACTGTGTGTTATTACTTGACCCATATCAATTGAGTATTTAATTTCGGACTGATTAAATTTGATCTATCAATAACGTGTTGAAATATTCTCATTGAAATGGGTATTTATGTATATAAAAAAAACGTCGTTATGATTATGATGGACTTTTAAAGCAGGGTTTAGCACTTTGTTTATTTTAATAACTCTGTTATAGATCTATGTATAAAAATCGAAAGTTATCGTAATACAGTTTTCTTGTAGGTTTAATATATCTTTCTATTTATCTTACTTTGAATAGAAGTATAGAACTAAAAAGACTACTTCGATAAACTACTTTTTAACAATTCTGGTTATAAAAGTACAACAAGTGTTTTTTTTTTAATGACTTGGAAATTATTTTTTTTTATCAAGAATAAAAGTATGCAGATTAATTTATAAATATATTTATAAAATTTAAATGAATTTTATGATTTAACTAGAACTTAAACGGAGAAGTTAATCTACTACCTTCGCTTTAATGGTTCTAGAGTTTATACTGTAATAATTTCTCTGAATGGCTTTGATAATTTACCATTCCTTTAAAAAAAATATACTCCACTTATAATATACCGTTAAAATAAAAATAATTTTTTCATCAGTTCTCTTTTGGGCTAATTTTTATTATTAGAGTTGCGTTTGCAACTGTATCTTTCAATATCTGTATTTTTTTTCAAACCATTACGGTAATACGCTACTAAAATCACGATGAATTTATCATGGCACAGTATTGGCGAACTAATTTAAATAGTTACTGAATTACGAAATTCACTCCCAGAATTAAATCTTCCTTTGATCTAAATACCAGGATGATTTATAGTCCAAACTTTTTAAAAGACTTTCACTCTTAAACTGTTCTTCATAAGGAAGAAAACATATTACTACTAACTAATAACCTAAAGTTCTTAATAATTAAGAACTTTAAGATTATTACTTTAAGAATAATTACAGCTGGTAATAATTGGTTGAAAAATCTTTTGCAAAATAAAAATTACTGGAAGAGATGTTTTTTGAAGCTTTTTAAGAATTGTAACTTCCAGAACTACTTGGTTATGCTGTTTTATCCCTCGTGATACCTTCACTACTAATTCAGACTCTGGCGCAAAAGAAATCTATGGTAATAGCGGATATTACGTTAGAAGTAAGTTAACATTTTCGGGAGGAACCATAGAACACTCCGATGGTTTTTTAAGTTTATCAAAGTTATTATCGGTTCTAACATTTATACCGCCATCTATCTACTTAACGCAGGTTCTAGCTTCAGTCACTTCAAGTAGACTAGAAGCTAAACTATAATTAGACGACTAAGGTAGTTTATAGAATCTTTCGAAATTGTCCGAAGTCCAATCGAGCAGAAAGTATTTCTCATCTAATGCTGTCTCTGTAATATGAAAATTAAAAACAATGAAATAATAAGCATAACAAATGTATTTGTATTTCAGACACTGCAGTCTTGAATATTATCTGCAAGGTATAGCACAAAAAAATCATAAGTACTTGTAAACAACGAATATAAATGATTGGTGCTGATGTATCTGAAACGCCGAAAAATCTCAGGTTCACATACCTCACGAAATGAAATTACCTGAACAATGGGTACTTTTCAAAAGTAATGTGATACTGAATATTAAATCTCTTCTTACTGTTCATCAAAGCAATCATTTGCTTAAAGATTTCATTTTCATGCCTAGAAAATATGCTTCCATTCCAAAGGTTCAATGAATCTCTAAAAAATTGTGCTCTCGAGATAGTTACACTTGGGACATTAGGGCATTTGCCCCAAGTCAACTTGAGCTGGTCAGTCCAACCGAAATTCAATGGTACAGCCTTTTCCAGGGGGAACATTGCCCATATTGAAAGTTAGAGATATGGTGAGGGCTCAACGCTTTTACAGTGACGTTTTTTCCAGTGATATAATTTATCTTGTCACCACCTTTACATACAGTTCAATAATATTTATCACAATGAATGTTAACTTCTTTTAAAGTTTTAAATACTTCATGTAATGCCTCTAAGCTCTTCTGTTGCAATTTAAATTGGAATACCTCTTCTTTTACAAAATAAAAATTAGTACGAGAGATATTTTTGACAGCTTCTTGTGAATCGAAATTTCTAGAACTAATTGATTTCGCTATGTTATTCTATCCTTTATCGGACATACACTGCTAGTTTTCTTGCTATAATTTCTTTGATAAGTTTTCACTTTACAACTTTATTTTTTGAAAGTTATTTGATTAATTAATAATTTGTTTCATTATTGTTGTTATTATTATTATTTACCTAGTACATTTATTAGAATTATCTATGAAGCTTAAACACATCCACGTATATGATTTATTTGCATTATATGTATTACAATTGCGTTTGATTTTGTGTTCTTTGAATTACTTTACTCTGAAGTAAACCATTGTGAAAAGCATATTAATTTGCTAGGCATTTATTGATTTTTCTCTAAATTTTAAAGATTTCACTTGTTATGATTGGTGTATTGGTTACGTCTGGGCATTTCAAAGTACATTTAATATAGCTATTATGACACTTTGACTTTCTTTAATGTGGTTTGTCTGAGGTATTAATTTTTTCTCTATTTTCTCAATAATATATTCTCTATTTTGTTTTCATTTTTTGCACTTGGTTGTCTATCGTGTGTATGTCATATATAACAGGTAATCATTGGGCTTGACATAATAAATTCTTCCAGACAAATTTTTGTTCCACCTTGTTATTAAGTAATACATCTCATTCGCTGTTGGGGGCATATGATAAGGACTATATATATATAGCAGAAATTTCCTGCTTTTGAACAGAATTTTCGGTTGTATTCGAGATAGAGTTATCGTTTTGAAAAAATCTCACTATATCGCCAGTAGGATTGTTTCAGGGTGGATTTCTTTGCTAGGACTGGATACATTCTGACATGCCTAA
This sequence comes from Hermatobates lingyangjiaoensis, assembly GCA_026182355.1. Classification (NCBI taxonomy): domain Eukaryota; kingdom Metazoa; phylum Arthropoda; class Insecta; order Hemiptera; family Hermatobatidae; genus Hermatobates; species Hermatobates lingyangjiaoensis. Next base: position 6,513,596 of record JAPFBL010000106.1, on the reverse strand, counting down.
CAATTTTATTTTTTGTCAAGCTTTTAATGGTCGGTTTGAAAAATCATACTAATGTTTTCGTCAGTCGCTTCAAGAAGGTCTAAATTACTTAGATTCACCTCCGACTTCTCTTGAAGTGTTACCAGGAATTAACTTATTTTCTGACTTTCATATTAATGTAAATATATTTTTTCTATCGTTGTTAATATTGTTTTAAGAAACCTGTTCATGGTGACCGATAAAAGAAAAATTTTTAGTGGATTCCTTAAAGTTTATCTTTTTATTTGGAGGGTGTGGTACTCAAGTGCACCCATGGAGTAAAGGTGATATAAATGGTCTTTATGTTATCTCATTTACTGGGTCTTATTTCTGATTGGGTTGTAATAGATTCGCGTTTAGAAGTTATTTCAGTTGACCTTATTTGACCAATTTTAGAAGGCAATAAATCAGTCTGTAATATCCAATATCCTAATCTTTGAAACGTGAATATCATCTTTATCTTTACAAATATCTGGAGTAAGATTTGCAATTTTAATGAAAACAGTTTTTAACAGATGTCCCTTTTCCCTATATTTGGCATTCATTCATGTATTTAAACTAGAGAAAGTTTATCCTGCCTTTTAGATTAATCAATCTGTAAAGAAAGAAGGTATGTATCTGAAAAAAAATCGATGCACTATTACAAAAAAATTTTAATGTTGTGATTCAAATTACTTTTTTTGGTTTTTGTTGTATACAGAAGTAGAAGCATCTACTCATTTAAAAACCCATTACTTGATGAAACTGGTGTTATGGTATGAGGGGTCATTGATCTGGCAAACAGGGTTCCAATTTTTTACTAGCCCCTAAAATACTAAACAACTGGGATGATTAGGATACTACATTTTCCTGCACTCAAGTTTATTGGAGTAGAGATCTTTAACAAGTACCTGACCTGGTAGAGACTCATGGATCTATGGCTCTATGTTCTCTTCCAGGATCGTCATATATAAAAATTTTCTACCTCCTTCTTGAAGAAAAAGTAATATCAGAGCCTGCTGTGTACTCTTGATCTTTGATACCAAACTTGAGCATTCTAACCAGTAGACCATTCAGATCTGTTTTACTTGATTATTATTTCAATGTACACTTTAAATATTCCCCTTTTCTGAAACATCTCTGGAATAGTAGTTCAGAATAAATGTTTATCCATTTGCATTTATTACATAGATAGAATTTGTTTAATGTATTAAGGAGGTAGTAAAAAACATTGACTTATCAACCGTAGTAAACCGTAATTTTTAAAATGCAAGAAAGAGTAATCGGTTTCTTCTTTGCTGCAATATAAGTAAATTCAAATTCAAAAAGCGTAAGCTGTTGTGATTTATAAACAATTTAATTTCCTATATATATATATCAACTTCCTCATTGAAATGGCATTTACTTAAACAACGATTTAGTTCTTCCTCAAGATCATTTTCTTTTACAACTATATATTTGGAAAGAAATAGGATGATGTTTCATGCAGTAGGTAACAGTGTAAATGATAGTACTATGAGAAACAAATCAGACGTGACATCAATAAAAAAAAAATTGGAATAAATATTTTTTAATATTTTTAGATTAAGTTTACTTTCGAAAGCCCTTTGCTCTGTTGACCTATAGACGTTGAAGGGTTTCTTGCCCCTGTTAAAAATTGGGGAAATATAATACCTTGTTATAGAGCAATGTTTTAGAAAGAATTTAAGGTTTTATTGAATGATCATAGACATTTGGTTGATTCAGAAATTTTATAGACCATAAAATGTTCCCGTTACTTCCTACTAAATTCCTCTATATTAAATTTGGATACAGCTATTTCATAACCTGATGTCATAAAATGTTAGGCAAATTAAATTCTCCCAAGTTGCTTTAGAATCATAGAGCAATTCCATTAAATAAATCTTCAAGCTTCTGAATCAGGAAATGCTATGATAAATTTAATCAGCATTATAGTTACAAAAACAAAAAAATTGTCCTCTAGTTTTACGGAGTTTTAAATACAAGACTACTTCATACTTCAAACTGCAAAAATTGAAAATATGCAGTTTTACTTTCAAGTTTTGTTCTTTTTAGAAATTACTAAAATGTTAAACATATTTACCTGTTGTACTTCTATCCAGTATACAAAGTGAAAATGAAGCAAGTTATAAACCAGTATATCATCAGTTGCTCAACATTCATTCTATTTCTCGGATATCTGATTGTTTAGTTTTATTATACGTATAGCCTTATATAGAAATTCGTTATATAAATTTCAATATTTTTAATTCGTTGTAAATTGAAATTTATACATATATATATATATATATATATATATATATATATATATATATATATATATTACATATAATTTATGTTTATTGGATTCAAAAGAGCCAACACATTTTTAATAATTGTTGATACAGTAATTGTGGTATATGAAACCGTTATGTGTAATTTTCTCGTGATCTCAGCTGTAAAAAAGAATGATAGTGGAAATAGATGTGACTATCCTTTTAAGTTTGGTATAGTTCACTGTTAATTGATACAATAGTTTGTAAGATATATGTATTATATATATATATATATATATATATATATATATATATATACATATATGAATGTGTTTTACCTTCTACTCTAGTCCACTTTATTGAGTTTTTATTTTGTAGGCTGATTTTTTATGTATATTTATAGAGTATATATTCCGATAAGTCTTGTGTATTTTATTCAATATAATGAGTTAATTTATTGAAGAGATATTTATTTTTGTAGTTGGTTAGGAAGAAATGCACAACTACTATGCATACACTTATGTTGATTACCAAAATCTGTTTTAATGTCTGTGGTGTAAAACAGGTGATACTCCTTTAATATGTTTTTTCCATAGTACTTAACGGTATTTTATGTAATCCATTTTACCGTTGTCATTGATAGAGACCATGAAAAGAGTTAATATGTTAATAACACCCATTTGCATATGGTTTTGTATACCTTAAATTGTGTCTTTACTTTTTTAATATATTTTTAATTTGAATTATACAATTTTTAAATCAAGTTTTAGTCTTTTAATTGGTTATCCATGCAGTATTTTCATCTTAAAATTTTCTTCTGCTAGCACTTATTGTTTTATTTTGAAGTATTTTCATTTCTTTTGTTGTTTAGATGAAACTTATTTGTAGAATTTATAAATAATTGAAAATTAAAACTTATAAACGCCTAAATAAATGAATAATTTTCTTAAGTTTTCAGTAGAGAGTGGAAATCAAAGAAACGTCACAATGATAGTAGATAAATGAAATGATTCTTAGGAAATAAACATAAAATCGAAGTGCAAGAAAGTATAAAACAAGCAGGAGAGAGATTAAAGTATAAATTCTTCATTCTAAATTAGATTGCAGACTGTATACGTTTTTGAAAACTCTCCCACTCTCTCTTTTCCATGAAAAGAGGTAAATGAACTAAAAAAATTTCATTAAATGGGATAAAAAACTTTTCCATTTTTATGTTCTCGTATAGGAGAAAGTGGCCATCGGAAACAGTTTAAATGAACTAAATACATTCAAACAGAGAAAATTACAAAAGAAACAACCAAAACTTACTGCGATATTTGACATCCGTCGTTATCAGAAGAAGAAGAGGATTTATTCATACGGGATGTAAATAAATCTGACACGTCGTCCCTCGGAAAGGATGTTAAACCGTCCTGAGGCGAAATTTAGGACTCTTAATGTATAATTATTGTGTGGTATCTCAAAGGATCCATGTTTGGTCTATGTGTGTTCTTCTGTGAGACTGTCACTTCAACCTAACATTACCTACCAGAAGAAGAAGCGAACCGTTTGGAAGCCAAGTCACCACTTTTACGAGTCCTGATGTTCTACTGAGGAATTATCAACGACATCCATCGTTATCAAGAGAAGTGAACTCTTTAAAAGCTAAATCAGCACTTTCACGAATGGTGAGATTTTTACCAAGTCATAATATCGTAGTGAGCTTTGGTTGTTTATTCTGTGGGTTTTCTCTGTATGTTTATATAAAATCAAGTTCATATAGTCTGACTGGAAAACAAACACAATAATACATAAAAGTAATACAGATAAAACTAAATTTGGTACTTCTGCATGCTTATATAGGTGTATATGTATATATCTACAATTATATAAAAGGTCTTTTCGAACTAACTAAACTAAATTCACAGAAAGAAAACCCATGCAAGAGAGAACCTCCTGTCCTTCATGTAACTTTCATATACATAACAATTGGACTGCACTCAATGTGATGCTTTTATATGGGTTTGGCTTCCACCAAGCTAAGCCTGCGAATGGATAATGACAGTCCTCCTTTGGTAAGAGCAGTGACCTTCAAGTTGTCATTGATGAGAGTTCCTAATCCCAACAACACTGTCACTTTGAGTGCTTCATAAGAAGCACTTATTTGTCTCCTCGGAGGTAGGTCTGCTCCTTGGATTAATCCCAATCATTATTTTTTGTTATTATTCATTTATTTTAAACGAATCAGTTTAATTATTTGTGTTTTAGTTATTTATGTAGTTTTCTTAAGAATTATTAATGTTTACTTTAACTTTTTTTTATATATTTTTATTAGATTTTTTCTTGTCTCCACCCTCCATAAATTGGCCATACTTATACCGTTACTATAATTATTATAGAATCAAACGTTAGGAGGTCAATAGCATCTTCTAAGAGGGTTGACAGCTAGTGGATAGTTTTTTTTACTCTTTTTTACTATACTCCTTTGTTTCCTCAAACATTCCACTCTTGAAATTTGTCCTTTCCTTCTCTTTGTAATACACCCTTTTAAAATACCACTTTTCACTGCCACTCCTCTCAACCTCTCACCAAGATGTTTCTGTATATAGTGTTTCAGTTCGGTTTTTGACTCTGACGGAGACCGCTTGTTACGGTTGAAAGACCATAGTCTTTTTTTTTTCATTTCATATTGTGGTTTGATCATTGATATATATAGTTCACAAAGGGAGGAGAAAAACAGATAAAAACACACACTAAAGACTCACTACGATATTTCGACATTCGTCGTCGTCGGGCAGAAGTAGTCCCTTTGAGTAGCTGAAGTCTACTGACCGAACGATCGAATGTGACGAACACCCACACACTCTGCTTGCTGCCCTAGGTAAGACTACTAACAACAGAGAGAAAAATAACTGAAAAAGAACGAATCAAATTAACAGAAGGAGAAGAATATTAAGTAAAATAATGAATAAAAAATAAAATATATATATATATATCAAGATTTCACAATAAACAACTGAAATAACAATAACGTTAAACCACAATAAGAAATGAGAAAAAAGTCTAAGATCTTTAAACTCTAAAAAGCGGTCTTCGTCAGAGTCAAATCCCAACTGAAACGAAAGATGTAGGGACATCTGATAAGAAGTTGAGAACAGTGGGAGGGAAGAGAGGTATTTTAAAGGGTGTAAAGTATAGGAAAGGACAATAGTCCAAGGAGAGATATTAGGGTAATCAAAGGATCACAGGAAGAAAAAAGTAATAAACTATCCGCTTGGTGTCGACCCCTTACCATAGATGAGGCTATTGCACTCGTTAGGACTGAGTCAAGTTTGAACAAACCGTTACTAATGTTTATAACATTCGATCTATTAAATTTAATCAGTGATGATTTTATAATATTTCTTAAAAACACCGATTTTTCAGAGGTAATCATTTTAGCTCCGGTCAAATCAATCTGATGATTTTCATTATTTATAAGCAAGAATAAGGCGCTACTTTTTTCCTGTGGCGCTTGATGGCAACTTTTGCACGGAATTTTATAAATACTTCAACACTCCAGTCTTTTTACAAAGTAGGTTTTTGAGGATTATGTTCAACCATTTGGCTTATGATGTGGAGTAATTAATTAATTATTTGAACCTAATCCTCAAAAACCTATTTTGTATATATACATATTATGGTGTTATTTTGTTATTATTTTTAAGATTAAGGTAAGTGTTACAATTAAAAAAAAATGTTATTCTTTGGATACAAGCTTTTATAATTAAACAATAATTACAAATCTTAATATAGTACAGTATTAAAATCTTTATTAATAGATTTAGAAGAATACATACGATATTAAACAATCTTTCCTGAAAAAAAATAAATAACCCATCAATCGCCATAGAATTGAAGGAAGTAAACTACGATATAATAAAAAGATCATGGTCACAGTACAATACAACCATAACTACAGGACTTATGTTATTAATCAGCAAGTTAGAGTGGAAGTTTAAAATAATGAAAAGTCATTTACATGTTTTTTTTGACATGTAAATTTTTTTTCATTGAAGTCAATAATAATTAACTTTTAATAATCATTGAGATAACTTCTTATATTTAAGCTATTTTTGTAAAGCTAGTTAACCTTAAGATCAACAGAAGATTTCTTAATTGTAATTTACTTTAGTAAGCAAAATATATGATTACTTTGATTGTGTGTATGTGATATTACTTTATCTGAAATGTCAAATCATTAAATTGAAATATATTTTGTGATTTCACTAAATTGATTCATGCAGTGACAGTATTTCGTATGTGAATGAGATAACCATCTTTTACATTCGTATCTTTATCAGTAATTTTTTTTTTCAATTTATTCCATTTAGCATGTAGCAAAAGAAAAAGTTTTAAGTGGTGTTTTCGAGGTAGTAGTTTCATACATATTTTTAATGGAGAGAAGTGATTAGTTTTGAAATCTTTACAGGTGTAATTTAATTTAATCCCTAACCGGAAAAGTAGCGTGGAAAACGTTTGTTTCTAATGTATTTTATAGAGATGGAGGGGACGGTCCACCCCGGGCAGCACGTGCCAGGGGGTGGCATTTTGAGGGTGTAAAAATAGATAATAGAAAAAAAAAATTAAAATCTGAAATTGAGTTATAAACTCTGAAAATGAGTTTTTAAAGTCGTAATTGCATTTATGTTTTATGTATGTAACACTGTTTTTAAACGGATTTTTGAAATGTAATATTTACAAATTAAAAATAAATGTATTTTAAAGTTTTCAACCTATTTTTTTAAAGTGATTGAAAGTTTAAGTTGTTTGCGTTGCCAGTTAATTTAATTTAATAATTTTTTTATGATTTGAATTATACGTTTTTATATTAGAAATAGGTAAAACCGTCATCCCTATTTCTAATATAAATCATACTAACCTCAGTGGTATTAACAATATGCATGTATTTATACGGTTTTGTTTTGAAAAATTTGTGACTTTCTTTGATGATGACTGTATATTTATACAAATACTGCAATAAGATGAAAGCCTGGGACTAATAACAGGAGTCTAAAATTAGATCCTTGATTGTAATTCCATAAAAAAAAATATTTATTTTAAAGGTTAACAGCGTTAACCTAACAGCGTCCCAGCGTTTGGGAGGGGGGGTTCAGTAAATCTTACGACCTGTTTTGATCTATTGCCGTGTACCTGAGCCTTTCAGCCATACCACAGAATAAAGCAGAGCAGATTGATGTTTTTTACGTGGTGCCCTTTAGCCACCCTGTTGAATGCAGGCGAAACGACAAAAGGTCGCTCCTCCAGCAGTCCCCAGAGTGCCCAAGGTGGACCTTACGACCGCCCAGGGTGTCAAAAATGGTTGCAACGCCACTGGTATTTCATTAACTAGGTGGATTTATAATAAATGACTAAGACTCATTGCCTCAGACTAACGTGAAAGCTGATGAGTGCGTTACGAGTAGACCAATCAACAAATACCAACCAATACTCTAAAAGTGTTCATCATTTTTTTGACGGTTCTAGAAACATTGATTTGACAGTGTGAAAGAAAAGTGAAGTTATGGTACATTCTTCGGAATAATCAATGTAGACAATGTTGAATGTTCTCCATCATTTCCCCAGTTGAAGGAAAGTAACGGTTAATTAGCCCAATTGCCTATCTCCTTTTTCAATTTTTTGTTTTTACAGTATTTTACCTGTAATTGATGAATAATTGATGAAGTGAACTTGATTCAGTTTGTTTTACCTACTTGCTTGTATTTTAAAAAAAAAGCCCGCTCAAATTTAAATTAACCTTGTATTTCACGGCTGTCGATATTATAAAGAAGTTGATCAAATTGTTTATCCCTATATGAAGAGTGACTGAAAAAATAGTAGAGGCAAAAATAATATTATTGCAGTTGCCATCGAAAACAGTAAATGAAAGTCTTTAAAAACGCAAATAACCTAGGAGTTGTTAAAAGAAAATATCATTTAGATTTTGTAAGTCTTAAGCAGTTGACAGCAGAGTTTGTCTGTTTTCATTTATCGTCAGGTGATCAATTACAGAAATAAGGAATGTTGTTACTTAAGTAACAACAAAGTTGCTTAAGTAACTTTGGTGTAACATTAAGTACTGGATCATCTCAAAACTTTTCCAAATTTGAGGTTTTTTTTTTTAGTTTTTATTAATTGTTTTAGAAATGGTTTTAATCTTTGGATTTCAGTTCCCTTCCTCCTTTAAAGAAATTTTAAAGGAGATATGTACTAGTAAACCTGCTGATATTGTTTCTTGAAAGATCTAAAGAAAATAATATATTTAGTTTACAAAAAAGATTATTTTTTTACAAATATATAATATTAGGATAAAACAGGTCAGTGTATATAACAGTGGTAATGATTATTGATAATGTTCAACATAAAATTATTAATAACAAAACTGGTTTCAATAAGAGAAATATTTTCTGTACCATGTTAATTTTGAAGGCGTTAATCATGAAGTATCGTTTACAAACTATTATAATAAATACATTTTTGATGAAGGCTTTATTTATTACATCATCATGGCTGTAGTTTGACTAGATCTATTTAAAAAGTACTGATGTACTTTTAGAAAAAAATGTAAGTCGTCGTGTTATTTTTAGCAATATTTATTTTATATAAATCAACTTTACAAAATGTTCATGTAATTTTTTACCTAATAAAAACCTATATGTTTAATAATTTGTCATAGCATATTCTATTGTTGTGCGTTTTAAATATAGACTGCAATTGTTTATAGATTCATTTGAAAAGTAATAATGAACATTATGTACATTTCTTTCAATAGATTAAATTATATTTTGACAAATGGATATAACAAATTGTTGTTCTGAATTGTTTTTAGCCTTAATATTATCTTGATCTGGTCCAATTTTCAAGGTGCATGGTTGAGGAAAATGGTTGAGGTGTGGTAAGCCATTTACTCTCGTAATGCCTGAACGGTGAATTGAGTGGTGAAAACGTAGTGACTGGCACATCTTGAGAATGAAAGGGCTTAGGTGTGTGACTCCAGTCCTTTCTTTTCGAGGTTAGAAAGGGTACTGGTTTAATTTGGCTAGTTACACCACTTGTTGGAACAGTACCAGGATAAAAATATTCTCTCCTTATGGTCTGCGGTGGTCCATTAAGTTGAGTATCCTTCCTATCAAGTCCCCAAAACACTGACATCGGTCTGTTTTTCTTTTGTTGTGAAGGCATCATGGCTCTAAGTTGGAGAGCGAAACGAGCAATATTTACAACTGTATTCACTATAGATAATCCAAAACTCTTCATTTGCATCACAGGACTGACAAACATCATTAGTGTACTCAACAATGTTCTTGCCATCATAAAAGCCATATACAATTCCTGGAGTTCTTTGTTGTTCTTTTTCCTATCTAAAACATGAATACAATTGTCCATATTAATAATTGAAATGAATAGTTAATCACCATATGTTAAAATGACATTCACTGATTTTAAATTATCATTCAAACATCATCCTTGTTAATTAGGAATGATTTGGGTCTAAATGGATACTATTGTCTATGTAAAGGTAACAGAACATTTTTTACTAAGTAATAATGAGCTCAAGTCACTGAAAAATATTTGAGTTTAACAAAATAGTTTTTCTATTAAATTTATTTTTTATTTAAATATTGTATTAAAGATAAGCTTTTTTGTATATTTAGCTTAAATGATTGTATGCACCGAATTCGTGTTGCTGTGTTTGTTAAAGCATAATATAATAATGTTTAATGTTTTCACGGTTTATTATTTTACATTCAGTCAATCAGGTACATAGATTTATGAATCAGGTCATATTTTCTGATTTAAAGAAATGTTACAAATGACCACATGAATGTGACTTTATTGGTTCAAAAAAGAAAAAAGAAATCTCATTCTTAACTTCCTTCCTTCCGGGAGGTGTTTGGTCATTCCAAGTTCGATTAAGTACTCATAATTCCTAACCGGTCACTTCTTTTGTTGTCTCTCTATCAGTACTTTCCTACTGCATTCAGTTTTTGCACAACTGTAGTGAGAGTTAGGTTCAGTTTTTGCTTTTGAGTGCCCACTCTCACCATATAATTAGCGCAAAAGAGTTTTGTGATTCAGTGTTTTATTTATTATAATTATGCATTAGATTTCCTTGTACGATATTTTATTCTTTGGTAGCTTTACACTGTACTCTTAATCAAGAAATGCTAAGTGTGAAACCTAACTAAAAGTAGGATACGTTAATTAATATAGGAAGAGAACTCCAATATAAATTGGACTATTTACGATATCTATAAATCATTACATTCACGGGTGACATAGCTTCGTTTGACATACCGTATACCGTTTTTATAGATATTTCAATTGTCTTAAAGAACTTCCAGGGCAATTAGTCCCCAAAATTCATGTAACTTGTGAGAATAGATATTCTGTTTCCTCTTAAGCTCAAATTTGATTTCAAAATGCATCAAATGACACTCTCAGATAACCTAGTGTTAAAAAATGTAATATATTTCCATGTTTCAATTTAAAGATGGATGATTCATGATATATTTTACGATTTGTTTTAATAGGCTCCTAAAAGCTATTCAAATTGTTCAACAGTAATTCGAAATATGTTTTTAACATTTGTATAACTACATTTTAAATAACAAAAAACTATACTTATTTTTACTGTCATTTATTCTTTATATAATCGAATTATTGATAATATATTCAGTTCAGTTCAATATGGGAATATATTCAGTTTTTATAGCTTTATTGCTTTTCACTGCCTTAATTGAAATTTGATTAATTTTTTTTTTGATAAATTGTTAATTTTTTGGCAAAATTTCGCTGTTTTTTAATGAGCCGTTTAGCGTCAAGAAACATTTTCTGAAAACACAAAATGTACTATAATGTGATTAGCGTATTTGGTTAATGCAATTTTGAAAAAAAAATTATCTCAACTCGTCCTCCATATAAAGTTCTATTTTTAGGTATAGTTTCATTTTGATCAGTCAAGCAGTATGCCATGAATCACTCTCACAATCTTTCAGATTGAATTATCAGTTACAATTTTTACATTTTCATGGAAAAACAACATTTCCTATTGTTTTAAAACTCTGAGGCATTCGTAGCCTCAAAGATAATGCCAAAATTTCAAAAGTCTAGGATTAGTTGTTTAGGAGAAAAAAAATGTTGTCTAAAAACATATTTTTGGCAAAAAAAAGTGACTTTCCTATCATGCATAATTGCTCCCAAACTATGCAGCACATCTACAGACTATAAGAACCATTTTTTTTTGTAAAATATCAATTTGATACATCAAAGATTCTGGACAGTAGCGTGACCACAAACTTTGGATCAACACTCACACACAAACACACAGATATCATCCAAAAAAACTTCATAAAACGACGACTTTGGGAACCTGAAAACGTGTATTTCCGTCACAATTTCGATATCAATTTTTTTCACGATCACTATACTTTACTTATAGTAAAGGAAAAAAAATAATTGATGTTTGTAAACCCACGAAAAAGTATCATAATTTCGATATGAATTGCTCACCTTCGTTGGTTGAATTTTTTTTAAAAGTAGATGATACCAAATTAGTGCCTGTAGATAGAAGAGACACGATGTCACCCAAATCACCGTCGTCGTCATCCGCCATTTCTGAATCCTCTTCAATACTATTCATATCTTCTAATTCTTGGCAGACCGCAACCATGCATCCTTGGATTAGAATCAGACATAGTATTTCACAGAATATCAGTTTCACGGTCATTCTTCTGTAAACAAAATTTTTCCAAAACTCATTAAAAAAAATCCAATTTGAACATTATTTCATATGATTCTATTAGTTATGATTGATTAATCCGTTTTGATTTGTGTTCCTCGGCCTAGTGGGCATACCACAAAACCAAATCAGGTGGACGATTTTAACGTGCAGTTTTTTTGTCACCGCATGTTTATAGAAGCAATTGGTGTCCGAGGAGGACCACGCAGAGGTGGGTTCGCACTATACTACCCCGCACATTAAGACTGATAACTCGCGACCATACCAGACTCACGGACCATAAGACGATAGGGAGAGAACAAAATTATACTATACAGATATATTATACAGATTATACTATGTAGGGACGGAAAATATACTTTATGTCCCCCGTGCATATACTTTATACTAACAGCTTAAGGTACTCAATATTCCCTTAAGGTAAAAAAAAATTAAGATTAGAAGTAAAATAAACCATATTACATCTAATACTGCTGCTGCGAACTTTCGAAGATGAGTAACGCCTGAAACGGTCGAAACTCCAGAAGAAATATACGAGGTATGACGGTATATTCTATTTCTAATATTAATGATACTAACCTCAGTGTTATCAATAATATGCATGAATTTAACAAAATAAGACTAGCAATAACTTAAATAAACTAATATCAAACTACAGGTCTAATAAATAAAAGTGCTAGCAAACCCGCGTTATACAAAAAAACTAAGATATACAAAATAAAAGAGATACATGTCTGTATGATTGATAAACCTACTATACAACTATGTCTCTGAAAACTCTTCTATAACTAAGAACATAAAATCTAATTAAACCATCTCTGAATATTCAAAAAGAAGACTAGTAATTAACACCGGAGTAGTTACGAGTATGACCACCAATCATAGAACATGATCTGTTACTTTAAAAAGCACAATATATCTTACCTCATGAATTCAAAAATTATTCTTCATGCAGTAATAACTTAAAAAAATAACACAAAGAATTTTGACTTTAGTTACTCATGTTTGCAGTGGCGATTTCTCAGGGAATGCATTGCATGCATAGAATTCATCTTTAAAGAAACCAAAATGTTTGAGACTCGAAATATTTAAAGGAACCCCTTTTTTTTATTCCACTACACGCTAAGGAACCATTTTCTATGATTGCGCTAAGCTTCCCAATGCAGGGGTTTACTCTTATCATTTCTGGTTAATGAAAATGGTCTTAATTGCCAAGAGAAACAAGAACAAAGTTTGCATACACTGCAACTCAGGCTTGCTGAGCTCCTCAAATACGTACTGGAAAGTGATTTGCACACAGGTCTTCCCGAAATTTATAAACTCATGAATTTGGTTATGACTATTCCCATAACAACAGCAAGTGTTGAGAGATCGTTTTCTGCCCTCAAAAGAATTAAAAGTTATTTACGAAGATCCCAAAGTGAAGAGCGATTGTCTAATTTATCCCTAATTTCAATTGAAAGACATTTACTTAAAGATCTCATGGCAGATAGAGAGAAGTTTTATGGTTTTGTTATCGAAGAATTTTGCAAGAAGTTTTTATTCAAATGATGTATTGTGTATCTCTTTCTTTAATAAAAACATTTTTTGCCTATTTTTATTGTATTGGTTAATAAAAGTTAATGTTAAAAGTATTGCCAAATAAAACCTGATTCAAATCCCCATAAAATGTTTTTAATACATCATTATCCTTTTGTGCAACATTAAAAGACTGAACATGAGAATTAGAAGGGTATTTCTCTGTATTTCTTTTATTCTATGAAAATTGCATGCCTAAAGAAAAAGGTCAGGAGTCGCCACTGCATGTTTGGTGGTAATATAGAAATAATCTAGCAAAATTGATAGTTGTTTTCCAAAACTGCTTGGTTTTAGATGAACTCAATAAAGTTATGTAAGCATTTAAGGTAAGCTGTTTGGGGTGCAAGTGTGGAGTTTGATACATTATCAGAAATTTTATTAACAAGAAAATATTGTTCAAAGAATGGAGATAGCTATTTGGAGTACCAGTTTGGAGTTGTAATTTATGATCAGAATTTTATTAACAGGATAATCTTGATTAAAAGAGCGATGAACAGGAACTGGGTCAGGTTGCAGTGGCTGTCCCAAAGTGAACCTACATAAGCCACAAACTGGTCCCTTGTGATACTACAAAATGTAGAGTGTTTGATTAGATCTATAGAAAATAGTACTGGATAAATGATAACAATAAAGAGTAACTACATTTTAATGCAAACTGCATGTTACATTTACATACTTAAGTAATTCTCTCCAGCAAATTTCTTATCACCAATTTTGAAAAGTTTAGTGAGCTTAAAATTTAGCGTTTAATAATAATGAGGGACACATGAGTCAGTTGTCTGACGGGACTTCAATTAGGGTAAGATACGCTTGATTCGTATTTAGAAAACTGTTTCTGCATGTAAACTGATACAGAAGGATGAGTTTTGATAGACATATTCTTTGCTTGTAGTCGATTTTCTGCGGCTCTGAGATGAATATTAATGTACATAAGCGTATGTTCGTATAATTTTAAAAGTGGAAACCTCCACCAACAAAATGTTAGAGATTCATTGATTTTACTGCATTGAAAGTTTTTAGAGTAAACATAAGTTAATTCAAATGGACAAAAACATAATTTTTTTCCATTATTATTAAGAAAATGTAATTAATACTAAAAGTAAAGAAAGATGTTGGTTAAAACACTATCCACATAAAGTCGAAAAATAATCTCAGAATTATTATAGCACTGTCAACAAAATTTAAGTTGCAGAACTATATTATTTGTGGCAATATTATTGACTGTAATAAATTCCATTTTGGTTGGTGATGCCGTTCGAAAGTGAAAGGCACTATTTGAGAATTAGTTTGTGTGCAATATCACCACTAGATATTGTAGTGAAAACTCTTCTACAATTATGAACACAAAATCTAATTAAACCCTGTCTCTGAATATTCAAAAAGAAGACTAGTAATTAACACCGGAGTAGTTATGACCGTTTGGGGATATTACGAACATTCTTTAAAAAGACTTCTTTATTCCAAATATCACATAAAAAGACTAAAAGGTGTAGTATATATTAATAATATTAATTGATACAACAGATAAAAAGATTTAAAAGGAGTCAAAGTGAATACTATTTATAAACTTAGATAAGCAGGGGAGATGTTGTGGCTTGATCAAGTGATGCAGTCGTGATGATGGCCACGGTACATAACCTGAGGAATCAGCGGGGCCTGATCGCGTCTAGATATGAGCGCTCCTCTAGGATGTGATGCACCGACGGGTCGGCTCCTGATGGCCAGCAGCAAAAGGAAACATCGGAGATTTTAAACCTGTACAAGTATGCCTTAAATCTACCATGTTCGCTTAATATCTGGGTCCACTTGTTTATCACTTTGAGGTCTTGAATTTTGCCGGTACATCTGATCTAGGAAGGACATCTTGTTGGTAGCACCATTCGTGGTTGAACGCCAAAGTTCGTTCCAGGCTACAGAATTTCTATAGCATATTTCCTTGTGCACAGATGACCCTGGGAAGGCATCATAGCTGATAGTCAGGTCGTCGTTTTACGATGCTTTTTTTGACTAGCTGATCCGACTCTCTCATTCCCTAATATACCACAATGAGCTTTAACCCAGTCGAAGTTGATAGACCACCCTTACTGTTCCAGCCCGTTTAATCGTCTCAAGTTCCTAGTATCTTAGGTTAGGTTGGTTCTTTGTGGCACCTCACAATGATTCTATATTGAGAGTCTTAAATTTTGACTAACTTAACTATATTTCTTGTAGTGATTTTTAACGAGTTGCTGACATCGTACAGGCTCAGCTTAACTTCCTCTCTGAGTGATGACGTACTCAGATTTATTCCCTTAGTAAATAAATCTAGGACCAGAATGAGTATTGAACCCCGGATATACCAGTTCAAAGGTGAGTACTTTGCCACTGGGCTAGCCTGGTTATGCCTTAATTTTCACGTTTATAAAAAATTACTATGAAATAAATTAAACTATATTTCAAACAATTTTAGACTTAGGCAATAACAGGAAAACCTTTTTCAATGGCGAAAATATCGTGCTCACAAAAAGAAATATAATACTGCAGAACTATTTTCAGACAAATGGCATATGGATAAAATAATGGCGTAAGTTGGTGGTATGCAGACCACCTCCCTTGTACAACTGACAGAATGGAAGGTAAATCCAGATTTATTACTATTCTTAAATTATAGAGGGTCGTAATTTTACACAAGGTGGGGGGGATATGAAATCGAGTTCAGGCTACCCCCTGGGGCATTATGAAGTCAAAATTACCGGTGAATAACTTGAGCTCTTTACACTGGGACAAAATAAATAACGTGATATGGAGGTATTAGTTACTATTCATTCCCTCTTTTTTTCTCACCTATATATAGTCACGATGTGCTACATTAGCAATGTGAATATTATATTTTCATAGTTTTATTGATCCAATTACAATATAGTAAATTTACATCTAATTTAAGGATGACACCCTTATTTTTTGCCACGTTATATGGCTCAGTATATTACATTGCCTTATAATAAGGAAAGTATAATAATTATGAACTAAATTTATTTCATTATTTAGACGGATTTATATATTTTAAACCCCTGATTCCCTTGTTGACCTTTCTTTGATGATGGATGGGTATCTATCCAAGAAGTTGTAACCAAGCTACAGTTCAAAGCGTTTGTCAAATCATTATGAAATTCGACTTAAGGTTAAAAAAGTACTATTTCGTTTTCCATTAGTATAGAAGCAGTGGAAATATAAATAAATATGTGTTAAAAGACAAACAATGTTTGTCGCTCTTTTAATGTCATAAAAAATTGATATTTAACATATACTGTTGGCATTGCTGAAAAAAAAAATGCATGCATTTTTAATATTAAAAAGAGGTAATTCATTATTAATCTAAAAACTTAAAAAGTTGTAGAAATTAAATTAACAATTTTCAATAATTATTATATTAAAAAGATGTTTGTATTATAATAAACTTTTATTATCGTTCAAATTATTAGGTGATATTTATGAGATAAGGTACCGATAAATTGTAAGGATATAGAATTAAAAATTAAAGTGATGTCCCGGTGCCCTACACATAAAAGTCCCACTTCTAACTACGGGATGACCCACAGACGTGTCCTGCCTGCTAACATTGAATTAACGGTAAAATCGTCCCTCCTGCCAATCTCATGACTATTCATCGTCTAGTTTCATATTATTTTCTCTTACTTAATTCAACTTTTGTTTCGGCCTGCTTTCTACTTGAATGCAATAGACATTTCTTGAAGTAAGTGGGGTTGCGATGGTTGGAGTGGTCAGTAACAACACTCTGACGTGCAGCAGTTATTAATTCAATTTCAATCATTACAGTTAATAATAATGAATAAACTATAATAAAAAGATGAGCCATTAACATTAAACTTCTTGAGAAATAATAGTATTTCTGCAAATAATAAAAGGTGCATTAAATAGTTTTAAATAACTCTTAGTACTTTACAAAAGTGGAAATTAATGCTGTAATAAAGCTTAATTAATATTGATTTATCAAAACTAATTCAAATGTTTCTTATGAATAATTGCAAAATAAAAACAAAGTATATCAATTTTGCAGTTTACTGAATTATAAATCAAAAACTCCTTAATTTCATTTTAGTTATTTTCTCATTTTAATTTTTTTTGTTTTATCACTCTTTTATGTTAATTTTTGTAAATATTTCTAATTAAAATTTAAACAATTAAAATAACTTTAAAGATGAAACCTCTAGTTGAGGGCGATGATAACAGGAAACAGTAATATTATTCTGGTCAGTCCTATAAAATTACATATTTTAATTCATTTAATAATTCAATATAACTTTTTTCTGTACCTGATATAAAGTAAAAAAATCTTTTAAGGTAATTACTTTAATTGGTGACCATTTTTTTTTATACTTGAATTGCTTTAAGAGCAGAAGGATTGCCCCAATCATGTCTCCCTGTTTGGAGGAACCTGATTCCTTGGCTCCTTCTTGCCGTGACCATACTATTAATGTGTTCCGCTCATCGCTCTGGAAAACAAGTTGGCCTCAACATGTACCACATTGGGAAAATCTTTTTGTCATTTAGAATAACTACTCTACTGTAGTTTAAAACCTAGTCACTATATGTCTCTTTTCAAATGACAAAATGCCATATTACCCCAGTTGTTGTCACTTAGTTTCATTTCGAAATAAATTGACTCTAAAAGTATTAGTGAAATCGTTTTACTTTATGCTCCATGTGGCATAGGAAACCTAGTTAACTTTTAACTAATTCTAATTGAAAATAAATTAACATCGGCCAAGTTTTATTAATGATTTCTTAAAGGAATGATGGGCAAATTATTCCTTCATTAAGTTTTCTTTATTAAATCAAAAATTTATTCTTGTGTTTTCGTAATGAAGAGAAAATCAATTGTAAAATATATTAATTATTAGAAAAAAATTAATTATATTATTACTTAAATTATTCATGTTGCTATCAAATCATGTTTTTATGAAACTGTTTGAGTAACGTAACATAATAGAATATTTACAGTTATTTTGTGAAACACATTTCATTCATAGTTTTGCATAAAACCATCTGTTACAAGACCTCCTGATTAGGTACCAACAAATGGTTGTGGTTTAACCGTTCGGTTATAAATATAAAGGGTGTCCCAAATGAAGCTAACAGATTTTAAATTTCAATAACTTTCTTAATATTTAAGTTATGCTTTCCAAATTTCATATGTAGGTAGATGAGCCTCTCCGTGATTTTTTTTTTCAGATATAGTAAGATATCATAGTCCACTTATTCTAGTTTTACTTAAACAAATTAATCTAGGGTTGTTATCACAAGGTCTAATCTTAGTTATAAAAAATGATGTTACTCAAATGTTCAATATTTTCATTTTCACACTCTTGTGCTCTCTGATATTGATTAATTCAACTGAAAATACGACTCTACGATAAACATCCGCTCTCTGGTGGTGTAACGAATCATAATGACCTTGGAAGAGTTACTCTAGATGACCTGAAAAAGTAAAAGATCTATATAAAAAAATTAACAAAGTTATGAATTTTTCAAATCATCAGCTTCTTTTGGGACACCCGTAGTACTGCATTAAACCAATCTTCTTCTTTTCCTACTTAAATCTACGGTTTTTAAAACTCAGCGTTTATCTCTCTAGTAAATAGCTACCAAAACGGGAGTTTTTTTTTATTATTTGTTTTAAAATTAAAACTAAAGCTAAAGTTTTCTGAAATTTGCAAATTCAATTTGAATTTAAAGTTTTCAATATCAGTAAAGTTCATATTTCTGAAAAATTTAAAGTGGTCTGCACTCAACTTAACTATAAATAAAGGTGCTATCAAACTCATTAATAATCAATTGAATTATTTAATTTATTTTAATGTATTAGAAATAGAAAAAACCGTCATACCTCGTAAGTTGATATCGGAGACGTTGGAGCGCTTTCGGATCTTGTCCATCTTCAGTTGCGAACGAAGATGGACAAGATCCGAAAGCGCTCCAACGTCTCCGATATCAACTTACGAGGTATGACGGTTTTTTCTATTTCTAATATTAATCATACTAACCTCAGTGGTAATAACAATATTCATGTATTTTAATGTAGCTTGTTTCCAATTGAATCCTGTTGAATCCAATTAGACTACAGGTGAAATTTGATGCTGTTCTTTGAAGTAAATATTTCCCTTTCCACTAATCAAATTTATGAAATTTTATAGTTGAGTGTCACCTATATTGGACCTTATTGCCTCTTCCAGTAGTCCAAAAGCTTTAAATATTTTTATCAAAACTACAAATTTTAGATAGAAGCTTTAATTAAAATTTTAATATTTTACAGTTAGTAGTTTTGTGAAAAAAACTCCTCGGGAATTAAAATTCCTAAATCCCTTGGCTTCACCTCGGGATTCATTAACCTTGATTCCTTCGGCGTTACCTTAGTAATCAACTAAACCACTCGGGAAATAATGGACCTCATTATTCCCTAGTTACATAAATATCTGTAATAATTATTTTATATGTTCAAATTCTTTGTTTGGAATTTACTTTGTTTATAATTCTTTTTCCATAGCATTAATAATTATTTTGTTCTATATTTGCATCCAAAAGTAAATTATGCCTATCGCCCGATGAATATTGAATTTGTACTCTTCAGTTGAAAAGGGATATTGAGCTACTGTCTTCAGAAAGTTGTCCAACCCAGTTATTGTAACATCTGTCCTGTTTTCCTTTCCTATTTTTGTTTTTACGAAATAAGCAAGGATTTTTAGTTCTTTAATAAACTTTTTGATGATCTTATGAATTTTGTGATAACCAAATTGTTTCACCATTTGACAGATCTTAGTGAAATTAAACAAAAAAAAATGTATTGCTGAATTATCTAATTTATAAAATGTACTATAATGCAATGTCACCAAACAGCTTTAAGTATCATCCTATCAAAGGAGTTATTTTTGTCTTCAATTTCATTTAATCCTTCAAGCGATGTGACGAGTATTGTGCTAACATTTATTCAAAATATTAATATTTATTTTAGTATTTAATAATATATTTTAAATAATGTTTCATTTATTCAAAAAAAAGTTAACATTTAGGTAAACTACGTAAAACTTACCTTTTCTGTTACTCAAAAATGATTGCTTTTTTTTTTTTAGTTAATCCTAATATCAGTTGTATACTGATTACAAAATATCAATTCTTTCAAACAATTCAGAAAGAAAAATAATCTAAATTCACATAATGGCAATAAAGTGAGGATTCATTGAATCATGATTTAACATTGCACCAAAATATATACATCTAGATTATAAGGGTTATCTTTGTATAAAATATCCAATTAATCCATGAAAAGGTGGCGTATAGCGTGTGACGACACATTTTTGGGTACACACTCATACATAGACATCGTCAAAAAATCTTTAAAAATGGCCTCAGGTCACCTCAAACTGTGAAAATCTATACAGTTTTATGGTAAAGTAAAAGATCATATACATGATGTTTCAAGTCAGGCTCCTATTTAAAATCGAATCTGTTTCATTTATTCTATCCAACTTAATCACTTACATTAAAACTAAAAAGTTAATTGGTAATTAATGACTCAATTTTAAACATTAGACACTATTAAGTTTAATTTATTTTTTATCTTTTAAACTAGACTGACTGTAATATAGACTAGTCTCAGTTTAAAAGGGTGACGAATTGATAAAACTAATTAAGACAGCATTCAGGCTATAAATGAATTTGATGGTGAATCAACTGAACAGAACACTACTAATAAATCAATGAATTCCTAAAAAAAAAAAAATGACAGGTCTATGTTAAACAGAAGATATACTTAGTGAAAGAAGAAAGCATTTATCCTCGTTCAATGAAAGTACAAATTTGTATTCTTGGGCAGCTTTTAAAGAAGTTGTTTCTTTTCGGTATTTAAATACTTTCTTTTAATTCATTAATTATTCAGGAACGGATAAGTAATTACAATTAAAAGTAAATGTTTTATCCTTATAGTTTACTCTGTTATACGAGAAAAATATTAAGAAAAACATTTTTCTTAAGACATGTGTCACATAAGAAGATTTGAATTTTCAGAATGAACAAGGTGAATTGTTGTGCTGATTCTATAAAATCATAGTGATATATTAATGGAAATATGTGCTATATTTTTGTGTACATTTTTTGAAAAATATTGTCAGATATGGTATTTTTAGAAGTCTTTAGAAGTCTCATTTATCTATCTAACGAAATGAATAGTTATGTCTTGATGTTCTGTTTAAAAAAGGTTAACGATATTTTAGTTAGAAATTTTCTTTCTTTTTAACGTTATAATAACGAAATATCTAAATAACTGCGCATATATAATAGAACTTATCAGTTAAGTCCAGCGTGGATTTCCAATGGACCATGTCAACCAAAAGTTTGGTTGTTAAATAGGGGTACCAACAAAACAGACACTAAACCATATCAATAACTTATAAATAATTGCATGGGGTTTTTATAGTTCGATGAACATGATCTATACATGATACGTTCTGTAATGACATGCAAGATTGTTATTTTTTCTAATAATGTTTATAATCGTAATATCAACTGCTATAAACGCCATCTTAAGTGAGAGTTAAAACGTCTAGACCAGTGGTTCTCAAACTATTTTGAGATTTTTTGCATGGCGGTCTCTTTATGATATTTTAGATGGGTCACGGACCCTTTTATAACAACCAGTTAACATATAGGTTACTGGAACAAAACATTTTGGGGAAACAAACGTTTATTCAAATACAAAAATATTTTTTCAAAAAATTGCAACCGATTTCTATTAAAACAAAAAAAAATCTTATTTAATCAATTATTCAATCAGAAAATAGCAACATTGAAATATATTAAAACTTCATTCAATGTGATGGCTGCATTTGCTTTGCCTCAACCAGTTCTTCTATATTTGGCTTAGTTTTGGCAAGTGCAACTCTCATATCATTTGTGACTTCTAACCTGTTTCGGGACTTTGTTTTGATGGCAAGTAATGCAGAAAATGCTGTCTCACATTCATAGGTGGTTGCAAATGGAATCAGCACCTTTAGAGCCAGCTTTGCAACTTCAGGATAGGACTGTACCATTTGGATCCAAAAATCACTAATTGACAATTCACAGAAAACAATTCACATATAATCACGCAATTCACCTCACCTCCAATCAATACAACTCGAGTAGAATCGCGTAAGCTTGTTGACATGAGTCACACAAACAAAACACTTCTTTGACTCTCCCTCCCTATCCAGAAACTTCAAACGGAAAATGGTGTAATTTGAGATGCAACGCTTTGATATCCTTTCCCAGCAACAACGATTATTATTGCATTATTAATTACATTATGACTGTAACAATCCCAAATGGGCTAGTCGACAATTTCAAGTACTGAATGGACTCTTCGCGGACCCCAGTTTGAGAACCACTGGTCTAGACGAATATAAACAACCAAAGATTGGAAGATTCGTTAAAGTTTATGGTCTATCTCAGCCGCAAGAACGCCAGTGAGAACACAGTATTTGTGATCGTGAATCAATTTATTATTTAAATGAATTTTAACAAAGACGGTTAAAATACTTTTAAGACAAATCGACAATCGTAACAATAACATCCTAATCAATATTAATCTACAGTCCCACGTATAGTTAAACACTTGTCCATTAATTACCCAAGAATCCAATCTCAAAACTACAATAAAATCTTTTATTTGATAAGTTAGTGTATGATTTACTTTCGAAATAAACTTTTAAGGTTCCCAAGCCGCTGTTACCTATACTATTTATTTAAAGATGTTATCAATCACTACCCAACTATTTCATTTTTCTTTATTCAAAAATCTAGAAAAAATATTTTCAATAAAAGTAAAAACTAGTTTTGATTTATTTGTTGACTAGTTAATGCTATTTATTAATGAATAAGAAGGAGTGACCTCCAGGAAGTTTGATTCTACAGCAATGGTTATACTTGTTCCTGAAGTCCGTTATGGAGACTAGTTTGCCAAGAAGATTGTAACACTTTCTCAATCGTTCTATTTCAATCTCTGAAACCAAACAAGTGTAGCATCATTTTCGAGTTTTATATTTGTATTTGTATTCGAGTAAATGTATTTGATAATTGCTAGTACATAATGATAGTTCTAGTAATATGTTACAACTTTACTATTAGTTAGTTTACAACTAATAGTACAATAATACAATAATTTTTGGAAGTTACAATTTCCAAATCAGTTTTAACGTATGCCATAATATATTTTGCAATATGATACTGTCACATTACTGTTTTTATGCGCACTTTTAGAATAATATATATTTCTTGTATAATATTCTTAAATATAATAAAGATGTGGCAGTAAATCATATGCGAAATAGCAGTGTATGATGTATTAGGCAAATGCATTGTTTATATAAAAAATATAGCTTTTGCTTGCCAATATCTGTTCTTTAAACTATGTATTATATGCATAAAAAAAAATATTAAAATGAACAATAATTGAAATACTGACAAATTGGTGCCATCAGGAAAAGATAAATTTGAAGAATGGAAATTTCAAATCGCTATTTGTACTAAAGGGGAATAAGAAAAGTAACATGCAATTTACTGCTAACCAATTAAAAAATCGGATTTCAGAAATCAAACAACAGAGGAATATTAAAGAAATTAACAACTCGATAATTTCTTATTAGTGTTGATTAAGTTAAATTTCCTTAATGTTATATAGTACTCATTAAATTATGAATAAGCTGCAATGTAAAAAAAGTTTTCAGAAAAGTGATTACGACTTATGCAGATATTGATAACGCGGTTGATAAACAGATTGTCAAAAACCTTTCAGACGAGAAAATTATAACGAAGATGTTAAATAATTTTCCAAAATTATATATGTGTCTTTTATATAAGTATTCTCTGGTATGTTAAATATTTCTGAGTATGATTCAAAGTGATAATAATAGTGGTTATGATAATAACTTTAATTTGGCAGTTTCTATTCCTATGATTGCACAAGAAGTGGATCCAATGTTCAATTGCTGGAAAACAATCTAAATAAAATTAAAAATATTGATTGTGCAAATTTATGTCTTAATGAACAGTGCATACGATAAGAATACCAATTTTAAATTACGAGTAAAAATAAACCCTATTTAGAAAATAGAAATAATAATTTGAAAAGAAGTTAACAATTGAAAGATGAACATATTTTTTTTTGTTATTACCATTAGGAGTTATGTATACTTGAAGCTGGAATCATAGAAAGAAAGATCAAACTTGAAACATGTCGTAACGAATACTGTTATCGGTAATCTAATGAATATATATATATATATAATATATATATACAAAATTGTCACAATAACACGTGATATAAATATTCAGGTGACACCACAAATGAATGAAGATAGTCGCTCTGAGGCCTTTCGTTTTCACGTCGTCAGAGAGCAAGTGAATACAAGTTGTAGACAGGTTATGAATTTTGATTTAAAGTTGGATTAAGATTGTCATCATTGACAGTATTTTTCCCTATTACAGTCGAAATAGTCTTGATTTGTTTAACAATTCCTTCAATTAGAAATTCATCTAATTTTAAAAGGCCTGGACTAGTGTTGACTAAGCTCTTAGAAAAGCATTTGCTTTAGATCTGTCAAAAGACAAAAGCATTTGTAGACATAACCTGTCTGCAACTTGTATTCACTTGCTCTCTGACGACGTGAAAACGAAAGGCCTCAGAGCGACTATCTTCATTCATTTGTGGTGAGTTACCTGAATATATATATATATATATATATACATGAAATTACGAAACAGCCCAAACCGGACAGGTAAATAACTGAAAAAAAACAACACATAAAGACCTTCCACCACAGTCTTGGTAGACCGATTTGACCTTTAAAAAAAAAACTATTTATTGCTGTTAAAATTCAGTATAAAGTAATTCTAACAAATATCTTACTCACAATTAAAAAAAGAAATAAACTAGGTAAATTACCTAAAAATGAGAAAAGTGAGAATACACCTACATATATTTATGCATTAATATTATTAATAATTCATTCACGAATATATATATATAGAACATTAATGAATATGAGGATCCTTCGAGTTGAAGAAGGGAAATTAGTGAACACGAGAATGAGTATAATATTTAAATTGGACAATGATCTAGAAGAACTGAAATAAGAAAAACTCTTGATAATAAATTGCAGTTGGAATCGAATAAAAATATGGAATTATATTCGGCGCTCAATAATGTAAAGAGGAAACTAAAAGATCTATGAAGAGAATGCTATCACTGGGAGAAAGCTTTAATTCTACACAAGACAATAGGCTGTGCCAAGCTGAATTGGTAAAACTGCAGAGAATGTAAGCGGAACTAGTCGAAAAGAAAATACTTGCGAAAGAAAACTCTACGATGTACTTGACATAATGAGTGACCTTGAGGTCGAACTAGCAGGAGTCTCTAACTCTAGAAAGTTACATGAATGAGAGAAATGCTAAAAAGAAACTGGATAATATAGTTGAGAAGGAAAGTGAAGATATGAATGCTTCGAAGAGTCAATTGTAATACAAGATGGACTACAATGAACAGGGAACAGTAGTGATTGCTTCAATCAGTTATAGACACTTGAAAATGAACAAAATGAAATGAAAAAGTTTACATATGAATTTAGTGAACATCTGAAAGCAGAAAATAAATAATTATAAGAAGCTGATAAAATTAATCAGTATTTCGATGACTTAAAACAAATTGAATTAATACTGTGCTTAGTTAGCAAGGAGACTATTTTATACTCGAAAAATATAAAGATGAGACTATATCATTCAAAACTTTAGCTCTTACTCACGTTTCAATAAAGATTCTAATATTTACTTAGCTTGCTTTGCATGTAATTCCTGCCTATAAATACATTTAAAGTTAATAGAGTTCTTGCAGGTAAACGCCAAAATCAAATGGAAGCAGTCTCATTTTCTTGATTGTACAAAAGTTCCAAAACAAATTTCTTGTTTTTTTTTTTAAAAAAAACTAAGAATAATAAACTAGTCACTTTAATGTTATATGTACAACCTCTTTGTTTATATTTCTTCATCAAGCTGTCTTGTTAAAACACTGTTTTAATAATGACACTTAAATAATTCTTTTTTACATTGCTTTAATTTCACTATAACTTTAGATTATACGTAATATACGAAGTTTTACGGAAGTAATAATACACATTCTAAAATGTTAACATTTATTAATTTAAAGGTAACTTTTGTCTGTTTTTAAACAAAATTGGCTTCTGTTTTTTATACGATTCATTTAAAGAACTTCTAACAGGATTAAATTTCATCACTAATAGATTTTAATAATGAACTATTGAAAGTATATCATTTGTTTTACAATACTGTTGACAAACTTTGAACCCATTTTATCTGATGGAAGAGTTTAAATCAATTTAATATATTCAAATAGCTTCACCATGACTAACAATGGTAAGGCAAAACATTAAAAAATACTGGACTGCATTTAAAGGAACCCTGCTGCATTCACGGACAAGCTATGCTATTTGTTACACGTTCACGTTTTGGAACTCAAAACAATATTTTTATGAACTCTCCCGATGGAAAAACTGAAAACATATGATTATAAAAGATCTATGAAGAGAATGCTATCACTGGGAGAAAGCTTTATATTATTAATTAATTGAGATTATTAATTTTACTTTGCTAATAATGTTTATAAACCTAGCCACAAATAAAAGTTCTTTAAAGTCTTAATCACTCACTGAAATATCTATTTCTTTTATGCATAAAAATTCCGTAAATTTGCATATCTGGTTGTAGAGACGCAGGTATTAAAACTGTATCATATTTTTTTTATTAGTTTAAAAGAGACAAAAGTTAATTAAGGGATACGATTTTAGGATATAATTCAAAACTCTGAAATAATTTCTAACTCTTAATAGATCAGATGATGACTGCTTTCTATAGGATGGTTCCTTTCTACATCAGGAACGCTAAAATGTGTCTTCCGAAATTTCATTATCATTAATTACACATTATTATAGTTTATTCTTTCTTGATAAAAAAAGAATTAATTAATTTTAATTAGTTATTCAATTTAGTTTTTAATTTTAATGTTTAACTCTTTCTTAAATAATTGATTATATTTTTTCCCCGGATACGCTTGGTTCACCTATCAGTTCATAATAAACCTAATATTCTTTTATAATAATCTTGGGTAACAATTAAAATTAGTCTTCGCCAATGGATAGATGCTCTATTAACTGTTAAAATAATATTAAAAATTAGTTAAATATTATCAAAAATATGAACTGATTTACCAACTGTGACTGTAAGAAACTTTAATTGAAGCAGAGTTACTATTATTGTTTAAATACTAGGTTTGTTAAATTTCATCTTTTCATTTACTACTAGTGTAGTTACTTCAGACTTGTATTTGATTATCGTTACTGCACCAAATTTATTACATTAACTGTTTTTCCAATACAAGCATAACATTTTATTCATATGGAGTTGTAAATGAGGATTCATCCTTGCGAAACTTAGCTCCAAATTTCAAATAAGAAATAAGATAAAGTTGTGCTTATATTGTCTATGGCCTAAGTTTGATATTCCATAGATCTCTTTTATTTAGAATGCATACATTTTTGAATAAGTTTGTTTTACTCTCATCATATAATATATTTATAAATTCATACATTATGATTTATGGTTTATAGTTTATTTAAAAAACTAATTGCATGTGCCATTATCAATGAAAATATATTGTAAGGACATAATGAATCATATATCCTTACTGCTTTTTATAACAATAAGCAAGTCGAGACGAGTCACTATTTGATTTCTCAGATAGACAATAAAAAAAAATTAACATTGTTGTTACCTATTAAAAAGCATGGCATTTCTGATTTCCACAAATACTGAGGTAGTGATAGAGGGAGTAATGATTAAAATATGTTTTACTAGTTTTAACTAGCTAGTCCAGTGGTCTTCAACCTTTTTCCACTTACCGCCCATTTTTGTAAGTTCTGGAAAAGTAAAATTTCTCACCGCCCACTAACATTTCATCAAAAAAGTCCCCCATCGTTGATACACCTTGATCGCGAAAGTAAATACATTACATAAGACAGGCAAAATAATGTAATGGATTGAAATTCCTTTATTTTAAACTGGCTGTATGATTTGTGACATATACCATCCAAGTAAAAAGTTCTTTACAAAATATACTCATACAATTAACAAATGAAGTATTCAATACAAAATCTTTTAGAACTAGCTTGTTTTAAACTCACATTTTAAGCTTTGTTTTCAGCATATTAAACTTATTCAGCATATTAAACTTATTCAGCATATTAAACAATATTCCATTCGACATATGAAACTGAATATCAAGCAACAGAAATAAAAATTTGGAATCGAAGCATAAAAAGTATGAATAGTGCCTTTTATTTACCGTTACCTAAAACTGACACGGGTTAATATGGTTTAATGAGATCCTTGAGCTTGATGCTGTGAGACTAAATATTGAATATCTGGTTCAATTTTTGTCAACAGCAAGCGGAGATCTCCCCTTTCATTGATTATCAGACAATTTCTTTGTTTGGTGATGATATTGTTCACGGCGCTGAAGCTTCGTGCTTTGATTCTGCGACTTCAGTGACGTCATTCTGCATCATACCATGGTCATTTCATGTTCACCTTACAACTGCACGAACAGAAAAACTGCGGATAGTGACATTTCGTTCCATCGGTTTCCATTGAAGGATTCGGTGCGTTATCCTAAAGATACATATTTTGGATGTTTTTGATATAAAATGAAATTATTCTACCGCCCACCCGAAATCTGAAATCGCCCACTAGTGGGCGGTACCGCCCAGGTTGAGGACCACTGAAGCTAGTCCATTGCTTTAATATTCCTATATAACGGTAATATACTACAGTAAAGAATACCCAGCAATACAGTCCGATGCGGTCAAGTTGGTTGTCCTCAAGAATGGCTACGATTCTCCGTACGTGAAAAAAATTCTTCATTTTAATTTTTAATTGAACATCGATATCGGCTGGGTAAAAAGTGTGAAGTTCTTGATATAGGCAACGAAAGGACAATAGATTATGATATTTAGACAACACAATGGAATACTGTTAAAATGATAATTATAATTTTAAAAATGTGATTTTTTATTGCTCATATCAATGATGTTTCGTTTCCTTTAAACTTATTTCATTCTTTTCAAAACAACAAGAAAATTTTAAAATTGAAATATTTTGAAATTAGTATTGAAAATAACAAAACAATCTTAAAATGTTTAAACTAATTACTAAATATTTTGATTCCAGGCTATCGACAATATGATCAATGCAAATGATATAGACTATACCACTCTAATCATTTTTATAATGAAATTAAATCTTCTCTACTCTATTTTTTTACATAATCAATTTAACAACATTTAGAATTTATTTTGTTAAATTGATTAATGAAAAAAATCTCTTGAAAGCAAATGATTTAGTGTATTTGACGATATAATTCAAATTGACATGAGTCGCTCTATATGTTTATATAATGTGCAATTCTGATAGACTTTCAAAAGGCTCATATCTTTGGAAGTTATGATCATCTTCCATGGTATCTAAAAGAGATTTAATTTGCAATGAAGTAAATAACTTAGTCGTATTCTTTCTTCCTTTATTAAAACTAATATTTCTTTCAATCCTTAAACCGTGATTTCTACCTTGCCAAAATACCTATACTAATGGTTCCCAATGTGGAATTTCCAACCAAAAAGGAGATAGCAGGACCATTTGCAATATTCAAGTAAGATTATATCTGCTTAGTATGTAAAAAATTCGTAGTGAGCTACACTCAAATTAAGCTATAATAACAATATTGTTATTATCATTAATTATACATTATTAATGTATAGTAAAACATTCTACATTAATACTTGAACACTTTCAACTAGATGTGAAGTCACTAAAGGAAATACTAGTCTTCCCTATGAAGCCAGGTATAAACTTATTTTCAGCATAACACCAGATCCGTCTGATCCATTGTTGGACTGACCGGCTATATCAAAAGTATTATCACACTTTCATATACTGTACAACCTTTCCATGGGGGGGGGGGGGGGGGTTCAAGCTCAAACTATGTATCTTTACACTCAACATATACCTGTTTCATGGAGAATTCAAAATATAAAAGATTACATTTAACATAACTGATTTTTTTATGTTGACTTATTTTTTGTTATTTATAAACTTGATGTAGGCAAGGAAAGGACAATTTCGTTGCCTATATCAAGGAATAAATAGTTTTTTTAAAACAAATTTATTAAATAAAAAATAATGAATTTATTTTATTTTTTATTATAACAAAAACAAATTTTGTTTTATGCTGAAAAGAATTTGTTGTAAATGTAAATCTTATGAATATTTATAAATAAATCTTTATTTATATCAGTAATGAGTTCAAAAGAACAACGAAAACATAAAGAAAATAATTTCTGTTAGTGTCATCTTACATGTACTTAGGAAAACAAGACTTGGTGAACAAGTGTCAAGGCAAAGAAAATTTATGTTTGTGAGAAATTCAACAAATAATCCACATAGCTTTTGCTATGACGGATATATTAAAAAGAATTGCATAGTTTTAAGCAGATGATATCAGCGTTTCCAGTACTGGGCTTTACAGTCTCATCTCATTTCTAAGTTTATTTGCGTAAAAAAGTGTTGAAATCTAGTGTTTGCCATGTCTCACTTATTTGTAAGTTTTAATGTAATCTTTATGAAGTACATAATCAAACATGTTGTATTTAAATATCATTAGTAAGAATACTAGCCTTGATGCTCGTACTGCAAATCATGTGTTCTGAAGTAGAATTACTTGTGTTAATGAAAGAGCGTGACAGAATGGATAAAAGCATAATGCAATTGAGAAGGAAAGTGGAATTAATATACGAAGGAAATAAAGGCAAAAAGTGAAAAGTGTAACAGATTCAGTCAAGCATGTAGAGAACAACGCCTACCGTTAAAAGAAAGAGACATACATTCATCTTCTACGATATCTGATACTTGTCAGAACGATCTACACTGAGAGAGGATTATAATATTAAAAATGAAGTTGAACAATCAAAGGATGGATTGATATTAACAATCAAAGTAATTGATAATATAACCAGCTTTAAATGTTGATTCAATTGTCAGCTTGTATGCAGGTAATTTTCTTTAGAAATGATCATAGAAAAAGCAAGAAACACCAGTTGCTTGATGTTAGAATCTTCCAAAGATAGATTAAGCTACTTTTAGTCGAACTCTATAACCGATTCAAGAAAATTACTGCCTAAGTTAGGGAAGTTTTCGAAATTAAGACAATTTACTACTGAGTGATTAGAACTGTGAACCTTGTAAGATATGCCTTTAGAAATAGCAGTATCCACTGCCCACTTAAACAATTGATATTTTGTTATCTTGTTTTATATGTTTATAGTAAACTAAACAGACCGGGTATATGGTAACGACCAACGACCATAGCAAGAGCCATGTACCGGTTCCGGTATGACTAGATCACCTATCAGACAGGGCGTCACTATCACTTGTGTTTTAATCTTATAGAGGAATTCTCAGAACTTTTCGGCAATGAATATTTTTCTGCACATTCTGTAGAAAAACTTTTATTTACAGATCATTGGTTTGCTTCAATAAGTTTATGCACTCCTATTAAAAAAATAAATGAAATAATTTCATATAATTTGTTTATTCTGTTGATTATATTTATTTATTCCATTGTTTATCTTCTAGATGCAGGAATTTGATTAACGTGTTCGCGTAATGGCTGTTATGAACTATCATCTCCCTCTTCGCCATTAAAACAAAAGACTAATGAGAGAGGGAAATTTTTTTTTGGAAATACCTTAAAAATCAACAGTGCACTTAAACCAATCACATGCAATCGAAGAGCTAAAAATTAACCATTCCTCGCAATTATTATCCATTCAATTTAGCCGTATGCAATATTTTGAAGGAAATACTCGTACGTGTCTGTGAAGAATGACATAAAATTTGTATCCTGCAGAATATCTCAACTGATTTACATTATTTTTTAAAACTTAACTAATGCACAGAAAATTTTAAAAATTAATGAAAACCAATTTTATTTGTTTAAAATACACGAAGCTATTAACTTCCTAAAATCATGCGTTCCTCTGTTCCACTTTATAAGAAAGAACTTCTATAAGGATGTGTGAAATGTCTTATAAAAGAATATTTTTCTATTGGAATGTTTCTTTTTACTCAAAGAAATGTTATTTTATAAAAAATTAGTAGTTAATTTTCCAAAAGTTGAATTTTTTAACTTCAGTCGTATATTCTAAATATTATCAACAAAGTCCTACGATATTTCAATGATAGTTGAGTTCAAATTTTGCAGTTTCCTCGATAATGTGATTCCTATATCCCTATTTTTTTCTGAATACATGATATTATGTTAATTTAAGTATATTGATTTCCGTTATGGAAAAAATAGTTGGAAACCATCATCCTAGAGACAGAATGAAAGTAAGATATATATGTTCCATAAGAATAATGTTAGGTTCGATAATAAAAAAATAAATACATTTATAAGAATGTTTAATATAACACAATTAAAACTAATAAGTTATGCCAGTCTTATTATTATTGTATTAAAAATAATCTTAATCTGAATGAAATTATATCCGTTTTTACCCCAAATATTGCCTCGCCTTCTCGTGGGCTTTGAACACCGGCCATGTTCAAGAGCAATTTCTTGAGAATTGTAAAAATTACTCTCAAGTAACACACATACACACACACACACACACACACGTACGCACGCACGCATACACACATACACACACAAGATGTTGGGGTTTGAAACCGAGTGAGGCCTTGCCAGACAAACATTCGAGAGGAACTGGATTTTGTCATTATCAGATAAATGTTTTCACTCTCAAATATTAATGCTTATATCGACAGAAAAAATATATTTTATTAATATCTGTGACTTATGGTTAACATAGTCAATCATCTAATATGGTGTGGTGCTCTCTCTGCTGGGTGCCAGGACACTCAGAAATAGAGGGAAATGAACGGGCAGATGCACTTGCAGGAGAAGGTACTCGGAGACCACATATCGTTCTAGAACCATCCTGTGGCATAGGACAACACACAATACAAGAACTCCTTAAAGTAGAAGATAGGGAAGACATGAGGAAATACTGGGACTCTCTAGAAGCACACAGACAATCAAAGATATTTCTTAACAAGTTTGAGAACAGGCAAATCTTGTATTGTGTCGAAATGAACTGAAATAATCTAAGGATCTTAACCGGATTCCTAACGGGTCACTGCAAGCTTAATGGTCATCTGAAAAGAATTGCTATTACCAATGATGGTTTGTGCAGATTTTCAAAAAAAAAAAGAGGAAGAAACACCGTTACATTTGCTGTCAGGCAAACATGTTACAGTAAATGACTGTCAGGCTACGTTGCTCTGCAGGGGTAAGTGTTTCGGGATACTCAACAAAACCATAGAAGAACTTACACCGCTGGACCCAGCAAAAGTGCTGAGCTTCTTGGTTGCTAACTGGGGTACTTTAGTACAGAAGCGGGGAAGTACAATAGTTCCTAGGAGACAGTGCTACAGTCACTCAAATAATAAAATAATAATGATGTGCTGCTCACAGGTAGGTACTAAAAACTTCTATTTATTGAAATCATTAAATGTTTTAACACATTATTAAAATAATGTGTTAATAAATAATAATGTGTTATAAAATAATGACCTTGGATTGCAGAAGTATTTTGATTCGTCTGTAAGTAAATAAATGATCAAACCACAATAAGAAATGGGAAAACAAGACTAAGATCTTTCAACCGTAACAAGCGGTCTTCGTCAGAGTCAAAAACCCAACTGTTGGGTTTTTGACTCTGACGAAGACCGCTTGTTACGGTTGAAAGATCTTAGTCTTGTTTTCCCATTTCTTATTGTGGTTTGATCATTGATTGTTATTTCACGTGTTTATGTGAAATCTTTTTATCGGTAAGTAAATAAATAAATGTTATGAATTCTTTAGTCATACTAACAATTATAATCGTGACATTATGTTGTTAGCAATTTGGAAATGACATAATGTTTGAGTACATTCATTGGTTATGTTAAGTAAAGAAGACTATGTTAAAGTTAAATAGAAATGAACTGACTTGAGTTGTGCGAGGCAATTGGTTTGCCGGTGGCTGGAGACCACTGAGCGACTGACTGCCCCACATCCCTTCTCTCAGGCCACCCCTTCCCCAGTCTTTGTTTATTCCACATGGTCATCAAGAAAAACCAGTTGCAACTTAAATAAAGTGCTTTGCGAGTAGGATTGCCGTTAGTACAGGCATACATACATTATTACTGACAAGACTTCAGAAATGGTAGTATAATATTGCTTTGCATCAAAAGTACATCAAATTAGACCATGAATTCTAAACCCTTGTAAAGAAAAAACCCAACATTACTTAACATACATTTTTTAAGCCTCAACCATTTTCATTTAGGTTTCTTCTTTCTCTATTTCTTTTTTTAGTAAATAATAACAAAGTATTTGCCATTTACTCGCTCCTTTTGTCTTTAAATAGTATTTTCAAGATAAAAATAATTCTCAAAAACATTTCTATAAAAAGTTATTCAAAAATATTACCAGTTGTGAAAATATTACTATAAATTAATATAATAATTTTAACTAACGGGACCCGTAAAAATTACACTGCTCTGTTGTATATTTTTTATGACACTAAATTCGTGAAGTCTATAGAATAAATACGTATTAGTACGAGTATAACCACATAAAATATATTCATTTAAAAGAATGATCAATTTATCATGTTACGTACTTTAATAGGAAAAAATAATTTATTAAATATCTACCTGAGATTATTTAGTTGATTCTTTTATTTTTGTCATTAACATAATAAAAATCAACATTAGAGGCAGTCGAACATAATTTTTGCTAAATAAAATTATACTATAAAATATAGTTTAACACTTTTACAAAATAACTATTAAGGCACACAATTGGTGGGCTTCAAGAAGGTACAGGGTGGGTACCTCCACACTATCTTCAAGTCAACCCCATCTCTTCGTCTTAGAGCCTGGTAACTTTTTTTAACGAGGCTCTTACTCCCAATCCCAAGGTGTTAGGCGAACTACCGTGGCGAAGAGATGCATGGCACAGGAAGTGTGTGTCTACGACGGAGCCTCTGGAATTCCAAGTGCCTTCCCAGTAGTAATTAGCCTTCTCCGAGTATGGGGTCTACTTGGGGTGACCTTTTATTCCCCACATCTGAAAGAGTTGACTGATTCCCTCCACTCGACCTGAATATTAAAGCAATGGCGAGAATGGGTGCGCAGAACTTACAGAAGGATCAACCATGGATAAAGCCCACCCGTTTGGGGGGCCGTCAGAGTATCATAAATGAGGTTAGCATATCTTTGTTGGATATGATCTCTGATGACATGGTCACTCAAACTGTACTGTATGGAAACCTATGTGTTGATATACAGGGTAACACTCATAAAGAGCCATCAAGCGGATCCTGTAGTTAACAGGTATCCTGGTATAGTGATGGCTCGGTTATGACGGACACAGTGGCGCCAGATGCTTCCAAAAGTATCCTAGGTGCACTTTATCAATTCTGCTTTGTAAATCACCTACGATCTTTCAAGTAGAGATACTTTTGATCCTTGCCTGTGATTTGAAATGCAAGGAAGAAGGCTTAAAAGATCGGTCTGGTTAGTTAGTCAGGCAGTGTTGAAAGAGCTAGACGGAACTCAAACTGGTTCGGAGCTGGTGCTTGAATATCGGGAGGGGCTGACTGACTTGACTCATCACAATAATGTGTTAATAGGTTGGGTCCCTGGTCATCAAGGGACGAAGGAAATGAGGAGGCTGATAACCTTGCTAAGAAAGCAGCTATCACCCCTTTTATAGGACTGGAGCCTGCACTACCCATATCCTAGGTAGTGTTGAAGGTGAAGTGACAGGCTGGATCAGAAATGAACTGTGGAACCGTTGGAGTTCCTACTGTGGTGTTCCCATTGTAAATGGTTGCTACCAGAAAAGAACCCACGACTCACACGTACCCTCCTGAGGCTCCCAAGGAGTCAGATGAGATTGGTTGTAGGCCTACTGACAGGACACGGGTACTTCAGATGTCACTTGAAATTTGTCAGCCTCTTAAGAGGATCGGCATAGTGTAGACAATGTGAGGAGGCAGAAGAAACTGCAATCCACATAGTTAGAGACTGTACTGCGCTAGAGGGCCGCAGACAGTTACTTCCGAACCCGAACAGTCGACTTCATTCGGGTGTCATTGCACATTCCTTGCTTGATCAACAAATTAACATGACAAAGAGGTATGACAATGGCTCCTTGTTTGAAACTGAGTCAATTATGCGGCATACTAGGGGGTTTAAATTAATTTATCATCTGTTTATCGCTCTCTGACCCTTCCTTTATCTATCACTCTTTCTACTTTTTTCTTTTTTTTTGTTTCATTTTGAACTTTTAAACGAATCAAAAATTTGTTTAAATGGATCAGCATTTCATTGCTCAAAAATATTAAATAATCAGCAATTATAAATTACTCATACCTCATTTAATTTGAATAAATTATTATTATTATTATTGGATAAAGTGGCCACATGCAGATACAAGGATATTAATATATGGATTATAACATATCGGTATATTACAAATATCTGATAAAATAATTTAGATTAACCAACAATTTGTTGCTAATCAGAATTTTCGAAGTTCTTTAAAAAAAAAAGGACAAGTTTAACAACATATAACTTGTACAAAATTTTATTTAATACCTTCTCAGAAGAGGCCAGGTAGCCCAGTGGCAGCGTAGTCGCCTCTAGACTGGTAGGTCCCTGATTCAATTCCCACTCTGGCATAATAATAAAGTATATTATGCCCATGAAAATTATGTAAATATTTAATGAGAGAGAAAAATTTATTGAAATTCAGTATAATAAAAACACTAAATACAGTTGTAAAATAGATCACGATACATTTTTTATAAAAAAATATATTAAAAATAATTGTCAAGGAATATACTGATTTTTTCAGCTATATACATAATTTAAAGGTTTTTTTCAGTGCTTCTTGAATAAATACATTGTTATAAGGTAACTGTACTTGGTTGATGCCTCTTAATTTGCTATAATTAAGATTATATAGCACTATCTTCCTAAATAGCGTTCTCGTTATTCCAATAATTTGATTCCAATTATTGTCATATCTTTACTATTACATAGACATCTTTATACAAAAACTAAAATTACATATGAATATTCAATGACAAATTGAAAAATTATAACTGTTTTTATCAAATAAAGCCTTAGGGTTCTTTCTCTAATCCCTGAAAAAAGCTAAGCCAATCACCTATCTGCATTTAGAACAAACAACTTAATTCACTTGTGCATTACCTAAATAAATATGAACTTCAAAACGAGAAATGATGTTGCCTTTAAAGTACCTGATCAACAGTAGAAAGATTTAAAATATATTGTACGGTGTAAATAAAACAACGAAAGCGGTATTAGACAGAGCGAGAAACAAATTAAAAACAATTATCAACCTAGTTCAGTTATACTTGTTTAACTGAATAAATATATATTGGAATTAGTAATAATACAATCCGTCATACCTCGTAAAGTCTCAGAAAAGCTCGACCGGTTTCGGGTCCGTCTGGATCCCATCCATGGGATCAAGACGGATCCGAAACCGGTTGAGCTTTTCTGAGACTTTACGAGGTATGACGGATTGTATTATTATTAATTCTAATATTACTAACCTCAGTGGAACTAACCCATTAACTATATTTAAATATATATTGGTACATTGGTACAACATTGATAGCAGATCTTCTTTTCAACATGTTTCATTAAAGTAAACCGCAGTCTCAGCAATTACGATCTTCAGACTGATAGATTCGAACTAACTTCCTTTTAACAGGGTTCAAGTGAAAAAAAAGTTGTCCAAGGGACATATTATATAAAATCAATAAAAAAAAGAAAAAAATATAGTAAACCAATTATAACGTGAAATGGAAGTATTATAAAAGAATAAGAAGTAATAGGAAAGGTATATTTATACTACTCTTCTTATTTTCTCAGTTATTTTATTGATTTTATACAATATATCACTTCGCCAACTCTTTTTCTACTTGATCTCTGTTAGTAGGAAGTTAGTTCGAGGTATCGAATCTATCAGTTTGAAG
The DNA here is from genome assembly GCA_026182355.1 of Hermatobates lingyangjiaoensis. NCBI lineage: Eukaryota > Metazoa > Arthropoda > Insecta > Hemiptera > Hermatobatidae > Hermatobates > Hermatobates lingyangjiaoensis. Next base: position 6,474,708 of record JAPFBL010000106.1, on the reverse strand, counting down.
ATCGTGAATGCCGAGACTATAAACCTAGAACACCTACCAAAAATAATAGCTGCTTATAATTTTATTAAAGCATTCATAACTTTCATATCTGGACAGAATTTCCTGCAAGAAACTAAGTGATTGTTTGCACGATGATTTTGCTGCTTGACCGATCGAAAGTTGCAGAGAACAATAGACATGTCGCTGTCACGCGCTTCATGGCATATTCGCGCTTCCTGGCCATCCACTCCGCTCATTGTCCTACTCTTCATTCTTACTTTCTTTTCCTAGAGTGTAAATTCCTCTTTTATAGGATAATTTTTTTTTAAAAATAATAACAAAATACCTGTTTTTACTTTCTTCTTTTGCTGTTAAATAATACTTTAAAAAATGTTTTTTACTATCAGTCATTTTTTTATTGCTAATATCTAACTAAATCATAAACGACTGTAAAATCTGGTTCAAAGTTAAAATCATGTCCACATATTATAATTTCTGGTATTAATAATTATAATTACTATTATTTGAGTGTGACTATAGCACTGAGTCTTAAAAAACTATTGTACTCCCCCCCCCCCCCCTTCTGTTCTAAAGTACTCCAGCAGTTAGCTTCAACACCTCCAAGAAGCTCAGCACTTTTGCTGGGTCCAGCTGTAAAAGTTTTTCTATGGTTTGTCCCGAAGCACCTACTTCTGGGCAGCAAAGATGCCTGATAGTCGGCTAGCAGGTGCAACGGTGTTTCTTCCTCTTTGCGGAATCTGCATAAACCATAATTGATATGGCTCCCTACGTTTCGGGAGAAAGTAACTTCCTTTCTCCTTCTTCGGGACGGTCTTCTTCGGGTCTTCAGGAGCACTTGTGGGAGGTTGGCTTCCACTACTTAGCGCTTTTTGACCCTTTGCACTTCCGAAGGATGGTCTCCGGACTTCCTTCTCCTTATGGGGGAAAATCCCTGAAGTTCTATCGGTGGTATTTTGTCCGCTCCGGCAGAGCACCGCATACCGGATGAAGGCTATTTACTCAAGGGGGTCGCCTGGTACCCTTGAGTCTCCGTTCATAATACAGGAACCCCTGTATCATCCATCCTTCGGCATGGATCGCATAACACCTTAGAATGGGGCAGGAATAAAAGGAGGGGATTTGGGGATTAGGAAGGCTTGTGAACACGAAGGTGGTCAGGCCCAGCCTCTCATCACCTTCTCCTCCTCTGTCGTTTGTCCCTGCATATAGCAGGTTAACAGAGTAGCCTTGTGAAGGCCGAAAGTCGGAGTTGAGTGTTAGGGAGTTAATAGTTGCTATTAGTGGTGCTTAATCACTCCATTACTACCCCATTAATAATTATAAAATCCATTAAACATATGAATAATTAATAAACATTAAACACATTAGCGAAAAAAGTTAACATAAAAACATAGAGCAGTTAAATGGGACTAGTAGGGCAGTTAATCAACCAGTAACTAATATATGAGAGGCTAGGCTAGCCCAGTGGCAACGAGCTCGCCTCTGGACTGCTAGGTCCGGGATCAATTTGACCCTCAATTTACTCACGTCGGAGGTGAATAAATCTGAGCACATCATCCCTCGGAGACAAAATCACCTGTTTTGTTGATTTGATCATTTTAATACATAAACACTATTTTTACTTACATAAGTAGTATTATTTACTTATGTTTTGTGATTACTAGTCGTTTTATAAGCACTTAGTTATGAAATGGTGTACTAATATCAGAGTTCACTCCAAAATATTTTAATAAATAATCAGTCATAAATGGTCGTATAGTGGAATTGTAATTTTTTCCAACAAACAAATTCTTACTTTACTATAAAGAAGTGCAGGAATATGAAAAAAAAATCGATCTTGAGATTTTGACGGATTTGTGTATTTTGAGGTCAGCAAAGACCCTTTTCGAAGTAATCATAATAATTGCCAGAAAGGGTTTCATCCTGATTGCAAGAAAGGGTTTTTCATGTTGTGTACTTATGTGTTAGAAATTAGTAATAAATTTGTATTGGGCATTATAGACCCAAGCTGCAACACCCAAGCTCTATAGCTCAGAGAGAAATAACCACGACTTCACTTACGATAAAGTTTGTTTGAAGCATATTCTAAAGAAATGCCCATTCAAATCGAAGAAATACATTTTATAAGATGGCCATGTCACATTAAAGAATTTGAATTCAATGGTTTTTATTTCAAAATTAGTCTAGGAATGTGGGTTCTCACTTCAGAATCCATCCAGTAAAAATAAGTTAACTCTCATATGACTACATGGATACAGAGAAATGAGGCAGAGAACCACTTCGGAAAGGTTGACGCCAGACAAACTTCTGGGGTCTAGGGATTTTTGGCACAAACACTTCAGCATTAATGAGAAGATATATAAGAAACCAGAAAAATTACGGCTAAAACAACCCGGTCTAGGTTAGGTTAGGTTAGGTTACAGTGGCCGTCCCGAGAGAGAACACACATAGGCCGCAAGCCGGCCCCTTGTGATACCACAAAGAAACCCGGTCTAAATTAGGCTAAAAAACTCATTACAACTGAAATGAAATTTGTAAATAAAATAGTTAATCATCAAGGGATTAATTTAAAAATATATGTCGAATATCTAAAAGGACATTGTCCTTTTTAAGTACCACGTAAAAAATGCATGCTGAAATTAACACGAGACGAAGAATACAGACTGTCTGAAAAAGGTGGAAGAATTTGAACACATTCCATGTGAATATGTGTAATCACATAAAAGAGGTCTACGATTTTTAGCAAACCATACCTTAATCCAATAAAAGTTAGAAATAATTCTTCAAGTACAATTATAAAGTTCATAAAAGAACTTAAAATCTAAAGTTGATTTGAGAAATGACAAAAGGAAGCACAATAGGATAGATATGGCTGTAGTGTGATTGTGTACAATGAGAGGTGGGCGATCATTATAATAATAACATGTCAAATTGTTCTAGAACAATGATTCTAATTTTGTTATAGCTGATATAATGCATATAGTCACATTAAAACAATCGAAGTCATTAAATTCATTATCTATTATTACAAAATGTCAATTTCTTTGGAACATTTTAAGATCCTTGTTAGGGGGTCAGGCTAGCTCAGTGGTTATGTGCTCGCCTCTGAACTGATAGGACCGGGGTTCGATCCCCACCTGGCCCTCGATTTATTCACGCGGGAGGTGAATAAATCTGAGCACGTCGTCCCTCGGAGAAGGACGTTAAACCGTCGGTCCCGATCCTGTACGATTTCAGGTACTCATTAAAGATCCCTACTCTAAATACACTTGAGTTAGGCAAAATTTAGGACTCCCACTGTAGAATCAATCTTCATTGTGTGGTATCACAAAGGGCTAATGCTTGGCCTAAGTGTGTTCCCTTGTGGGACTGCCACTGCAACCTAACCTAAGATCCTTGTTATGGGAGGAACGGGGACCAGATCCAAACATCTTTTCAAGAACAAAACATATAACTTTCATCATATGTGGCAAAGTGATTCTAGTCGCAATAGAATCAATCAATTGAACTAACAATTCAAGGATGAGTTTTAAAGACCTTACTTACAATAAAGTTGAGCGCAAACCACTTCAGATTTTTATTTAATTAATTGCTTTATTGAATTTTAAAGTTTTTATATCTTGAAAAAAGTTTATTTAATAGAAGGATTATAACAATTTAAAAGGTTTATCCTTTTTACTTTACTGTAAGTAAAGAATAGAAGTCGTTTTATGAAGTTTTTTTTTTCGATGGTGTCTGTGTGAGTGTGTGGGTGAGTGGGTGAGTATGTATCGAAAGTTTGTGGCCACGCTACGGTCCAGAATCTTTGATGGAAAAAACTGATATTTTACACAAAAATTGGCCTCATAGTGTAGATGAGCCCTATTGTTTAAGAGCAATTATATATAATGGGAAAGCCACCTTTTTTGCCAAAAACCTGTTTTTAGACAATTTTTTTTCTCCTAAACTACTAATTCTAGAGTCTTGAAATTGTGGTATTATTTTTAATGCTACAAAAGCAATAAATGAAAAATATTCTAAGATTTTTAAAAGAACAGGAAATATTTGTTTTTCAATAAAATGTAATAATTTTGACTTATAATTCAATCTGAAAGCTTGTGAGAGCATTACAAGCCACACCGTTTAAAGCATCCAAATGAAACTGTACTTAAAAATAAAACATTCTGCGAAGGATGAGTTGAGATATTTTTTTTCAAAACTATATTCACCAAAGAGGCATTACAATACAATTTTCTTTTTTTTGACGCTAAACGGCTCATTAGAAAACCATGAAATTTCGCCATTATTTACATTGTTTACATTGACTTGGAAATTTTTTGAGTGACCCACAGAAATAAAATTGATGTTTATAATGGAAAATTTCAAATAATGTATTGACTTATATGAGATATAAGAGGAATAATATTTTTACATGTATAAAATCACTGCCAATGAACGTAAATTTTTGTTCCTTTCCATGGTATGATAGATTTGTCTCTCAAAATGCTTTAATCTTTATAAATAAAATAATGATTTTGTCTGTACATTGCTTAGAACTGACTCATTTCAAGTTTTCTTTACGTTTCATACATTGGAGAAACCGAATCCACCCTTAGAAAAATTTCTGTCGGTTTGTCGGTTTGTCGGTTTGTCGGTTTGTCCGCAAAACTTTGTCACAGGTAAACTCAGCTACCATAAGACATATAAAGCTGAAACTTTTACAGTAGATTTGTGTAGGTCTAACTTAAAATATAGGCTATGAATTGATTGGAAATTCAACGTAGAAGTGAAGTTATGGACGTTTAACGCAAAAATGTTTGTCACAAGTAAACTCAGCCACCATAAGACATAGCGAGCTGAAACATTGACACTGGATTTGTGTGTGCCTAACTTAAAATATGGGCTCTAAATAGATTATTAATTCAGTACAGAAGCGAAGTTATGGGGCTTTTAGCTGTATTTTCCTAACTTCACAGACAAGTTTGTTTTGAAAATACACAGGTGTGGCAAGTAGGTATTGTTAGTTGATTTTAATTTCAATTGAGCATATGAATATATTGCGTATTTGACATCATTGAAATGGTGTTTCACAGAGTTAAGGATGTACTATCTATTGAGAATAAATGTTTTGTAAACGAGCAATTCTCCGCCCTTAATATGAACAGGCATAAGAAATCAACAAACAAGTTCTTACGCTATATGAAGCCGAGGAAAGAACTTACAAGTCAGTAAAGAGATTGGATTAGTGATGAAGAAGCAGTTCATTATCTAATTGAATTTCTTGACTCTGAATTTATTTCTCCTGGACTGCCTGCTCATGAGTAAAAACTTAAAGTAGAGCACCAATCATGCTGCAATTTAGTAGCAGTAACAAATTTCATGTTACGAAACATGAGTGCCCCAAAACTGTGCAACGGGACACGACTCTGAGTTCGTGCTCTACACAGATATGCCATAGAGGCGGACATAATGACTGGATGTGGTATTGGGGAGTCTGTGTGTATACTTCACATACCATTGATTCCGAGCCACTGTCTGTTTACGTTGAAATGATTGCAAAGTCCGGTCAGAGTCTATTTCGCAATGACGTTAACTAAGTCGCAAAGGGAGACTTCATCTAACGCAGGAATACAAGGTAGCAAAACCAAGTTTTTCTCACATGGTCAAATGTAGTTTACATGCTCAACGGTCAGAGGTTTCAACTCTTTCTTCTACCATGAACCTGAAGGACAGACAGCTAATGTAGTGTATTAGCTGGAGGCATTTGTTTAACACTGTAGTAATAATGGTATTTTCTACTATTCTATAATTTCTAATGACATTTTGAAATACCAAAAATGACGGAACTTCTGATTCCTCAGTGGTATAGCCAAAAGGCATAGGCACACGGCAATAAAACAAAACAGGAACTTCTGATTCCGTCAAAGACGGGTACGTTTGCTATGTATTATATATAACTGTCAACTTTTTTTTAATTTAATATTTGCTTAATAAATACACTGGTAATAATGTAAGGTATGGGACCAGAGTAGCCCAGTGGCTTGCGTGATCGCCGATGACAGTAGTGCAAATGTATTATAAATAAATGTAACAAACAAATATTTTTTTGAATTTAAAATGTGGATAATATAAAAGATGGTAATAAAGTAAAGGGATCTAGCCAGGGTAGCCAGTAGCTTGCTTGCTCGCCGATGACAGTAGTGCAAATGTATTATAAATAAATACAACAAAAATATGTTTTTTTAATTTAATATTTGCGTAATATAAACACTGGTAATAAAGTAAGGTATGGAACCAGAGTAGCCCAGTGGCTTGCGTGCTAGCTTTTGACTGGGAGCACGTTAATTAGAACTAACTCATTTCAAGTTTTCTTTACGTTTCATAGTTCAGAGTTGCCACATGTACCCTTAGAATAATTTCTGTCTGTCGGTTTGTCCACAAAATATTGCTACCATAAGACATATAAAGCTGAAACATTGATTGTAGATTTGTGTATGTCTAACTTGAAATCTAATCTTTGTATACAGAGGCATTTGTTTAGCACTGTACTAATAATGGTATTTTCTACTATTCTATAACTTCTAATTGTAGTATTAGTATAATACTATAATTTATATTTTGGAATACCAAGTATAATAGAATTTTTGATTCCGTCAAAGACGGGTACGTTTGCTAGTCAATCTATATATTGCACTTTTAAACAAAACTTAATATCAGTTGTAAATTATTTTGTGTTTATGAATCGTAGAAACTTGGGAAATATTGAAGTGTGAAGAATGGACTCTTTCCTCAAGAAAGAGGAGTTATGCCTGTTGACAAATATCCAGTTTTTTCACTATTCTAGTCTAATAGTTCATATCTATTATTTTCAAAAATTTCAAGCTTCCAGCTATAAAAAGTTTTAAATTATACTGAATAGCCGGCTTTGACTTTGATTTGAGTATGTACGAGGGTCGTCCAGAAAATAAGTTCCGTTTTGGTCTGTAGGGCGGTAGGAGTTGGTTTTTGCCAAATCCGGCAACACCGCTCGAAAGAGGAGAGGTGGGGGAATAGAATGAGAGGTGGGGGACCTCAGTCGGTCAATTACCAACGTCAGGGTAGGTAGTTGAAATGGAGCCCTCCATGTCACGTCCCGCCACCTCGATCCCGTTCCCTCTCGAGTTGTTTTGCGCGGAGTGATTCAATTTCTTTATGCACAGGGTTTCAAATCAGTTCAAATTCACGAACAGCTCATTTCTGTTTATGGAGAAGGTGTAATGAGTGAATCAATGGTGAGGAGATGGGTACGTGAATTTAAGGAGGGAAGACATTCACTTGAGGATGAAAGTGGGAGAGGCAGACCCTCAGTTGTGACGGACGAAATTGTCGCAGAAATCGACAATGCAATTAGCAAAGATCGTCGTTCAACCCTGGATGAACTCCACCTGAGTTTCCCAGACATCTCACGATCCCTCATCCATGAGATCGTCTCGGAAAAACTTGACTTTCGGAAAGTTTCCGCCCGGTGGGTCCCTAGAGAGCTGAATGTCTTCCCGCCTTAAATTCACGTACCCATCTCCTCACCATTGATTCACTCATTACACCTTCTCCATAAACAGAAATGAGCTGTTCGTGAATTTGAACTGATTTGAAACCCTGTGCATAAAGAAATTGAATCACTCCGCGCAAAACAACTCGAGAGGGAATGGGATCGAGGTGGCGGGACGTGACATGGAGGGCTCCATTTCAACTACCTGCCCTGACGTTGGTAATTGACCGACTGAGGTCCCCCACCTCTCATTCTATTCCCCCACCTCTCCTCTTTTGAGCGGTGTTGCCGGATTTGGCAAAAACCACTCCTACCGCCCTACAGACCAAAACGGAACTTATTTTCTGGACGACCCTCGTAAAATGGCTTATAACACAGTAACCTTATAACAGGGTACAGTAGGCAGGAAAAGGTATGACTCGCTCAGAGTAAGTAAATAGGATTATTATGACTCTATTTACAAATGAAAAGAAAAGTGATTTTTTAAAGAACACTAGAATGCCATAAAATTCCCAGTATAATAATTTTATAAAAGACCAAAAATGTTAATCATAATTCAAAATTGAAAACATTCTTTGAAAAATATTAAATGAAATTATCCAAATCTGAAATTAAAAATTATCTCAAAACGACATTTTTGTCTTACATTTTTCAGTCAAAATAGGAATATCTTCAAGTTTTAAATTGCAAAATTTGTCTTAAACCTTCAATGTAGAAGGAGGTCAGATAACCTATGTAAGAGATCTATTTGCTATCTGAACAAAAGTCATGTTCTCCTGTAAGAGATTATTTTTGTACAACGAAATTTACTCTTTCGTTTTTCAAAAATGTTATTACTGCTGTAGTTATACTAATGATATTATATACATCAGTGATGTGATATTCAAAAATAAGTATATTTATTGAATATCACTAATTAATATATGTATTTAATATTTTTTAAATTTGATTTCTTCTGGCAGCGAGGTCATGCTTTGTTAAATTTCTTTCATGTTAAAACAATAGGAAACTAATTGAATATTCAATGCACTATTAGTAAACCATTATATTTTCAAACGTTGCATGCCCAATTACTTATAAGCATATGTGTACAGAAGATCACATTTGAAAATTTGCCCAACACGTAATAAATGCATCTGAAAAAAAAATACTACCACCTTAGATTGAAAGGTTTTAGAGGTTTTCTTTACATTTTCAAAGAAGTTTATGAAAACGTCTAGAAAAAATGCCCTTTAATAAACTTCGGATTCATAGTTTAGAAACACTACGTTCTTAAATATTTCTAAATTAATTTATTTCCTTATGAAAAATCAATCCTGAAAGATTGTTTCTGAAGGAGGATTTTTAACTTTGAACAACAATAAGCCATAATTTAATTATCTCGAAATTATAAACATTAACAAATGGATATTGAGTTTAAATAGTGTTGCCAAGTTTCTCCACACCGCTCGAGTAGAACCTGTTGGAAGTAATGATTTAAAAATTGCAAAAGTAAATAGATAAGAGAACTGGGGATGGATTTTTCAGTTGGAGAATGATTTGTAAAAATTGAAAGTTTAGGTAATATTCAATAATTAAAATAAAAATTTTAATTGGCAAAGAAGGTCAAAAAATTATTTAAAAAAACGTTTAAAATTATTTATTAGTATTATATAATATACTATTTAACACTAGTTTTTGTGGTCTTATATCAAGGAAAATTACTGGATTGCTTCTTAATAAAGACAATATCTATCATTTAATTATCCGTCTTTTTGGTTTGGTTAAAGTCAGTGGAGAGTTCAGCCGGTTCATTAGAAGCGGTTTCTAAACGGTCACATATTTTGAGAACCAGTTACTAAAATTTCGAAAAATGTACTAGTATGGCAATATTTGATCGTTTTATATACCACGTTGCCATTTTGACTTTTTTGTTGTCAAATATTACAAAATTGGCTTCTTCCAAGCAGGTTTGGCTTGCAAATTTTTGCTAGGCTTTTTGGCTTCAAAAAGTGATTCATTTGTCAATGTAAATCACTTCAAATATTCATGAAAATATATATATAATTTTTCATCAGTCTAATAAAAATCAAATGCAGCTCTACAATATTTCTGCGCAGCTTGGACAAGCAATCCTGAAAATAGGTAGAGTGTAGAGTCAATAGGGGCTGCATGTAGTCTAAGAGCAGCACAAGCAGTGTGGCGGGATTATCCTGTACTTTATGAATTTTTCTGCAGTGATATAAAATTTTCAGGGATGGCTACTCGGATGTCAAACAAATATTTCCTATATGACTTGGTACTCATGCTGGACATACTACAAGAAATGTCTCTGCTTTCTAATGCATTGCAAGGCAAAAGTGTATACCTGCCAGTGACTGAAAAATTAATAAAAAGAGCAATTAAATCATTTGAAATGTTCAAGAAAGGTGCAGGACAGCATTAAAGTTGATGTAGAACTAGCCAATTTGAAGAATATAGTTTTTTCTGAAAATTGCAAGTTTGTGAATTTTCCTAGAGAGAAGCTGCTTGACTTAATAATTTGTACCATGCAGAAAAGGCTAATGAAATCAAATCTGTCACATGAGCTTATAAACTTGATGGAACCTCATTCATGGAATATTGAAGAGATCATGGAATATTCCGTAGATGAAAGCGGAAGAAAAGCTTAATGGATTCCAGGAAATTTTCTCCCACAAGATTAATATCAATGACTTTGAGACTATGTAGACGATGTAATACAGAATTGTAGAAATCATATTATGCTACCAAGTATTACAAAGCCCAAAAGCATCTTAAATGCTATAGCAGTCAGTTCAGCAGTTCAGCAGAGGCTGAAAGAGGGTTTTCTAAAATAAATGTCATCTATTCAGATAAAAGAAATAAATTGCTTTTACAAAATCTCAGCAAATTCATGATTATATATCTGCTCGGTCTAACACAAGAGGAGTGGGATCCCACATCATCTGTGAAATTATCAAAATCATTCCACTGCTGGCAGGCGTGTTAAAAAAAGAGTGAAAGGTTCAATGAAAATCAAGTAACTATATGGAAATATTTGAAATAAATTTGTCAGTAAGTCTTATTTGATTTCATTTCCAATAAGTCTATAAACATGCATGATCATGTAGATTGTTAAAATTGCAAAACCGTGGTACTTGATGTACCGAATAACAATTTATGTATGTATGTACCAGACTGTTTTTACCTTAGGGATGCATATAGCCTCGTGCCGTAGGTTAGAGTTCTCTCTTTATTAACGCATACATTACACCACATCAGCCAAAAATAACCACTGTAGTTCTAATATTTGAGATAGAACCTGTTCCTAAAATATTTGAATCCCACCACTGGTTAAACTGTATAGCAAAGTGCGTTTTTTTTATTTTAGTTGTTTTTATGCAAGTGCATGTAAGTACATAGATAAATTTACATAAAAAAAAATGTCAGCAGAGGGGTACAATTATGGCAGCAAGCGGTTGTGAAAGAATTCCAAGTGAACCAAAAAAGGGCAATTGCGGCTGGCTCAGATGTTTCTTATCACCTGTAACTCCTCCTCCCTGTAAACCCTGTAAACCATCCATTCTTTGGAGGGCAAAATGCTCTCTTCCAGCATTGAAACCAAATACATCACAGTCATGTCCACTTAAACCTCTATTCGCTTTAGGTTTGCTCTGGCTCCAGGTAATAGTCATTATCAATTATGGTCACTTAGTCTAAGAAAGTTATACTATGCTTAATATCTGTCTTTCCATTTAAGGGTGTAAATACACATTGTACTTCAGTATTTTTTTAAGAAAAAACTGATTTTACAATAATCACTCAATAAAATTGTTGATCTCTTATGATCATACTACTTCATGTTGATCATACAATCGCGGCTGTAGAATAGTACTCATATTGTTATCAAATGTTAGAACTCAATCAATTTTTTTTATAAATAAATATGTACGATACACACAAGTGAAGAATTTGAACGATCTTATGTTTTACGAGAGTGTGTTTACTGATACAGTTTTGAAGTCATCAGCATAATAAGCAAAAAACTATGCCTTAACACATAAGATTCATGGGGATATTTCCATCAACTTCGAAGGAAATTAAATATTCAAAGGAAATGTCTCATTTTACGTGACGATTTTTTTTAAACAACTCAATAATTGGAGTGAATTGATGATTACTTCATTGAGTGTGTACAACTTAGTTTTTTGGGGATGGGCTTAAGTTTTAAGTAATGTATATTTTCATTTTATCTAACGATAAAAAAAAGAGTACTAAATAAAATCATAAAATTGGTTGAACATAATGAGGAGGGATTGTTAAAATGTAATTGAAAAAAACTAACATTCGAAATATATTGAGCTTCATAAATCTAAATATTTAATAACTTAATAAATGCTGTTTCTACTGAATGATTACAAGTTTTTCTAATTTAATGTGAAAATATTATCAACTTGCTTTCGTTACTAGGGATTTTATTTTATTTTTAAAGATAATTCACATGTGTTTACAATGATTTTCTGAGGGTTATCGAACAAGTGAATTTATTAAACAAAAAAAAAAGTTAAATTTGTGGTTTCTCTTCTTCTACAAGATGCATACTTCTCTGGTAATTAATGTTTTTTGTTTACTTATCTTCTAATGAATGTAAACTATAGTTGGAACATATTATTAGATGTTTTCATATCGGACATAATTTAAGTGACAAGATTTGGTTTTTCCTATTGCAGTTCCTTCGGAGGTTATTTATTCCCACTTCAACTTGTTCTTTAGTTGTTTATGCCCAAAAAGAAGAGTCGTCTTCAGAAGAGTGTGATCCAGACAAGCCTCTGTTAAAATCGAAAGAACTACCATTGTACAAAGAAGAAAAACAATGTCCAAAATGGTGGGTGGGTGTTATTTTAACATTATTGAATTAGTGAATAAAGGTTCAAAGAATTAATAATTAAATTATTACAGTGAAGACAAGCCAAGAAAGGATTATAGCAAGTCTCTATTGATGGAGACAATGAAGTGTGCCAGAGAGGAACTGTGGGTATTAATGGACCAATTTAGAATTGTGAAACAACAAGTTAAAGAATATTACTACGTTGTAAAGGATCAAACTCAAGGTATGGCAAATACATTTTGTACTTTGTATGTTCTGTCTGAAGTTTGAAAAGCAGTTATCTCTTATCAAAATAATTTACTCTCAGTTGAGTTGCGTTCTTATTTTTTTAGTTATAATATGTATGATTCACTTATTTGAGTTTCCAATTATTTTGTTAGTATAGTTTTTTTTTATAACATTGCTTAATTCTGTACTGATCATGAATGTATAATAGTGGATACGGTGAGCAAACTGATGTTATTTTATTAATTGACCTCACTTTGAAAAATGGACATTTTAATCGACAATAAAAATAATCCCTTTTTAATATGCTGTTTTTATGATCTCATACTTTGACCTATGGTATAATTTAATTATAATGTATGAAGGTGTTTTTCTTTTGGATTTTAATTAAAATTTCATGTATACAGATGGAATTGAATACTTACGCGAGGAGAGCAATTTCTTCCCTCGGATGGGTGCTATTGCTGTTGGTGGTTTGGCTGGTTATATCACGGCATTAAGGAAAGGCCGCTTTAAACGACTAATGTATACAGGAGCTGGAGCAGGTATTATGTCTGCCATATGTTACCCAAGAGAAGCACAGGAGTATACAGACGAAACCCTCAAAATTCTGAAGAAATACGTCATAATCAGTTACCATTTCATGAATGGAGGTAACATTTTCCTTGTCTACAACTCATTTGTTTTGGCCCCTGTAACATTCTAATTCGTATAATTCCACTTTTTGTACACATATTCTTCTTAGGATGACCAAATCATCGATTTTGTGAAACAGTGCTCACTGTAGTCCTTCCTAGTATTGCACTAGCTAAACTAGAGCTTCTAAACTTCGTCCTTAAAGAGTAATTTTAAATATTTTTATATCCATCTTAACCTGTTTTGACTTTATATGTGTTCCCAAGCCTTTCGGTCATATAACCACCAAAAATCAAATCAGGCCGACTAGTTTAACGTGCTGCCCTTTAGCCACTTTAGATTACTCCAAAGGTATCCATCTTAACCATGGTACTTACGGATTTTGTACATTGAACATGCTAACTTTTTTTAATACCCATGAATGTTATTAATATTTTCCTCAGTTCATTATACATTAAATAATCCGGTAAATTTCATTCCATGTATAATATTGAAGTTAATATATATTACACATGAACTATAGAGAAACAATCAAATACGGACAACTAAAATTCAAGAATAAACTGGAGGTTCACTTAAGTTTGCATTATTATTTCCTTCATTTCTGTGTATTATAAGTGTTCAATGTTGAAGTAATCTTAAACAGTGCTTGTACTTGAAAAGCTCATGATAAATCGATTTTCCATTGTATGTAAACCTGCAGTTTATTTCGGAGTTTCAATATTTCGAAAAACCGAGATTCATGTCTATCAAAAGAGATATAAATATTCATCTGCTGATGACAAAATATAAAAATGGCATAAAAACACTCGTGTCCCTACAATAAAGAAATGGGCACAATATAATTTGAATTTTTTTTATTGATATTATGATGTACATATTTACCACTCGAGCGGCTCACTATTTCTTATTCTAGTGACGATGTGTTGGAATATAGTAGTGAATTTTCAATATCACTACAAGTGCGAAAAGACTGAAAGATTTTAGAGTGGTGGAGACTAAGTGACGGAGACTAATCACCGTAATTGAAGTTTCCATCATTTGTCATTTATTAACTATTTGAAATATTTATTTAATTTGCCTAAATATTTATTTACTAAATGATATCTCATCACAGTTGTGTTTGTCTCGATGGAAAAAACCTCTATTCCTATTCAGATTCCTTCCCTCTAACGCAAGTCAAAAGGAATGTTATAAATAATAATTTTTCCTTAAATTTTATATTTTTTAAACATATCTTGATCATATTGATATTGGGAGTAATGAATATTCGTACTAATTTTGTTTTCATTGAAAAGGAAATTACCTCCTCATTAGAGAGATTGTCAGATCAAGTATTTTGACTCTAGCTTTGAACTTTTCGTTTTACGGAACATTAGGAGTAGAGCTAGTTATGTTTAAAGTGACTTCTTTTTCCTTTATTTGTAACAAAAATTGTGTATGTCTCCGTAGGGTTTACTTTCATGAATTAATTACATAACCACTCAGAGAAATGTTTTATGTATTTTAAGGAAAACTGGTCAGTGAATTAGATTTTGATATTCAGACGATTTAAACTTCAAACTAAGATGGATTGAATTGTTTAGGATTGCTTTGAACCATTGGATTACTGGGTTTTGTTTTTGGCGTGGTACAATCGGCATTTTCTGGCGTCCCAGTTTGTTACAATACATGCAAATGATAGCACTGCTGAACAAGTGTTATTTTGTTAGTGAGTCGTGACTTGACGGGACACCAACTACCTGCATTGCCAGGTTCTCACTCTCACCTGATCATCAGCAACGGTCATCACAAGGACCCTCCGGACTCAGTGCCCTCCTCTAACCACTTGTTACCTCCCCACGCTTCTCCTACGCATGTTCACGCGCACGCTGATGCGAACAGGTAACTTATTGCTCGTCGAGTGCTACTCACCATGTTGTCCTTTTTTTTCCTTCGTTTTCAATTAATTATTTGCTTTCATTTTGGGGCTGCTAATTTGATTCATCAGTCTTGACAGAGCTTTTCAATTGTGTATGCATACAAACAAAGAAGTATTGTAAAGTTGTCAAAACTAGCTGTAGGAGGTATTTACACGTAAATTTCACTGTGAATATAAGACATTAGTTGTTTTAATTGCATTATCTTTGAATGTTCTTCCATAATATATGTTGAGAAGTTTAATTGAAAGTAACAAGGCATGGTCAGGTGTGCTAACAATGGAGATTTACGATTTTCAGATGTTGTAGGAAAGCAAAAAAAAGTGTCAGCAGTGGATTTCATTTGTTTCCTTCCCAAAATTAAGCTTGTATCCCTTTCTACTAATGTAAGTCTGCATTTATGCATTAGATGAGTTTTATCATACGAAAAGATAGTAATCTATCTTTCCATGAAGTAAGACGTTTTGGTAGTTTAGTCTGAGATTATTTTTTAAGAATAAAAAGACCAAACCAACCAAAAATATTCTTAAAGACTTAAGATATATCTGTTGAACTGTGTAATTGTAATGTATATAAATAGTTCAAGTAGATTAGAGTAGTATCTATTACTCATCATTAAACGAGGTAAAAAGAAAAAAAAAGTTTAAATTCATACTGTACTGTACAATTGTCATTTTGTATAGACGAAACGGACATGTCACAGTTTATAATGGAAGAAAAACTGCCTGTAAAGAGAATGGAAGTAATTGAAGAAGAAGAAGAACCCGAAGATAAGGTTGATCCTGGATGCAAATGTCCTAATCATCCTGCTGCTTTCAAGGAACGTGTTGAAGAAACTGAACAAACTATTAACAAAGATGAGAAGAACAAGGATGTAAAGAACAAGGATGAGAAGAAAGTCCAAGCTGATCAAAAAAATAAAATTTCTTCCGATAAACCAAATGCTGATGCTGAAAAAAGTAAACCTTGTGGTTCAAGACAAAAGAAAGAAGTAGTTAAAAACGAAACTGGAGCCAACGAACAGCCATGCTGACTTTGCTATTTGAAAGAGATACCACTTTACGTTTCCTGAAATAAAATATTTAAAAATGTGCAGTTCTATTCGTATTTTTTTACTTAGAATTAAAGTGTGCAGCATTAATTTTATATTAATATATACTAACATTAAACTTAGTTTTATTTAATGTTTAAGTAAAAGAAATAAAATTGATTTTTTTTTCAAGCACTATTTCTATTCTTTTATTACAAACTTAATGTACTGAATTTAATAAAATGAATATAATTTATTTCATTGCTATATTATAATCATGTATACTTAACTTTGCTTTATGATACAACAGCTGTTATAAAACTTCTCAATTAAATAATTAAAATTAATTATTTTTGTTATTAATTTGTATATCTCTAAGTTACCTTTAGGATATTTATATTATTGAGGACACTCTTGAATAAGTTTAACAAGCAACATTCTCGGTTCTACAAGGATATTCTCGGTTAAACATAAGTAATCTGATAACTTACAAGCCATGTGTATTAACTATTTTATACGGAGTAAGAGAAAATGTCTTGGAATATTCTTTAATGTATTTACATAAATTAGAAAGATTAAGAAATAATATATTTCAGTTAAAATAACTGTTTGGATGTTGGATTACTGAATTTTAGAAAATGCTTATAATTATTTCTTTACTTTCAGATAGCTGAACTGAGAAAAGTAGTTCCTGAACATCTCCAACTAGCAGTTCATAATTGCTTAAATTATAAAAAATTTACTACCAGTATAAACTTACGTATGATTCATAGAGTTTACGTAAAAACAGAGTTCTTTCACGCTCATGAAACTTTCTTATACAAATGCTGTTGGTAGAGTGTTTTATGTTATTAATTTAAAACAAAATGTAAAATAAAATAGATAAATCTTCTCTTTACTTAAACTGTTCCCTGTCCGCCTATTTTAAATGTTCATACAGAAACAAGTAAGGCATTTTTTAACTTTTAAAAACAATGACTGAGTATGCGTGAAAATCTCATTAATGAATTAACCATGCATTCAGTAAAAAGGCATGGTTTATTTATGATTATTTTGAATTTTCTATGTTATGTAATTAACCATTGATTACCAACTTATTTTATTGATAGTAACTTTATATTCAATTAATAGGGAGTGTCTATTGAGGCCTAGTAAACTAAATAAATCAATTTAATATAGTCCTCTAAAACATTATTTTAATTAAAGAAAAGTGATTCCCACGATTATTTGATTTATTCGATTTATTAAGTGATTCCCAAGTAATTATACTTCAAATTAAAGATAAATTTATCTTTGTACTCAGAATTAATAACTTCCTGTAGAACTAAAATTTTCTTAATTTAACCCTGCCGGAAGGAATTGGTATGGACTCAGTTCCAGATAATGCAATTTTAGAAAACCTTGCAGAAAAAATTGATATCAGATAAAACGTTAGTGGATTTCAAGTAATCTCAATCAAAATTAGTGGTCAAGAAAAGGCTGACATGCTTACCAAAAGAAGGACCCTGTGCTTCCTCTCATCGTTACTCCATGAGACGTCTATATAAACTATCAACTCACAAGAAATGGGGAGCCTCACCACCAAAGACCGGAAGAAAAGTTAAACGGTTGAGTCCGAACATTGTTGTGCATCTCATTCAAATTGAACCAAAGTTGTGAAATTGATTGGATTAATGTAATTTGATTTTTAAAATAAATTAATTTAAACTAAGTATGAGGCAACAATGTTGATTAAATAAATTTGATTCAGGTTATTTTTTTGTTTTAAATATTAATGAATCTTTGATACACTGTACCAAATTCATTCATTTATATTAGTATTTTTATATAAATACTAATACTTCATCTATATATTAAAGACTAACAAACGTGCCCGTCTTTGACGGGTACTTTTCAAAAATTCGGAGATGATACATGGTATTAAAAAATGTCATTATTGGTACAGTGTTAAGTAAATGTCCCTCTATACATCACATTATCTGCCGTCCTTCAAGTACATGGAACAACAAAGAGTTGGAACTTCTGACTCTTGAGCAAGCAAGCTACAGTTGATCGTGTGAGAAAAACATAGTCTCACTCACTTCAATTCCTGTGGTAGACAAAGTTTACCCTTGCGACTTAGTTACCGTCGTTCCAAAACAGACGCTGACAGGGCATTGCAATCGTCTGAATGGAAACGTATAGTGGTCCGGAATCAATACTATACGTGGTATACACACCGACTACCCAGTACAACACCCAGTTATAATGGCGTATCTATGGCTGTACAAAGCACAAACTCAGATTCGTCTCCTGTTACACATTTTTGAGGCACTCAAGTTTCATAACATGAAATTTGTTACTGCTACTAAATCGCAGCATGATTGGTGCTCCTACTGTAAGTTTTTACTCATGAGCAGGCAGTCACTGATTCAACAAATTCAATTAGATAAAGAACTGCTTCCTCATCAGTAATCATTTTGTTTACTGACTTGTAAGTTCTTTCTTCGGTTTGATATAGCATAAGAACTTGTTACTTGATTTTTCCTATCTTTTCATTAGTAGAGAGTGAGAATTGCTTGTTCACCAAGCCATTTATTCTAAATAGATGACAGATCTTGAACTTCGGGAAATACCTTGTCAATTATCTCTTGCTGGAATCTTAAATGCAAATAAAATTGAAATCAACTATCAATACCTACGTGTTATACCTCTATATTTTTTTAATAAACATGCCTGTGGAAGTTAGCCAAAGACAGCTTAAAATTCCATAACTTTCCTTCTACGTTGAATTTTCAATCCCTATAAAGCTTAGATATACACAAACCTACTTTCAAAGTTTCAGTTTGCTATGCCTTATAGTGGCTGAGTTTCCATGTGACAAAAATTTTGTGTTTAAAAATCCAGTACTTCGCTTCTACGTGTATATTTCAATCTGTTCAAAGGTTATATTTTAAGTTAGACATGGGGTAGTAATGGAGTGATTATGCGCCTCTAGCATTCAACTCCGACTTTCGGCCTTGGCGAGATTACACTGTTAACCTGCTATATGCAGGGACGAACGAAAGAGGAGAAGGTGGTCAGGGGCTGGGCTGGGCCTTCGTTTCACTATCCTTCCAACTTCCCAAATACTCTCCCCTTATCCCAGCCCCAATCCAAGGTGTTATGCGATCCATGCCGAAGGATGGATGATACAGGGGGTTAGTGTATTACGAACGGAGCCTCAAGGGTACCAGGCGACCCTCTTGATTAAATAGCCTTACTCCGGTATGCGGTGCTCTGGTGGAGCGGACAAAATACCACCGACAGAGCTTCAGGGATTTTCCCCTATATGATACTAAGGATACGGAGACAATCCTCCGGAAGCGCTAGTGGGAGCCAACCTCGCATAAGTGCATCTAAGGACCCGGAGAAGGAGAAAGGAAGTCACTTTCTCCCGAAACGTAGGGACCCTGAATGGGCATCATATCAATGATGGTTTATGCAGATTCTGAAAATAATGAGGAAAAACGTTACACCTACTGGCTGACTGTCAGGCAACTTTGCTGCACAGAAGAAGGTGCTTCGGTACATTCAACAAAACTTTTACCGCTGGACCACCAAAAGTGCTGAGCTTCTTGGAGGCGTTGAAGTTAACTGGCGGGGTACAGTGCTATAGTCACCCTCAAATAATAATAAGTTAGACATACGAAAATCTACTGTCAAAGTTTCAGCTCGCTATGTCTTATGGTGGCTGAGTTTACTTGTGACAAAATTTTTCGGACAAACCCACAGACAGAATTTTTCTGATGGTGGGTTCTGTTTCTCTTATGTATGAAACGTAAAGATAACTTGAAATGAGTCAGTTTTAAGCAATGTACAGACTAAAGCTTTCTTTTATTCATATAGATAGACCTTTATATTTACAGAAAAACTACGATCGGTAGACATAAATTCACTAGAAGGAGGGTTCTATGTTAATTCCTATTCTGATAAAATTTTCGTAAATACGGTAAGTGGTTCTCCAGTCACAAATTTTACATCAAAAATAAAAATATTTGACATTGAAACAAAAAATGTTTCAAAACATTAGTAGAAATCATTCTACTGTATATAATTTTTAGCATATAGCAAAATGGTGTTCGCGAGCCCATTAGAATCTATGTATGAATGAATTCGATTATCTACTAGTTTGCTATTAGTTTTCTGTAGATCATTTCAAAATTATACAAAAAAAAATAAACTTAAATTTCAAACTTTAATGGATACATTATTTAACATGAACATACTTAGAGTAAAAATTTGTATACTGTCTTGAGATTGTTTTTAACATTTTCAGCTGATGGATTAATCTCCAAAGAAATGAGGTACTGTTCTTTTGCTTTAACATATTTTTTCCATCTGTGATAAAGTACACCTAAAAACAAGAAAAGTTAAAGGTATATCAGTTTGAGAAATTACCATCAACTTAAGATTGTTATCTTTATAAAGCCTACCTAAATTTGTATGATATAGAGCTTGATTAGGTCGTAGAGATATGGCCTTTTTGAAATGTTGTTCTGCCTCCTCAAATTTTTTCAATTTCCCCATTGTATTACCTAAGTTAAAGTGAAGAGATGGATCGTTCGGTAAATATTTCAGGGCCTCTCGTCCCAATACTTCAGCCCTTTCTAATTCACCTACAATTCTCAACAATTAATACAACTCAAAATCTACACGCTTCACTAAGTTAAATAAGTAACTTTGGTCTATGGATTAAAAAGTTTTACCTTTGGAGTCCAGTAATACAATCAAGTTGTTCCAAGCTTCGGAATGCGTGTTATGCTGGAGGGTAGCCTTTCGCCAAGAATGGTAGGCGTCAGTTTGCTGTTTTCGTGATAAGAACTGGAAGGAGATGGCTGTTAATATGATTGATATAAATGAACAATCCAAGAACTAAACATGATAATTACCAAGTTTCCCAGATTGTAATAGCAATCTGGGCAGACAGGTCTTAGGCGAAGAGCTGTGGTATATGCTTCCAGAGCTTCATCATATCTACCAACATTTGAAAGTACAATGCCTAGATTCATCCAGGCTGCTGGGAAATTTTCCCTTTAACATTTGAAAAGGTGTCATTAAAAAAGAAATATAAAGGAAACTTGAGGCACAGATTTGGAAGCTGCTTACCTTATTTGAATTGCTCTCTTCAAAAGGATTTCAGCCTCCCAGTAGTTACCCTTTTCTCGAAGAAGATTAGCTAAGTTATTCATTGCTTGTTCAAATTCTGGATGAAGTCTATGAAACCAATTAAATAATGAAATGCATAATATTTCATGTGCTCAAAATATAAAGAGTATCTTTGTTAATAATTAAAGGGAATTAAAATATATCCTAGAGGGAATAAAGGCCTAACAAGAACCTTCTATATTGTTATAAAATTAACTTGGCGTAGTTTATACGAAAACAAATATAAAGGTATTTTAATAAATGATCTATTTCCACAGTTTAATTTAGACTTCATTAAATTTAATTTTTGTTTTCCTTTTACACTGGTGTACACCTAGTTGCTTTGTTACCACTGAGAACTTGAGTTAGGCAAAATTTAGGTCTCCCACTGTAGAATCAATCTTCATTGTGTGGTATCACAAAGGGCCAATGCTCGGCCTACGTGTGTTCCCTTGTGGGACTACCACTGCAACCTAACCACTGAATAGTTAATTGTGATTATACTTTTCATAAATTCACATTTGATTAGTTTTCTATATGTTCTTGCTTCAAATGGAAGATTTCAATATATTCGAAAAGTTTTATGAAACATGTTTATAAAACGATTTGCACTCCAGACATTAAATATGTGAGTCTTACCACTTGAAAAAATGTTAATCGATTTTGTTTTAGTATCGTTATCTAATTTTAGGAAATACATGTAGATTATTTAGATGGTTTTGTTAAAACCTGCAAATAATAGAATTGTTTTTCCGGACCATATAGTCACATAACTAATTGACCATTGATCATAACTAATTTCAAAATAACTGGTATAAAGAGAGGAAATAAACCTAATCCACTCAAATACAAAATAAACACTAAGCAAAATTACTCAAATAATTAAAAAATATACATACAGAATAGCTTGATGATAATGCCATATTGATTCGCTCGTAGAATTTGAAGTTCTAGCCAGGTTGTAATGGACCTTTGCATTAAGGGGACAGACTGTGCAACCGGACTTGTACAGAGCCTGATCACTGCACCAATCAAGCGAACGGAAGTGGCAACGTGCAATATTCAGTACAACCACACTGAACAAGCCTAAGTGCATTAACTGTGGACCAGTAGGAATAAAATACACATTTTAATTAGGATGGTATATCTACAAATATTACATAAACAATCTGTAATTTTTTTCTAGCTTTCTTATCTAGTGTTTCATATTTTGAGGTATATCAAATAACTATTCTCCAAATATTTTATTCACAATGCTTGTCATTATTTACAACTATTTACTAACATATTTTATTTTACTCGTTTTAAATAAAATATTATTTTTATAACATTTTAGTTAATAGTTTCCTGAGGACAACCGCCATAACGGTCGAAATATTGAAAAGTGAGTCTTTTGTTCAGTTCTATGTGACAATCAATGATCAAACCACAATAAGAAAATGGGAAAACAAGACTAAGATCTTTCAACCGAAACAAGCGGTCTTCGTCAGAGTCAAAAACCCAACTGAAACACTAGATGCTGAGAACATCTGGTGAGGGGTTGAGAAGAGTGGGAGGGAAGAGTGGTATTTTAAAAGGGTGAAAGCGCAGGAAAGGACTAATGTCCAGAAAGGGATGTCTGGGGAAACAAAGGAGTACAGTAAGAAAGAGTAAAAAACTATCCTCCAGCTGTCAACCCTCTTAGAAGAGGCTATTGCCCTCGTAACGAAAGTATCAAGTTTGAACTTTCAAACTAAAGTATTTAGTTTGAATACTTTGAAAACTAAAGTATTCAAGTAACGGTCTTTTCAAAAAGTATCAAGTTTGAACTTTCAAACTAAAGTATTTAGTTTGAATACTTTGAAAACTAAAGTATTCAAGTAACGGTCTTTTCAAACTTGATACATTCGTTACGAGGGCAACAGCCTCTTCTAAGAGGGTTGACTGCTAGCTGATAGTTTTTTACTCTTTCTTACTGTACTCCTTTGATTCCCCAAACATCCCTTTCTGGACATTAGTCCTTTCCTTGCACTTTCACCCTTTTAAAATACCACTCTTCTCAACCCCTCACCAGATGTTTTCTGCATCTAGTGTTTCAGTGGGTTTTTGACTCTGACGAAGACCGCTTGTTACGGTTGAAAGATATTAGTCTTGTTTTCCCATTTCTTATTGTGGTTTGATCATTGATTGTTATTTCAAGTGTTTATGTGAAATATTTATATATATATATATATATATATATAATATATATATATATATATATATTATACAATTAAAAGAAACGGTCCAGCGGACTTTTTTACAATAAAATAAAAAAAACGAAGGAAACACACAGAAAGACACAGACATAACTCACATCGATATTTCGACAATCGTCGTCATCAGGAGGTGCGAAGAGCGAAGAGTCCCGCAGGAAGACAGGGCGGTACTCAGTACCGCCCTGTCTTCCTGCGGGACTCTTCGCTCTTCGCACCTCCTGATGACGACGATTGTCGAAATATCGATGTGAGTTATGTCTGTGTCTTTCTGTGTGTTTCCTTCGTTTTTTATTTTATTATTATATATATATATATATATATATACTTAACAAGATTTCACAATGAACACGTGAAACAACCATCAATGATCAAATCACAGTAAGAAATGGGGAAAAAAGACTAAAATCTTTTAACCGTATAAGTTGCTTGAACACACACACACACATATATATATATATATATACCATGATAAACGAAAAACGATCCGGCAGAACAGATAACAGTTAAAATAAACAGTGACACTTAGACTGAAAAGTGAGTCTTTTGTTATGTTTCAGTCTATGCGTCACTGTTTATTTTAAGTGGTATATATATACACTTAAAATAAACTGTGACACATAGAAAGAAACATAACAAAGGCCCACTTTTCAATATTTCGACCGTTATGGCTCTCGTCCTCAGGAGAAGTGAATTGATGGAGGGACGACAGTCAACTCTTCAGTTGACAGTCGAAATATTGAAAAGTGAGTTATGACTAGTTAAAATAAATTCGATTCTAGCAATAGCTGTCTTTACTTCCCTCACTTTGAGGGATATTTCAATAACTTACCTACATTATCGATTTCATAATATCGACGTTAGAATAAATAGTACACTGCCAGTATTTAGGAAAGTTTCCAAGAAAATGTAGAGGAATTTAAATATTTGTATAATATAGCTAGACTGGATATACTTGCATTTCAAGTTTTTTTTTTAAAAAAAAAATCAATGTGGGTATACAGTTTTAAAGGACTAGATAGGAATGGACAGAACAATAAAACATTAGTTGATGTGAAAGATCCCTCAAAGTGAGGGAACTAAGAGACAGCTATTGCTGGAATCGAATTTATTTTAACTAGTCACTACTACACCATTCTGTATGTGAATAATCAAAGAACACTCGACAATATTCGCCACCAATGCCGATATTTCATGTGCAACCATTTCAGGTTCAATTGATTTATCGTGTTTAAATACAGTCATATCACTCGAATGCTTACCAAATTAAACTAAATATTTATACTCTTAACATAAATTTTTATGACTTGTCAGTTTGTTCTATCTTTAACATTCATAACTGAAAAAAATATCGATTATGATTCTACGAATTCTATCGGACTGTGTGTAAAAAATACATTACTCATTTCACAAAAGTGATAAAATATATGGATTTACACAATTAATTATGAATAATGATTAACGTACGTAGGCAATAAAATTTTAAAAAAACATGTAGTACTTGCAAGTAAACTAATATTTAATTTAAAGAGCATAATTTATTTTAAACTTTATTTTTGAAAAATAAAATATTACATTATAATAAAACATTTTTTTTTTAAAAATACTCACATATTTCTGATTGGTATTTGAAATCATTACTTTGATACCACATGAAACAAGGATTGAAAAACCTAAAGATGGTAAATACAACAGTCTCTCTGCAATTACAAATCCCACTCTAAAGAGTAGATTGGAAGCAACACTGAATGGGATGATAAGGAATGCGAGTCCCATGATAACAGTGCTAAAAAAAAAAAAATATGGAAGTGTATATAATGAAGAAACATGAGGAATAATGAATAAAAATGAATTACCTTCTATACTGGTTGGAATGAATGAAGCAACTAAGAGTGAGTTTGAAAAGAACCCACCAGAAAAAAAGTACAAAAAGGATCCTGTAATCAGGGTTTGTAGGGGAAATTGTGATAAGCGGAATGCAACCCATCGACCAGTCGAAACACAGCCACACTGGGCACAGTAATAACCATGCATTCAGAGCATATATATAATTATAATTAATAACCTACAACAAATCATTGTTCTAAATTATCCTGTATTCGCAGCAAAATTAATTAAAGTAAAAAAGTTCAACATCAGTAGAAACTATTGCAATTGACATGTAGGTATTTCTCACTCTTACAAGTAAAACGTTAAATAAATAAATTACATTTTTGATAGAAAAATATAGTATGATGGAAAAAATACATCATATCCATTCTATATAGGAGGAATTACTTCACATTAGACAAATTCACTACAGGAATATATTCGTTCTTTGGATCAGAACTCAACACAAATCACACGGAACTCGCTAAATCCCTTCTTAATATCTTGAAAATACATTTTTTTCTTAAATTTTCAACAGTGGAAATATCTTAGTGGTTCTAGAGTACAAATTAGGATCTAAAATCAAATAACAGGCAGGCAGCAATAAAGTGACTTTCCCATGATGAAATACTGTCCGAAAACTATACAAAACATCTTCACTATATTTTTGATATTTTTGGGTATAACATCAATCTGATTCATGAAACAATGTACCTGAATAACGGTATACTATCAAGATAGTATAATACTATCTTGAGACATCAATATTTCGGGCTCCACCCATAGGAAACACTTCCAACAATGAGTGGTCAACACTTAGCGTATCTTTATCCGTTATATACAAGTTATGTTTTTATTATTTCATTATACGATATTTAGCAAAGTATTGGTAACTTTTAATAATATATATACAACAATAGGACAATGAAACCAGTACCTACTGTCAGAAAAACTTTTTAAGATATCTTTACCCAAGTATTTTCACTTTTGTTAGAAGTATCAACTACTGTCATCAATATAATGCTATGTAAGTTACTAATATGACATCAGGAAAGCATGATAAACAAAAGTTAAGGTTCAAACCACGACACTCTCACCGAGTAACCTTCCCATCTAATCAACCGAGTCTTCCTGTATTATTAGAATCTTTTAAGAAACACGTTAACATGAAATTGTTTGATACTGTACTCTAGTAAAAAATCCGTCAGCAAATGATGCAGGATTATCAACAGGGTGAAAATGAGGCATTTTGAATCCCATCCAATAGCACCGACAGAAGATCAGCAAGCAACCACAAATTAGCAATATTATTTGTCTGCAGAAAAATCTGAGAGTCACATTATCTCCAGAATGATTTCTTGATGATTTAATAAAGGTATTTTTTGGTCCATTGCTTTTCGATGTTGATTTTATACCAAATAAACTTGTAGTACTCATAGTAAGGCTACTAGCAACTGCAATGTCATAAATAGAACACACTCCCTAAAATACAATTGAGTTAATAGTACAATCATTAAAAAAAGGTAAAAATATCGTTTATAGAAATATTTACCAGTATGGTTATTCCTTGTTCCTTCGCTAAAACAGCTAGGGCCACAAAGAAGCTCGACAATATAGTTATAAAACAGGAGGTAAAAAGGGAACGATAATATGTTGCTCTTGTGTATAGCAAATAAGCTATTAGGCTAAATAGAGAACAAAGAAGATCTGCTCTACCCACTATTCCAGCCACCTTTAAAAAAAACACTAATTACTATAGATCACTCATTCTACGGACACAGATGTGTCAAGAATAAAATATCCAAATCACAAATATTAGATTAATAAAGAAAAAAGCAATAGTTTATCTCCCTAATCCTCGAACACAGACAAGTCCATACACAGAGACATTAAAACTATATGTACTACAGGCATGGAGAAAAATATTACACAATAAAAAACGTGAAAAATAATACACAAAGTGATTCTATAGTAAATTTAAATTTTCACATATAAAGTGAAATTAGTATATTTTTCCTATAATGGTCAAATAAACAAATATATTAAAGAGCGTTAATGGTTACTTTAGTAAAAGTTTGAAAAAATAATAAATAATTCATTCAAAGTTTTAAGTCCCACTTTCTTTCTAAAGTTAAAAATTAACATTTTAAGGTGTGTAGAGGTGTTTTTGGGTAAGTTAACTGAGGCCATATTTTCTAGAGGTTGAAAACTGAAGTATCAGAAATGTTTTCCATTTATATGACAATGTGTTGGCATTTAACGTGTATGACGAAAATTTGGTATTGCTAACTTAACTGTGGTATTAAGAATGGTGGTAATTTAATAAGTTGTTTGAGAAAAGATTCAATACGTTATATTGAGGATTACGTTTTTAAAATTTCCTCCAAGAACTGCCGTCTTAGTTGGGCAGACAATATTTCTTGCTCGTATATTAGGCAGACTGGTGAGGGTTTTTAAGCTCAAATATATCAGCATAGTAACAGTATTAAAAGATAAGAATAATGCGGTATTTATTTCAACGGACCCGTAACTTCAACAATTCATAGAACGTGTAGTCGATGAATGTACATTCGCTCAATCAATCCTTTTAAATATTATTCGATAAAATTGCAATAAGAAAAAGTAATACCATAAATGATAGACCAAATTCTATATGAGAAAAAATATATCTAAGGTATGTAGTTTCAAATTCAAAGAAGTAGGTAGTTACAAAATTTCAATTGAAAATTAATTTTCTTTTACCTTAAATAAATAACTACAGAAAAATTGTGACTGATTTTAGACAAGTAATACATAAGAAAAATTACAAAAAGTTAACTATAAAATTATCTTACCGCTTCTGAATGGATGGGATGGACAGCAAATAGTATTGACGATATGTACGAAAATCTTTCAGCCAAATCACCTTGGAACACAGTTAGGAACAATGGGACAGTCAGAGTACAGGATACTCCATAAAGAAGGAGATTGAAGACATGAAATCCAAATGGGTCTAGTGAACCATTATTAAAATATACATTTAATCTGAAACAGTAAAACTCATTACCACCATCTCTACAATAATTTTAGTAATACCAAGTTTCTTTATAGGCTTATTTTTCTATAATTAAATATATTTAACCCGATAGTAAACAAAGTATGACCAAAATCATTTAGATCACAGCTGTGATAATGATTTTCATTCGTTTCCATGGGTTATGTCAAATAAATCACAAACAACTTGGTCGTTAATGTACATTTGATACCTAACGATTCAATACTCAAATGACTGTACTAAATATAAACTTGGTTGGAATAACATTAACTACTTTTAAACTATACAGATACTATAGATGACATGTGATATTTTATTTAAAAATTAGTTGTTAAGATAACATCAGTGGCAATCATTTGTCTGCTGGGAGAGAAACAATATATTTAATACCTACTATTGTTAACTATACAAGATTTTGTCACAAAAAACTACACTATATATTCTGAAACTTACACCTTAACAAAAATACAGGACTAACAACTGTTAAATATAACGAACATATTAAATTTCCAAGAAAATGTCTTCAATATACCAACCTAAACGACAAAACCGTCAGAGGTCTAAACGACTTATGGCTATCATTGTGGGTTAAATTTCTTCCCCAAAAATCATTTTTAAAAATATTCTTCAAGGGGGTTTCCAAACGTACGTC
The DNA here is from genome assembly GCA_026182355.1 of Hermatobates lingyangjiaoensis. Taxonomy (NCBI): domain Eukaryota; kingdom Metazoa; phylum Arthropoda; class Insecta; order Hemiptera; family Hermatobatidae; genus Hermatobates; species Hermatobates lingyangjiaoensis. The sequence goes on along the minus strand of JAPFBL010000106.1, from coordinate 6,445,569 downwards.
TTGATTATTAATAATTGCTTCAGCATCATCGAAAACAAAGTCTCCGTTTATGGAAGAATAAAAACACAGAACACCAATCAAACCTACACTTATCGAAACAAGCAGTCCTGAAGAAATAAAAAAAAGAGGTATTAACATACAACTTTATAAGTACTTTCATTTTAATATGTCTGAATATGAAGTAATACTTATGCAAATGGATGACATGACATCTAAGTCATATCAGGAATCCTTTACATCCGACAGCATTGAAACTACCTCTTAATTCAGACAATAATAAGTGGAAAATCATAGATTTTTAAAAATAAAATAAAAACAAGACTAGGTAAACGAAGACATTAGAGGGAGGTTATATAAGGTTATACAACTTCTACATAACTGCATAGTCAACGGCGGGTTCATTGTTATCACTCATTGGAGTGGAAACAAATCCAGAAAAATACCTTTTTTTATTTAAGTAAATTACCCTTACATTTGACTTTTAAAATTAGCCAATACAAGCCTATATATAAAGGGAATTAATGTGCAGTGTGTATTAATAGGTTATTAATTTCATGATCAGATACTTTTGCCCAGCACACACACTTTTATTCAGTGACTTTTTTTTGTTGTTTTTAATAAGCTTATCGAATCTACAGTTATTAATGCTACCTCAACAAGTTAATAGCATAACTGAGATGGCGTTAATTTATTGATACATTCATTGTCCATTTGCGTTAACGACCAGTTCTTAATTGGCACCAATTAAGATTGTATGTTGACCATAGTTCTCAACAGGTGGTACATGTAGGGAAATTCGCACATATTGTTAGTACCATTGAGCCGTTCCAACGATACCAACATCAGTATACCAGTTAAGACAGTATCATCCCTTCTTAATTAAGTTATACAGAGAAACGTTCAAAGGTACAAGGGCCGTTTTAGTTCCGAGCTAGCAAAGATTTTTTCAAAATTGAGCTCAATATATCTTCATATTAACTCTCGTAATTGTTTCCATGCCCAGATATTTTTTTTCAAAGATACTATTAAACCCTTGAAAAATTAAATTTTATATTTAAGTTACAAATAATTGAGCAATGCTCATAATTTATGACAGAAATTACAAATAGCTTTGTTGCAATGAAAACTAAAAGGACATAGGGGGAAAATGTCATTTTTTAATACGATTCCAAAAAGCTCTAACAAGCTCTTTCATTTACCCATTTGGTTAACAATATCCCGAACAATTTTTTTTCTTCCTCTTCAAACCATAACTCTGGGTTGGCTTTCGTTTTAAATTAGGTAATAGTCACTAGGGCGTATAGAGTAAGAAAAGTGTAAAGTGTATGGAGTTCTTCCTAACAACATACTTTTATGGCAACTTAAGTAATCCGAAGCATGTTGTTCAATAAAAATGCGTGTAAGTTACCCAAACCGTAACTCTTGAACTCACCATTAAACTTTTGCACATAGATTCCAGCATGTGAATCCGAAACCCACCTGGTCCTCGATTTATTCATGTGGAAGGTGAATAAATGTGAGCACGTTGTCCCTCGGAGAGGACGTTAAGGTGTCTGTCCTGAGCCTGTACAATGTCAGATACTCATTAAAGACCCCTACTCTAAATAAATTTGAGTTAGGCAAAATTTAGGACTTCCAATATACAGTCAATCTTCATTGTGTGCTATCACAAAGGGCCCAATATTCGGCCTATGTGTGTTCCCTTGTGGGACAGCCACAGCAAACTAAAGAGGTACCTACTACTATTAGTATGTGAATCGGCTTGAGTAGAATTTCAATGTTATTTGACAAACTACTGTAGACAAGATTGATTTTATTTCAACAAGTTTGCAGGAAATATTCTTCAGTTAAATTTATTTAATAGTTTTCTTTGAACATTAAACCAATTGTTGAAGACTCAACTAAAACTATTAAAAGCATACTCGTAGTTTAGTATAAAGAAATATAAATTTGTGGTGTTCATTAAAAAATATTTTTAAATGTCATCAGATTACAATAACAGTCTCTCTATACTTAACATAATTTGGTAAATTAAGCATCAACTGATAAAAATGGAGAAGTATTGTTGTCTTTTATATATAGTAGGTTAGGTTGCAGTCCCTCAAGAGAACACACATAGGCTGAACATTGGCCCTTTGTTATCCCACACAATGAAAATTCTACATTTGGAGCCCTAAATTTTGCCTAACTCAAGTGCATTTGAAGTAGAGATCTTTAACAAATATCTAACATCGTACAGGCTCAGGACCGACAGCTTTACGTCCTCTTTGAGGGACGACGTGCTCAGATTTATTCTCCTTCAGCGTGAATAAATCGAGGGCCAGAGTGGGTATTGAACCTCGGATATACCAGTCCAGAGCCTAGCACTGGTCTAACCTCGCCCTTATTGTATAAATTAAGAACATCTTAAATAATTTATTGAAATATGACGGTAACATACTAAAAGCCAAATGTTAGGTTTTGAACAAATCTCCAATATCAGAAATATAGTAATACCTGATAAGTTTGGACCACATAGTAATCTACATGACGTATAGATCTGACAGACATAATTCAATTCATTTATGGTTTAAACCGAGTTGGCAATCTTCATTGAAAAATATGACTAGACGACACCTGTGTTTTAAGGGAGAGTTGTGATTTCAAATTCATAATAAATGAATTCTCTGAGCGTCTAGAGCAAGGATTGAACATGGTCCATATGACATCCAGGGGCAAGTAATCCAGTAATCTATGCCAAGTCTATATTCATATATCAATATACAATAACAAAAAATGTAACCATAACGTTCAAGGTGATCGTTAGAATATTCAAACAGCCTTTAAACATCAGGCACAATGTCCTGGTTAGTTTCTCATAATGATCTAATATTTTAAAATGTTATATTACTTTTTATGTTCTATTCAAATATCATTGTTTTTATAAATTATTTGTATAGTTTTAGCAAAGATATTTTGAAAATATTTCCTGGATTTCTGTATTTTGAGCTTATGTTATTAATACAAAGGATTTATTTCAATGTAAGATTTTACCTACAATCAAACTTTTTCGAAAATTTGAATAAGTATAATTAGATTGTTCGAAGTCCACAAATAGCTGTCCACAAGTAGAAAAACGCTGTGGAGGCCTGGCCCAGAGAGATAATATTTATCTAAAAGGATATATTTGCCCATAAACCTGTTTTGGTTTAAAATTTTAAAGCGAAAAAAGGAATTAATGCCATTTCACACATGAAGCTAATTGCTGCTTAAGAGGATTACTTTTTAGTAGACAATTAAGTTCAAAGTGTTATTTGATCAACCGAAAATTGTTGATCCCTAATGTGCTACAGCAGGTTACCACACTCTGGTACAAGTCATAATCCTAAGGATTAATTGTAAAAACGACATCCAATATTATTATGTGCAAGTAACGGTTATCAGAAATAATACGGTTCATCTGAGATTTTGGTTCAAAGAAAGCTGTTAATTCTAATAAACGTGTTTAGCTCACTGGTTAACGTACCCACCTCTGAACTGGTGGCCCTTGATTTATTCACGTGAGAGGTAAATAAATCTAAGCACATCACCCTCGGAGAAAACATTAAACCGTCGGTCCCGAGCCTGTACGATGTCAGGAACTTGTTAAAGATCCCTAATCAAAATAAACTTGAGTTAGGCAAAATTTGGAACTCCCAATGAAAATCAATCTTCCTTATGTGGTATCACAAAGGGCCTAATGTTCGACCTACGTGTGTTCCCTTCTGGGACAGCCACAGCAAACTAAAGTCTTGCCTACTACTACTATAGTAAGCTTATGATATTTGACTAAATTTAGTATTGAAATGCTCATACTGGCATTTCCTTTCTTACACTTATAATTAAGTTGGCTATATATTTTTTTTCAATTTACTATAGAACAGCAAAATCATTTCATTTATGAAGATAAATCACTCATCATGAGATCTTAATCAGTGATAATGTGTTGTAACAGATAATAAGCTACTAAAACAACATTCTTGACTAAAGGTGACAGATAAATAATAAAAATAATAGTTAGGAAACACTTCATCGCTACTTCAAGATTATTACGGAACTATTAATTTTTCTAACAAGAGATAGGAGAAGTAATCAATAAATTTTTGCTGGTGTAATTTTAAGAAAGAACTCAAATTCGTATATAGAGAAAGAGATAGTTTTCATATATGCTCAAATTGAAGTTTAATTGTATACGCTTAAGCATCATTAGCACGATTTCCTTTTTGTAGTTGTTTCAACCAACAAACTTCACTAAATAATGCAATTATGTTTTATTAGATAACATTCGTCTTGAAATGTTGACATGCTGAAAAATTCAAATCTTCGTGGAGTAGTTTTTAAAAGGAGTCATATACATATATGAATTCTTTGTAAAGGAATTTAATATTCGAAAGTACTAGTAGAATTATGTGCTTATTCAAAAGTATTATAACATACGTGTCTAAATGGACAAAATAAGCACAATAGAAGTTGTAGTAGAAATCAAATAGAAAGTTCATTGTACATTTAAAATACATTAGGCAAACATCTTTCAGAATGACTACACAGAAACGTCTTAAAAAAAGAATAAACTAATTATTGTTCTGCTAAATTTCACTATATCTATAATCAAATTCTAACACATGAGCATCAGTGCCCAATTTTTTCAGTAAAAGTAAAACAATTCTTTTAAAATAAAAAAAAAGATACAAACTTCAAAATAAAGACAGAAGTTGTTTGTATATATGTCACTATAATTCTTCAATAACAAATGAATTCAAGGGATGAAATAATATGCAACTCCTTCTTACTATTTTAATTACAATAATGCACAGTTCTTGATAAATAAATGTACACATTAATGCTACATATTAAGGAAAAACTGAAAAATATATCTTGACAAAGAAATTAAGATAAAAATGAGTTATAACTTAAACAAAACACTGTCAAATAAAGAGTATATATAAAACACTCTTCACAATAAAGAAAATATGTAATTAACTTATGAATAATAGTTTAGTATAGACTAAACAAAAAATTTTAGGCTTATTTAATTATTTCTTCCTTCCTCCACGTTCTTTCACCACAAGTTGAACACAAGTACCCTCCATGATGTTGTAAAATGCCAAGGTTTTATTGTCTTTGAAGAACAAACCCTGAAAAGTAAAGTGACACTGTTATGATAATATTACACTTAGGTAACGAAATAGATAAATCTTGCGAAAACTTTTTTAGCATAATTAAGACAACTCTCCATTCAAATTTATTGTGTCTTTCAGTTTTGTGGAGACCGTTCAAAAGGACTACAGATTACAGTCGCCTTTCAAATTATTTAATCAAATAAATATATTTACACAATATTGTCTGATTACAGAGAAGAGGAGGTAGTTTTTATAAAAAATCGAGGAACATTTTTTTGGGGGTATAGATGTTTCTCTATACTTTCTTTATCACATTTTTATAAAAGAAAAAACAATTTTATTTCGCATAAAACAAACCAATATCTTAACAATAATACACCCTCAAATTCAAATTTAAAACTTGAATGTACTTTTGCACAACTTTTGGTAAAATATTCTCCACCATGTGTTCATCGACTGTAAGTAATACGATTCTTTATTTTGATTTTGTGTAACAAAATAGATAATTTTTGATAAGTAACGATTTTTTTTATTTCTACTCATTTTTAAGGAATTTCCAATTATTTTCACTCCACTTTTTATATTTATTTAACTTTGTATTTGAATTTTCATGATATTTAAAATAACACTATTCAAAAAATGGTGTAAAAAGTAAGGTTTTCTAAACATTTTAAAGTCTAGCGTTAGATTTGTGTAATGTAATGTAATTTGTGTAGTATAATCAATTTTACTTACTCATTACTTTACATTATATTACTCAATCTGTTATAGAGTGATTTTTACTCATGATGGGGAATTTAAAAAAAAAAATATTACGGATCCACAAAAAAGAGGTTTTATTTACGCATATATTTATAGTTAAAAATTAACAAGCGGTGGAGAGGTAACTTTTTTCAAATTCCGCATATTCTTATGGTCAGGACTAGCAATATTGGCAACAATTTTCAGTACTTCTTAACTCTAAGAAACTACGACGAGCTTAAAAACATAACTAATAATAGAATAGATTTCCCATGAAGTAATACTGCCCAAAAAAGTAAAGCTCATTTACGCTATAGGGCTATTTTGGGTTTAATCAATTTGATCAATCGAACAGTATGATCTGCAGAACTTGTTCACAAACTTTTGCCCACACACATCCTCCTGCCCATACACCTCATAAAAAACTTCACTAGTGGACTCGGAGGCCACAAAACGTATAAATATGTCAAAATTTTGAAATAAATTTTGTGAATGATTTCTTTACTTTACTTATAATAAAGTAAAAAGTATGAGTTGCATCAGTGACTTTTTTTAACAAGTAGCTGAAGCTAATTTAAAAAACCGCAATCCATCTAAATATGTTAATTTAATCACGTGAATATTCGTATTTAGATATCAAGCAAATGTGAAATATTTCTTAAGTAAAAGTCTGCAATCTTAGTTACTCAAGCAAAGTGATAACATGTTTCTTCTTGCTATTCCACTAATGACAAACTATACACACTTTTTTGCTAACATTTAAAACAAAATTAAATAAAACAAACACGTTCTTATCAAAGTATTAAAATTTAAACATACAAAAACCGATAATACTCTTAAGATAACAAAAGTATATTTTGGCCAGAAAAAAATACGTACATCAAACTGCAATTTTTGTTTAGCCGGTGGCATACCAGTAGCCTCCTGAAGTTTAGCTTTAACCCCTGATATTGTTTCATGAAGATCCATTAGGAGAGTAATCATCTGACCATTCAGTTTCCATTCAGTTTTCTCTACCATATTAGGAACCAGAATCTTGAAGTTAACCGGGTTCTGTAATAACACAATAAAATGACTTCAACTAAAAGACAACTTAAAATTTAAAAGTATTATATTGCTATGAATCAGTAAAACCAAAAACCTTATTGTTTGCAAGAAAATCTGATTCTGGTATAAGTGAGTCCTCTGTCTTCATTTTCTTCGCAGGTGGTTCATCATCTGCATCCATTACAGGCTTCAAACCACCAAGACCAATCTAAAATGTTAATATTCAATTAACTACATTTCTAAAGCATTATTTACAAAAAACATCTACACAACATTACATACACAGTTATACTGTATTTACCATCATACTACCATTTCATATTTATAATAAATATCATCTGCACTTTGTCAATAAAGGTTAAAAAGAGTAAGAAATGGAAATGACTCAAATGCTTATATAAACTCAATCATGAATCCCAAATTAATCAGTAGGACAAATGAATTATAAATTTTACGCAGAATTAATTACATCCAAAATTAACTTTTAATTTCGAAAAAATTAACTTTAGGAGTATGGAATATTTATAAATAATAGGGAATATTGGTTTATAGAAAAATATGATGGAAGAACTACTTCTTTCATAGTTAGCCTCATATAAATTGAGGTACTTACGACTGCAGGACCCGGCTGAGGTGGAGGTGGATGAGACAATGAAGGAGGCTGTTGTTGAGGTGCTCCACCAGCAGCACCAGGTGGTGGAGGTGGTGCCATGAAAGCACCAGGTGGAGGAGGACCGGGTGTTGCAGCCACAACAGGGAATCCACCTGGTGTCACTACAAACGAAACAAGAATGAAACAGTCAAGGGAGTTTTGTGAAATGAATCAATAAAATAAAATACGCCAAAGTTGCAACAAGTATACACTCTGAAATTTATTTTGACATAATCACCTAGCAACACAACAAGTTTATCAATTCAGAATGTTCGAGAATACAGGTGGTCCAGATGTTACCAAAATAATAATAACACATTAAAAAAACTAATATATATTACCGGACATACTCCCACCTTGAGTAATAGGTGGAGAATATACTCAACTTTTTTTTTTCACTTCTAACGAAAATAATATCATATACCGAATTGAAAATCTGTCCTCCAATTGCCTTCATAAGTATAACGAACTGGAAGACGAACTGTCCTTCCGCATCTAGTTTCAGTTTCACAGTATTTCAGTGAGTCAATACGACGTCTTCTGTTTGAAATTACTTTGTTCTTTTCTTTAACCTCATATTCTTCGGAATCTTCGTCTTGTTTACTTTTATCGAACACATAAAAAACTTTCAAAGGGTACAAACGTAGTACCGGTCGTATTACTTTTCCTCTTGCGGTTTTTAACTTCACTACCCTGTATTTTCAATCTCTTCCATAGATGAATTCTTCAATCATTGCCAGCGGCCAATCAACACGTTTTTTATTGTCGACACCAATCAAAACAATTTCTCCTCCCATAAGCAAATTTCGTAGTTTTACACTCTTTGGAGAATATGACAAGTTGTCTAAGGTATTCAAATCTGAATCTTTTATGTAATTCTTCTTTCAACTTGAATCGGTATTTCAGTCTACGATTCAATCCTGTTGCATCTAACTGGTAAATATCAGCAACACCTCCCTGAGATATTTCCTTTATAAACATTTCTGGTGTAATTGCTAGTAAATTTCCGGATAGTCAGAAACATAAGTAATAGGACGAGAGTTTATTATTGACACACACTCACATACAAGTGTATATAATTCATCCTAGATCAGGCTTGCATTCCCCAAACTCTTCTTCAATAGAGCTTTCAAGAGTTCAATCATTCTTTCGCAAAATCCACCCCACTAGGAAGCTGAAGGAGGATTGAATCGCCAGTCAATTGGCTCCAGTGAATTTTCGGCTACCTGTTTTGATTACAAGCGTTCCCAAGACTCTCGTCTAATACGCTGTAAGTGGAAACAACACAAAACAGGCCGACGTTCATTTAATGCCGCCCTTTAGTCACCCTCTACCTGAACCCACTAAGCAAAGGGTGTCCAAGGTGGACTCCGCGGACACGGGCGGCACAGAGGCTACGTCTAGACAAACGCCCATTGTGCTCATGTCAGTACCAACAATAACGTAATTTATCCTGTAAAAATAAATACTATGGTACACAAAAGACAGGTGGGGAAGCCCCTGGAGAAAGCTTTGCTTCTCCAGCCCACCAATTGAGGTAGGACTCGTAGTGGCTGTGGTTCCCACCCAAGGTTTGGGTAGACCTTCGGGTCGCTGCGTGAGGAGCAGTCTCTCCTCGGGCGGATGCCTGCATAGCATCCAGGGGGAGCTGGCCCCCAGCCTTTACCAGTAGGTACGGACCACCATCTCAGCTAAGTGTGGGCTGGAATACTGGTAGTTGTTTCTGATGGCTCTGAAGGAACTCGGGATGGGTGTGAATGGTAACCCTTCCTCGTACTTGCACTACTTATTCAAGCGAGCGAGACAAGATCTCGCTCCCCTACGTCCTTACGTCACGGTGGCGTTTAGCCAACAAGGGGTATATCCCCTTACAATAACATCTTAGCCCAGAGCACCCATAACGGGGCCCAAAGGAGTTCAAGTAGCAACCCCTGATCCCGGGGCAACGGGAACTTTCCCTCTTCGGAGGGGGTCGACCGAATCCTCAAGGATCCTGTGGTAGACCTTAAACTGTAGACCCACGTGGGGGGTCGGCCATTCAAAAGACAGGTGGGCAGTCAATGGCAAATTTAATGACTAATTTAACCAGGACTAAAACTTCCAGGAGTACAAAGGTATTTTCCCTGGATCAAACTTAATACTACTGACTAGAAAGACTAACCTACTAGGGGGTCCTCGGATATTCCCCACTAGAATTAACTTACAATTAATAAATAAATAAATAGAAATGAATAGAAAAATTTACTATGTTTCTAAGGGGTACTAGGTTATTCCCCCCTAGTGCTGACTTAAACCTAATAGATAAATAATATAAAAATACGTTTCTATTCTATAAAAGTGTTCTTTTGGCCTTCCCCCACGGCATACACAAATTTGACGAAGGCGTAGTTATACTTCGTACTGAAGGCCTCTCGATAAATATCCCCTACAGGCTTACCTGCGATCATTAGTAGATCGAATCTAAGTCGGTCGTAGAGCTGACATGACTCCAGAATATGGCCTACCAACTCGACCGCCTCTCCACAGAAGCACGCTGCATTTTCACGGAGGCGAAACCGCTCGAGGTATTGGCCAAAGTCCCCGTGTCCGGTTAGGATTTGCATCATCCAAAAATCGCTGGTCATCTTCTTCATGTGCAGCCGATCTTTAATGAGAGGAAAAAACCTTTAGGTCCATCTACCAGTCTCGCCATCATCCCACCTCTGTTGCCATTCGCTTAAGGCCCAATCCGATAGCTCCCGGAGCCTATCTTCTGTTTCCATACTCCTAAACCTGATCCAGATGGGGGGCAAACTTCTCTTAATCATAAATTTTTCCTCTTTCCATTTGATCATGAAGTCGATAGGCATCTGTACCGCAATGACTTGTGCTGCCAGGGCAGATATTGTTTTATAACCCTTAATGACCATCAATAATGCCCGGCATTGGTAGGAGATTAGGGCATTAAAGTTCGTCTTGTTTAGGTTTATGCCCCACCCTACCGCGCCGTGGCCGATTATAGCATTAAAGATTGCCATGTACACTTTTTGAATGAACAATTTTTGAATTTCATTCGCCATGTTGGTCTAGAAATTTTACTAATCATAGAAAATTTGCCAAATTCCCTGGCTGATGACTCTCTGATATGAGAGGTAAATGTAAATCCCGTGCTGATCAAAATGGCTAGGTATTTGACATCTGTTGCAAAGCGCAAACGTTCCCGCTCTAGGAACACTCTTGGCATATTGTGCCTACTAAATTTGCCTCTAAGCATCAGAGCCGCACACTTAGTCATTGAAAGACTAACTCTGGCGTATTTACACCACTTATCGATGACCAGCATTGCCGCGTTAGCTTTATTTTCGATATCAGTCCTGGAGTTAGCACTTAGTAACACAGCCAAATCATCCACGTACGCTATGGTCTGTAGTTTATTAAATCTCCAGCACTATCGACAAACAAAAAACGAAGAACATCTCCGTCTCGTAGATGAACACAGATCTGCAGGAATACCTTCCAAATATCAGATATAACTCCTATCTTCTCAATTCGAAACCTAATTAAAATGGAAGCATTGATTTAATGATGGGAGTCCTTTTTCACTGGCCGAAGCATCGAAGACTGGCCGAATTTTGGTTGTACCATCTCCTTTGAAGACTGGACGATGTGGAAAGTAGTGGTCTGCATCCCAATCTTCTGAAGGTACTGCCTCAATAACACCGTCCTCCAATCAATCAACAAAAACGTTATTGCATTCATTCAACATCCTGGTTGACGTCAATTTGTCCACTGTTCATCTCATTCTTTTCTGAGCCAAGTGAAAATTCCTTGGTAATAAGGGATGGTCTGGAAGTCAAGGTAATCTGACCTCATACCATCCATCAGGTAAAATACTAACAGTGTCCAAGAAATGATTTCTTTCTAGGGCCTCCCTCTCTCTACCCGATCTTTGGTTTGTGACGGCTATTTAATGCCAAGAATGTCCAAATTCTACAATTCTGAAATAGCTTGCTTGTTACATCATAAAGAAATGCATGTTTCAATTAATCCTTTTGATCTGTCTTTATTAATTCCAATTTTACCCATAATTGTCCAACCTACAGTTTTCCAAAGCTACTAAGACTGAAGTTAATTCTTCCTTCCAGCCAGTAATAATCTTCCCGACTATATCAGCACCTATGAGAATGTCTATAGGACCCTCATTCATGTCAGTTAAATGGGTGCCTTTATTCATTAGCTCTTTATGCCAAATACCATCTCCAGCAACTCGCACAGTGTTACAAATAACTACTGTATCCATTGCTTCAAAGTTACAGACATATTTCTCATTGAGGCTCAAGAGATGTACTTTATAGCAAACATGTTTTCTGATTCCAGACGCGACACCTCCAAACAATACATGTTCAAACGTTTCTATTTTTGGCACCAATTGTTTGGTAATGTATGATCTTTGGGATCCTGTATCAATCAAAACACGACCCTTCTGATCACTCTTACCTACAACAGTTACCAAAAGGGTCTGCATAAGAACACTAGGGTAACTGGTATTGACTAAAGTTAGTTCTACGGGCCTATCACTTGTTTTTTCATTCTCTTTAGTTCTTTAGATTCTTCGTTCAGGACAAACCAATGGGTACATACTTGTTTCCACAAATAATGCATTTTAAATAAGTTTTACATTGTTTTCTGTAATGCCCCTTTCGCAAGCAACTAAAACAATAACCCTTCTTCTTCAGAATCTTTTCTATTTCCTCTAACATCAATATATTTTCAGCCAAAGTAGATTCCACTTGGGGATAGACCATTATGACATATTTATCTGAAGTAACCCCAAGTGTTTCTAGAGCCAAAGTTGTGTTTCTAGACTATCGTACAGTGCTCTAATTTTCAATGCTCTGTTTTTGATGGATTGGGTTAAAACCAATTTAAGCAACTCTCTAATACATAGCTGTATTAATAACCCATCATGACCAAAACGATTTTTTAACTGTCATATAGCAATGTCATAATTTGAACCTGAAGGCGGAAAACTCTAAAAGTTCTCTAGCAGGTGTATTTAGAGTAAAAGCTGGAATTTATAGTCTAGGTCCACTGACTCATCTTCATGTATTTTCCGGAATTAAGCCCAAAAGCCAACCCAATTTTTAATATTCCCATCAATTTTTTTTAAACTCCAATGTAGGCATTTTAAATTTGAGTTTTTGATATGAAGCAGATGATTTAGAAAGGGAGTTCGTGTCTTCATAAAGCATTATTTTGATTTCTACTGTTAATCAGACAATACTTCGTCTAAGAAATATTACTCCACTGATCACTGTATTCTTCAGTGCAATCGAACTCTTTTTCTACTTCCTTTTCATCCTTAATGCCATCATACATAAGAGAACTTACATCACCTAGCAACACAACAACATCAATTCAGAATATTCGAGAATACAGGTGGTGGTCCAGATGTTACTAAAATAATAATAATACATTAAAAAAACTAACATATATTACCAGACAAAGAGATTCATTCAAAATAAAATGCAACCTTGAATAAAAAGATGCTGTTAGACGTTCAAATCAAGTAGCATATATATATATTGAACAGATTCAATAATATATCGACCGTTTGAGAGAATAGGTGTGTTCTCTAATCGGGGTTCGGTCAATTTTCCAGGATAAAAAATTAAACTCTCGTTGCCAACGATTCGGTTTTATTTAAAACCTTTTTCATAGGCCTACAAACAAAGGATAATAAGAAATCACATATCAACATCAAACATATACACAATATGAAAATGGATTGTTACAACTTATGAATATTACAAGGAGAAATATTTCAGAGATACATAAAACAATATTACTTATAGAAGTAAGAATTTTTTAACTAAGAAAATAAAATTTACATTATTTAAAGGAACAACAATGTTAACCGGACAAAACCTTCGACTAGACTAATAAGATAGCATTAATATAAAATGCCAGTGTAACTTCAGGTACGTTTCGTTTGAAAACTTTTCTAATTGATTGTTTTAATAATAAAAGAAAAAATAAATCTGTATTTTCAAATTTGAAAGAAAAAATACCGAAGGAGTTACTAAGTAACCTCATTTATGCCATCAAATGTAAAGACTGTGACAAGTGTTAAAGAAAGATTGTACCAACATAACTATTCGATAAGAACAATAGTTATGGCATGGCCAGCAACAACCTTAGCTGGCCATGCCATAAACGAAGGTCACACGTTCGATTTTGAAGATACAACTATAATAGAAAAAGAAAAAGATGAGCAAAGAAGGAAGACACTTGAGATGTTATATATTAAAAAGGATCTAAGATCGATTAATCATAGAAGTGACATTACTAATTTAAGTAATATTTATTCTGGAGTGTTGTGCTGAGTTTTAGTGAAATTTGATTTATTTAGTTCCCTTGAGTGAACAGTGTTGAGGTTATTTGTAATGCTGTCTTATTAGTCTAGTCGAAGGTTTTGTCCGGTTAACATTGTTGTTCCTTTAAATAATGTAAATTTCATTTTCTTAGTTAAAAAATTCTTACTTCTGTAAGTAATATTGTTTTATGTATCTCTGAAATATTTCTACTTGTAATATTCATAAGTTGTAACAATCCATTTTCATATTGTGTATATGTTTGATGTTGATATGTGATTTCTTATTATCCTTTGTTTGTAGGCCTATGAAAAAGGTTTTAAATAAAACCGAATCGTTGGCAACGAGAGTTTAATTTTTTATCCTGGAAAATTGACCGAACTCCGATTAGAGAACACACCTACTATATATTGAACTATATATATATATATATATATATAGTTCAATATAGACAAAGAAACACAGAGAAATCAAAAGAACACACTTACAATCTCTAATTTTCGGTTTGAACCGTCTTCAGGAGAGATAAGAGAGGGAAACCAAGCGCACTGGTTCAGAGACGGTTGGAGACCAACCTGGTCTTGGTCTTGGTTGGTCTCCAACCGTCTCTGAACCAGTGCGCATGGTTTCCCTCTCTTATCTCTCCTGGATACGGTTCAAACCGAAAATTAGAGACTGTAAGTATGTTCTTTTAATTTCTCTACGTTTCTTTGTCTATACTGAACTATTTTTGTCCGTTTTGGATCGTATTTACAACGAAAAAGTGTATATATATATATATATAGCATATTACTGTCGTAAGATTTCCGTCCACCTTACATTGCCGATACTTTGATCGAAAAATAGTAGTCCAAAAACGGTAGAACATGACTGCTTTGATCTGAAATGGTTTTTATGCTGGATCTGCGTATTAGACTTTGAAATAGTTCCTAACAGTTGAGGTCATGAATGAAGATTTTATATAACAGTAAATTGTTAAGGAAATTTAGTGGAAGGATAGTTCAAAATGTTCATCTAAATAATTGTAAAAGAATGTCTGAGGAATATATGAAGAAAAAAACAGTAATAAGTAAAGCTCACGAAGATTTTACTTCAATTTCTATAAAACGACAAGACATTTAGAGCCACACAGAGAAAAGTTATGATTTACGTTTTCTTTTCGAAGGTAAAGAAAAAAAACTTTAAAGTTTATAAATTTTATAAACACCTCTTGTGGCAAGTCCATACGCCATGATGTCACGATGTGGGCATCATGTTCAAAACAATCAATTTTATTACCTCAATACAAAAGTACATAACTTGATCGGAAGTACGAGATTTAATATTACAAATTTTCTAAGAAAGACAATTAAAGAGTAACAGAAACTCAGTGCTTCATGATAGTGGGCCACAACAACGATTTTTTTTTTTTTATTTTTATATGGGAAGCCTTTACGAATCAATAGTTTTCGGGAGAGGTTTCTGTTTTAAAAAGTAATGGGGTAGGAAAAAGTAATTAAGTACTCAGTGAATGGATATAGAATATTAGTACGAAGATTTTAGAGATTACTTCAATTAAACTGACTTCTAGAACACTATTGCTAATTAAATATATTAGACTTTTTGTTTTAATGACTCTCGAGATTTGACTGTTTATAGATTTAAAGAATTCAAAATACATTTCGATATACTATTCTTCAAACTTTATAAAATAGCCCATATTAAAAGTCTTAGATGCCATTAATAAATACTGAAATTATACATAATAAACTCACCCATCAGAGGAGGTCTAATTGGAGCAGGAACCATCATGATGGGAGGCTGAGGAGGAGGCATCATGCCTGGAGGAGGAGGAGGAGGGAGGGCAGCAGGCGTAGGAGGAAGTGGAGGCTGTTGTGGTGGCTTCGAAGTTGGTAAGGGAGGTGGAGGAGCCGGTGCAGCAGAAGTGGAAATTGCTGACATTGATGGGACAACTGGCATGCTGGGAACCTTTGATGAACTAGAAGTAACTGCTGAGGCACTATGTCCTTTATTTAGCGACTGGACAGGTAAAGGACCACCGGGTATTACTGGCTTCGGCCCTATCTTTTCCTTCTCTTCGTCGGGCAGTAGACCTTTAACCTTATGTATTTGATGTATCTGTTCTTCTATAGTAATATTAGCACGAGCAGCCCTTGTCGCAGCCTCAACACTTGAAGTATACCCGTCCCAAGTTACCTTAAATAAAAAAATCGCAAACAGTGAAATATATTCTACTCACGAAGAACCCATCATTGAGCTTGTAATTCCTTGAGTAGTAATGTGACTATTTTTATGGCTACATAAACAAAGGTATATTTAAAAAAAAAGAAGCAAAATTAACAAATATAAATGTACTTTACAAAAATAATGAATTAAGTTGAACGAATAATTCAATGACTCTACATTATTAATCTTCAATGAATAATACAGAATTATTGATTGGCTCTTACGAGTAAATATACGTATTGCGTATAATTAGAAAAAATATTTCTATGAAAACTCTCTTGCTTATAGATTAATAAATTACTCTTATTTATCCTAAGAAAATGAACTAGGTTTAACGATAATAGCCTAAAACAAGACAATTTCTAGTGAACATATGCGACACTACCACATTTAAAATAGAGAAAACCTAAATATACTGTAAATAATTTACCTTACAGAACAGACGGCTATCTTCACTGAATAGGAAGTTTCTATTTATACCATAAGTAAAGAACAAAACGAAAAACGAAATCATATGAACACATTTTATATCACGTCAGCCATAGTCTCCAAAAATCTGATTTTTTATATATTTTTTGTGTTCTTATGAAGAACTTAACGGAGGAATTGTTTTTACTGTTTAATTCTTACATAAGGTATGTATTTATTTGATTTGTTATAGGCTTACCTAGAGAGCATTCCTCTTACTTCAGAAAACTATTCTAAGCTATTGAAGAATTAAACGCTCGTTTCAGATGTAAATATTTACTGATTAACTGTATGTGAGTGAGTCATTAAATGTAGTATTGAATCAAGTTTCAAGAGGAGATTTTCTTGCTTAGGGTCATTATATGAAAATTTAGAAAACTTAACTCAGGGTTTTGATAGGGTAATCACAATTATACTATAAAATCGTATACAGTGATACCTTGAGATACGATTGCCCTAACATACGATTATTTGAGATACGACACGAAATATTCGACCATTTTTTGCTCCGATATACGACGAAAAATTTGAGATACGATTTCATCAGGCAGGAAGTGTCTGATTTCGTAGAAAAAAGACACCCAGAGAAAATGTCTACTGGGAGAGCGAGTGCCTTATTTAATGATACGTGTCTCACATTTTTTCGTAACATTTTAAAAAAGAGGCAGAAACAAACCTTTCTTGATCGTTACTTTTCGAAGGTCTCACAAAAAAAAAATCTGGGCCTTAATTCTTAGATACAACAAATCTAAAAAAAAAATTGAAATAAAAATTTAAACTCCTTTCTTTTTTATTGATTTTATTAACATTTATCATACATCAATATGTTATTTTACCATATGTGTGTTATTACTCGTTTATTTGTACAAAAAATGTTATATTATATGCAATTTAACGTTTTTTTTTGAGTGATTTAGTATCGCTGGAACGCATTAATACATATTACATTGTTTTAAAGGGAAAAATTGCTTTGAGATACGAATTTTTTGACATACGACGATGGTTACAGAACGAATTAAAATCGTATCTCAAGGTATCACTGTAATCACAATGTGGGATAAAATAGCATATTTCCACAAACACTAAGCATTTATGGTCGATTCCGAATATAGTTCACGATTTTTAATGGATATTATCTTCCAAAGATCCAACATATTCTTAAACACATTTTTTAAATATGGCCCTGAATTCATTATATCAGCACTAATATATAGATGTATAACTCTAAAATTTGTTTAATAGATTACAACAATCGAATGCAAGAATAATTAAAGTAATCCTTCGATTTACCACAGCTGGAACTATGACTACCAAAAGCTTTCATCAAGGAGGTGTTCTCTTACCACAACTGTGAGGATTATTTCTAGATGACCTACTGAATACTCTAAATAATCAACTTTACTATACACAATATAGGTGGATGAATAAGAGTTGCGGCGCTAGAAGGTATTACCTTTGATTTATGTAGCAGTGTTGAAACGGCAAACGATAAAGATCTTGATATAAATCTAAAACTAAAGTTAAAACGGTCCTAATACTTTCTCAAGGAGAAAGAAGGTAAATGTCTAAAATGATTTGCTTACATTGAAAATAAAAACTTAGAAATTTCGAAGATATAGAAATTCTCTCAGGGCATTTTTAGTTTAAAGACTAAACCGGAGATACACTAAGTAATGCCAGAAACGATTTTTCTGCTGTGAGGAATTTTTCGTACAACATGGTTTTTTAATCATAATTCTACACTTTAAATCTATAAAATTACTATAACTCTTGCAATAAAATATATGGTATAATATGTATCAGTTGTGGGCTATATGAATGTAAGTTGGCAACCCTGCTGCCAGCTGCTATGAGTGTAACCTTGCAAAGTGTCTAATGTTTGGACATTGATATGGACTTTATATTTAATTGTGTTTAGATTTTTATTATCAGTTTTAATTATTATTAATTGTTCCTATTTTGGAGTGTAAACGTGTAATTTAATTTTTGTTCTTAAAATAAAATCACGTTGACTACAATCTTACAAATTAAATTATACCCGACGGATTAGGAGATGGCCCGGCTTTATGTTCATATTAAGAAGAAAGCTGAGAAGACATTTGATATTCAGGCGTTATCTTTAAATAAGGAGATATGGTTTTTGATACCTGAGGAGTCTAGAGACATAAAGTTTCATACAATTTTAGCAAGTAAAAATACAATAAAGAATTGAATTTCAGCTATCAAGCCAATTTCAGGCTATAGGAAAGTTGCTATTAGAATTGATGATGCTGTAAAAGGAGAATATTTTGATGAAGAAGAAAACCTATGCTTTAAAGATATGCCATTAGAGGAGATGGTATCTAATTCTACTGAAGGTGGTGAGTATTCCCAGTCGGCACAATACACAAATTCTGCTTTAGAAGACCGTATAAAACAATTAGAAAGTCAGTTACAACTACATAATAACGAAATAAAGTTACAAGAAATTGAAAAAAAATTTTAATTTCAAAATATGATAAAAAAACAGCTTGATTCAGAAAGATTTGAAAATGAATGTGAACGTTTTCATATTACTTCTGATGAAATGAAAATTCAAGCGTTAAACTTTTTTGTCGAAGGAGCTTCAAAAGATTGGTACGAATCTAATCTAATAAAATTGGGTTTAACAGGTTCATGGCGATCATGGAAAGATTCATTCTTGATCGTTTTTGTTGATAAGAGCTGGACAATTGTTCGGAAGGCTCACAGTTACAAGTACCTTGGAGGATCACTCCTTGATTTTGCTTTAACTAAGGAGAGATTGTGGTTAGAAGCTGAACCTGGTATGACTGAAATTTCACGCATTAATCTTATTGCGGTTAGTTTATCGTATGATGCTCAGAAGCAGTTGTGCCGCCAACAAACATATAACTACTTTTGATAAATTGTTTACTGAATTGCGTAAATTAGAAGATTCTTTTATTACAGGAAAGAGGGATAGACTACCAGAAAATAAAACTGTACTCTTGAGAAAAGAAGAGGAAACTCATAAGAAAAACGATACTGGTAATTTTCGTAAACCATGTCACATCTGCGAATCTCTTGGTTGGAAAAACAGATATCATTTACCGGCGGATTGTCGAAACAGCGAGGTAAAAAAAGAAAGAGTGAAGTCAAACTTTATTGACGTTTCAAGTACCGACTCAAACAAAGCTCATTTAAACTAATAGCCCCGAGGAAATCGGATTCACTGATAAAATTGAATGTCACCATAAATAACCGATTCAAAATAACATCTCTATATGATTCTGGTTCAAACACCACTATTATCAATCAAAGAATTATTGACTCGCTGCAGTTGCAAGTTAATAAAGAGCAAATCTTGCTAAAAACTATTAATGGGACCGATTTTACACAAGCCCGGGTTAATCTTACACTAACTATAGAAGACATTACAAATTTTCTAAACGTTTCTGTAGTAAGCCATAACAATTTTAATTATGACTTAATATTGGGAACAGATGCCATCCAAACATTTCAACTTATCCAGGATGAGAAGTTAAATATTTTTCAAAAATTTAACAAATCAACTACAGATATCACAGAAGTTAACTTTAATGAGGGTTTACCCATTGAAGCATACACAGCAGATCTGCAACATATTATCGATGAAAATAAACAAAAATCATTGTTAGAACTCATCGAGAAGTATAAACATATGTTTGCTAGAGATAAATTTGATGTCGGCAGAGTAAGTTCAAAACAAGCAGAAATTAAACTCATTCGTGAAGAATATGTTACAGCTCGGCCATATAAATGCTCCTCTCCTTGTCAGATGAAGAAGAAATAAAAAAACAAATTCGGAAACTATTAGAAGCAGATTTGATTGAGGAGTCAGACTCACCCTATGCTTCACCCGTCGTCACTCTTGCATTTAAAAAGGACGAAGGTAAGAAAAGTAGATTATGTATTGATTTTCGGAAACTTAATAAACTAATTATTCCTGAATGTTACCCGTTCCCAACTATCCATGATATTATTGAAAAAACTGTAAATTGTAATTATTTCACTGTTATTCACATAAACTCAGCTTTTTGGTGCATCTTATTGAAACTTGAGGATAGAGAAAAAACTGCTTTTATTACAAAATACGGTAAATTTATGTTTAAAGTACTGCCATTCGGCCTCAAAAATTCACCAGCCATTTTTCAGAGGATTTTATCAAATACTATACGCAGAAAGATGAATTCTGTGTTAATTATATTGATGACATTTTAATATTTTCTCGCACATGGGATGAACATATAACGCACGTTGAAAAATGTTTCCAAGCTATTGACACAGAAGGTTTCAAAATAAAACTGGTCAAATGTGTTTTTGCAGCTCCATCTGTTAAATATTAAGGTCACGTCATTCGGAAAAATGAAGTCTTGCCGGCACAAGAAAACCTAGCAGCGATAAGAAAACTGCAACCCCCCACTGATAAAACAGGAGTTCGCAGCATTCTCGGATCAATAAATTTCTACCTAAAATACATAGAGAATTCTACAAGAAAACTTGAACCACTACACCGACTTCTGAAAAAGAATGTTCCATTTCAATGGACCGATGAATGTGAACAAAGTTTCCAGATGGTGAAAAATTACTTATGTTCCATCCCTATTCTGGCAATATATGACACTGCGAAACCAATTTTCATCGAGACAGATGCCAACTATAAAGGAATAGGTGCAACTTTCAAACAACCTCAAGACGATGGCTTACTCCATCCAGTTGCATACTTTTCTCGCAAATTATCAGAGCGAGAAAAACAACTGGATATTAAATATTTTTCAAAAATTTAACAAATCAACTACAGATATCATAGAAGTTAACTTTAATGAGGGTTTACCCATTGAAGCATACACAGCAGATCTGCAACATATTATCGATGAAAATAAACAAAAATCATTGTTAGAACATATCGAATGCAAAGCGATTAAAGATTCCATAAAGTACTGGCAGTACTACCTTATAGGGCGTAATTTCACTGTTTGCAGTGATCATAAACCTCTTGAAACTTTAAAAACAAAAGCAGGGACGGATGAAATTCTAGGAGACTTGATTCATTACCTCTCCCAATTTAATTTTACAATTATTTACAAAAAAGGAAAGAAAAATGTCTTAGCTGATCTACTATCACGTAATCCTGTTTTAGAACATTTTGAAAACACAGATGCTATAAAGGTTGTCAACTTAATTCAATTAGCAGACATTATTCAAGATCAGACAAACAACCTTTCGGCTCTGAATAAAGAAAGAAACACCAACTATAAACAAGGAATCATTCTGAAAAATGTAAAGGAAAAATCAAGAATTTTAGTCTCTCCTGAATTAAGAAAGAAAATTATAGACAGAATTCATAAACATTACGGTCATATAGGACCAGCGCATATACTTAATACTATACGACCCCACTACTACTTTCCAGGGCTAGACAATGCTGTTTAAGATTACTGTAAAAGCTGCACGATATGTATAGAAAATAAAGTTCGACGTGGCCGCATAATTGGTCTTCTCTCACAACTTGGACCCGCTGAAAAGCAATATCACATAATGTCACTCGACATGGTGGGAGGCTTGGCAGGGTACCGTTCTTCAAAAAATACATGCATATACTGGTCGACCACTTCACACGTTACACATGGATATCTACCTCTGTTAGCCAAAGCACTCAAGATTTTTTCAGGTTACTAGAACCAATAGCAAGGAAGGAATGCATTTCAATCCTTCTTACTGATCAATACCCTGGAATCAACTCTCAGGATTTTCAAGATTTCTTAGAACGGATGAACATTCAGATTGTGTTTACATGTATAGATTGTCCATCGTCAAATGGTCTGAACGAGAGAATAAATCAAACGTTTATAAACCGTTTAAGATGCAAATATAATGAAAACAACACTAGATCTTGGACTACTCTGGCTACAGAATGCGTTGCTGAATACAATGACTCAGTCCACAGTTCCACAAAATTTCCGCCCTCATATCTTCTATTTGGAAAGAAAGTTGATATTTCACCACTAAATGATAGTAACTGCTTATCCCTTGAAGAAAACAGGAAAATTGCATTTTTAAATTCTCAAAAAGGTTTTGAAATAAATAAAAAAAGGATTGATGAAAATCGCCGAGAATATACTTTTCGGAAAGGAGCTATGGTTTACATTGGAAACGGAAATAAATTAAATCGGAAGAAACTGGATCCAGTTCGTATTGGCCCATTTAAAATTATTCGACGCCTATCTTATAGTTTTTACGAAATTGCATCTGGAAAGAGAAAATCTAACCCCAATTTTTTCCATTGTAGTAAATTGTCACCTTTACCTTCTGGAAAGTGACTTCGGAGGGTATGGTGTAAGCTGGCAACCCTGCTGCCAGCTGCTCTGAGTGTAACCTTGCAAAGTGTCTAATGTTTATTGCCATTGATATGGAATTTATATTTAATTGTGTTTAGATTGTAGCGGATCGATATATTATATATCGGTATATATCGATTTTAGATATCGATATGTTTGTATTCGATCTGTCAGCTGTTTACAGTCTTTTATTTACGTTGAACTGTCATTCTTTTACTTGTTCAAAATAATAAACAAATAATAATAATAACGAATTGCCCTCGTCCGATCGTACCAGAAAGCTGTGGCAGGAAAATTTCGACATAATACACTCACTCGCGCACCCTGAAGCAAGAACCACAAAGCGGTTAATATCCTCAAAATTTGTCTGGAATGGGCTGAACAAGCAAGTTACTGATTGGGCGCAACAATGCCTTTGCTGCCAAAGGTCAAAGATCCATACTCATGTCAGGACTCCGCTACAAAGCTTTGAGCCAACACCAAAAGTTTTGGACACGTACACAGAGACCTGGTAGGTCCCCTGCCAGAGTCCCAGGGATATCGCTACCAGCTGACAATCATTGACCGATTCACTCGATGGCCAGAAGCAGTTCCAATCAAGGATATTGAGGCCCACACAGTTGCAAGAGCGTACGTGCAAAATTGGGTTGCCCGTTTCGGAGTTCCCAGTCAGATAACGTCAGATCGTGGTACCCAGTTCGTATCGGAATTTTGGGTGTCCATGTCAAACCTACTTGGCACAAGCCTCAACCCTACAATGGCTTATCACCCTCAGGCAAATGGTCTGGTAGAAAGGCTGCATAGAACACTAAAAGCATCCCTCAAAGCCCGCTTGACCGATCCGCACTGGGTCGATGAGCTCCCATGGGTCCTGTTAGGCCTTCGAACGACTCCAAAAGAAGATCTCAAGGCGTCTCCGGCAGAGCTTGTCTACGGAGAGACGGTCACGGTTCCAGGGGATTTCATTCCAGCATCCGCTCAAGGACCAGTGCAGGAGCACCTACGGAAACTCCGGGAGAAGGTAGACACTCTTAGACCAAAACCAACGAGCGCGCATGGTGCGGAGTGCCTACGAACTAACGTACCGGATGCTTTGACCTCAGCCAAGTATGTTTTTGTCACAAGGGAAGCCAAAAAACCTCTGGAAACCCCGTATGTTGGTCCCTTCGAAGTCCTAGCTCGAGCTGACAAGTATTTTACACTCCGGATTGGCACTAGGGAAGACAGGGTTTCGATTGACCGTCTCAAAGTAGCCATTGTCGACAGCGACACACCAGTGCCGGTCGCGCAACCTCCAAGACGGGGTCGAACCCCTAGGCCTTCCAAGTGCAGTTCAACTTGCAGGTGCGGACCACGAGGCTCAAGACCGCAGTGACTGGTTTCCTACCCAACCCTCCTACGCAGAGGTTGCAACAAGAGCCGGAAGAAAAACCAGGCTACCAGCCAGATATAGGGTTTAGATTTATTTCTGTTTCCTCCTCAATGACAGATCTGGGGGGAGGCATTGTAGCGGATCGATATATTATATATCGGTATATATCGATTTTAGATATCGATATGTTTGTATTCGATCTCTCAGCTGTTTACAGTCTTTTATTTACGTTGAACTGTCATTCTTTTACTTGTTCAAAATAATAAACAAATAACAAGTTAACGTGAACTAATTGCCGAGTTATTTGTAGTTCTCCAAACTCTACAAGATTTTTATTATCAGTTTTAATTATTATTAATTGTTCCTAATTTGGAGTGTAAACGTGTAATTTAATTTTTGTTCTTAAAATAAAATCACGTTGACTACAATCTTACATGAATAAAATTGTTATATGACTAAAAGTTTGCATTTCTCTTATATACCAACATGACATTAAACTTCTTAAATAACAAATAATAGCACGAATACCATTAATTTTTCCTTCCTTATACACATTAATAACAAGTTAAATATAAAATTACATCAAATTTAATGGTTCAATTAATTTTTTTTATGAAAATTAATTTTCAATCAACTCATTATAATACCTTGTCATCTTTCTTTTTATCTTCTTCGCCTATCTTTTTACCAATGGCAGTTTCTTCATCACCAACACCAAATATATCAGTACGTCGCTCTGCAAGCTGTTTTAAACTAGCCTCAATGGCAGAACCTATAAACAGTCAAACGGAATAAGATTAAATTGGACGATTATGAATTAAACTTCTTAAAATTAAAAAAAAAAAAAATAGTTTTACCGGGAGCATAAACATTTTCTTGGTTGATCCTATCTTGAATGGTTTTATCTCGCTGTTCAACCCAACGAGGATCTAGGAGACCAATCCTCATGTGTTCTTGAACTTTGCTGGCTGGTATCCTTTCTCCATTTATGGGAGATATTAAGAAATCATCCGTTGATTTAGCAGCTGACCTTGAGCCTAAATTGAAAAGAATAAATAATTTAGCAATCAGATTTTATTCTATCTCTAACAAACATGTAATAATTATAATGTTTACACAAATCATGCATCAGGAAATTCGTAGTTATTAATAACTAAACGAAAATTTGAAGCACTATCAAAGATACGAGATTTGTGAATGTCGAGAGTCCAGTTGAAGAGCAATTTAAGAGTGTATAGCTACGTTAGTTAAAAGCTTTGATATTATTTCATTTGTTCTCAAATGAAATTAAACCCTATTTTCATTGATATTAGATTGACGATTTAATATGAATCGTACAATTAATAAAAATCTGGAGTGGCATATACTTAACTTTACTATAAGTAAACATAAAATCAAACTTCTTGGGCATATAATATCCCATTTAGGGATAGGTCTAAATGGAAGATATTTATTAGTCTTTCAATCTTGGAGGAAGAACGGATAGTTATTGATCCACTTAACAATATATATGGTTATTTTTGTATATCGCACGACTGATGCATATAATATTACTACAGTTGTACTACTACTATAACTTGTATAACTACAGCAGTAATAACATTTGTGAAAACCGAAAGTGTAGATTTCGTGTTACCAAATAATCTCTGACAGGAAAACATGGCTTTTGTTCCAATAGCCATTGTTCCAATCTCGTATAGTTCACCTCACCTACTTCTACATTGAATATTTAAGACAAATTTTCCCATTTAAAACTTGAAAATATTCCTGTTTTGTCTGAAAATTTCCAGAAACATGTCGTTTAAAATAATTTTTAATTTTGGGACCTCAAAACATGTAATTCTGTCAAAATCTCGAGATGGATTTTTTTCACAATCACTATACTTTACTTATAGTAAAGTAAAAAAGAATAATTGATGTTCGTAAACCCAGGAAAAAGTACCATAATTTCGATATGAACTACTCACCTTCGTTGGTTGATTTTTTTTTTAAAAGTAGATGGTACCAAATTAGTATCAGTAGGACTGTAGTGTGATCACAAACTTTGAATACACACTCACCCACACACATCATCGGAAAAACTTCATAAAACGACTTTTGGGACCTCAAAACATGTAATTCTGTCAAAATCTCGAGATTGAATTTATTCACTATACTTTACTTATAGTAAAGTAAAAACAAGGAAATATAAAAATAAAATAAAAGTACATGAACTTAAGACTTAAAATTTGAAACTACAAACACCAATCCTAGCATAATAACAGTAAATTATTCTAATGAATGTTACAGGTAACTACTATCAATCTTCATTTACTAAACTTCAAGAACAATTAAATATCAATTTCAGAATTACAGTGTAAGACTCACTACATACCTAGAGAAACGCATTGGCAAGAACAAAGCCTCACCTAAATCATTCCTTAAAAAAAGCCTGCATAGGTTTATTTGATAAAATCTAAAACGTCAAAATTCTACTAAAAATTATGATATGGTACGATTTTTTTCGAGAGTTAAATTGAGGGTCTGTTAAAAAGCTACATCGTTTGACACTGATTTCTCAAGGAAATATTCAATCTCCCTAATGATTCTACCCTAAGCGTCCTACATTTTGTTTAACTAAAATACATTCAGAGTAGGGATCTTAAACAAGTATTTGACATCATACAGGTTCGGAACTGACTGCTTAACGTCCTCCGTCCCCCCTCCCCCGATGGTCTTCACCTCTCGTGGTTAAATCCCGCAACTTTGTTTGCTTATCAGGCTTATGATTTATTCGGACGAGGCTAGTCGCGGTTGGTTATAGTGGACTTAATTTGCCAGGCCTATCGCGATGCTGTTATCGTCTGGATGCTTCTCCTTCCTTTTCCCTATAACTTTTCTTGTAATCTCTGACCCCTTCCCTTACTTATTCTTTGTTATATATCAACTCTCTAGTAACTATTACTCTTATTTTTTCCCCTGTAACCTTGATGTTTATGTTTTCTTGATCGCTTTCATAAAGTAACCATCAGTCTCCTATAGACTACCGGGTTTATGTTTTATAGCTTTTGTTGATGTAGGTCGTGGAAGCCTACCTCCACGAAGTCCACCTTGGGCACTTCACGAGAACTGTCTCGTTTTCCCCTTCGTAAGGAGGCGGTTAGTTTAACGTGACGTGGCGAAGGGGCTCCAAGTTAAAAACCATCAACCTATTCTGCTTTATTATGACATGACTGAAAGGCTGAAGTGCACGAATAAATCAAAACCGGCTGAACGTCCTCTCCGAGGGTCGTATTCAGATTTCTTTCACCTACAGCATGAGAAAATCAAGGATCAGTATGAAAATCGAAGGCGGAACTCCCAGTCCAGAGTCAAGCGCGCAAGCCACTGGACTACTCTGGCTTCTAGAATCCGATTTTAAAAATTACCGTAGCTAACATGATCAAAACAAAACAACAGACCTCTAAAATATCTCATTCTCCTAAATATATACAAACTATTACCATGTATAATTTCAAATAATAAAAGTAAAATAAATTACTAAAAAATATCCACAAATAAATTGGTTGAACTAAATACCTGTTTTAGGATTATATCCTTTCTTGATTATAACTTTATCTGGAGTAGGTGGAAATGGAGGTTGAAGAAGTTTCTTTTCACTGCCTTTAGAAGAGGGTCCCTTAGTGACTCCTGGGACTGGTGGCTCTTTCTCTTCATCAGATTCACTTTCAGATTCTTCTTCCATATCTTGAACCTGAAAAAAATGGGTGGATTGATTATTAAATCTTGATTATACGATGATATACCTTTTGTTATAATTACAGCTACTTGTAAAAATTCTTTTCTCTTATATAACTAAAACAGCAAAGAAAGAAATGAGAAGATTAAACAATTCACAACCAAAATCGTTGGGGGAAAAGACCTCTTCTACAATAGAATAATCAGCATTTGTATTCTTTAGAGATGATATCCAGGATAGGCCAGGAAAACAGGGTCTCGCGTTTTCATTCACCTCACTTCACACTGTGAATAATAAACTGTGATGTCTCTCTCAACAACGCACTATTATCATGAAGTTTAGCTTTTAAAATAGATATGCAATTGAGCTCTTGGGAAGGCGCACCAAAGGAGGGAACATTTGAATAAAAGTGAAATGAAATATTGAAACGGTGAGAATACGGATGAAATGTGATGGGAAGAAGGAGCTTCAGAGATGCTGAATGAATAATCCTAACTGTTCCTCCCAGTAGAATATAAGGGACCCAAGTTTCTTGGTTCCTTCAATATAATAAATGTCACAAGACCATAATGGGATATAAATTACGTTAGATCTCAAGTTGCTAAGGTTCTGATATCTACATAGCCCCAAGTATATGGGGATATTATTTAAGTAGGTATGTATGTTTACCCTACAAAGGAAGTAATATCTAACGAGAAGATTTGTCGTTAATATCCCTGCATGAAAACTTATAAACTTTAGTAATAATTACTAAGCTAAATACGTGATCATTAAAGCACACTACCCGATCAATTGATGTTCTTCTTTTTTTTATACAGTACGCGCATGGCAACACGGTTTCAGGCATTAAAAAAAAAATACATAATTTCACATTTTCATTCACTTTTATTGATCAACTGTATTAAATTATAACATGAATGAATATGTTTAAGTTTGTACTAAAAATTATATTTGATTACATTTTTAAAACAATCTAGTAAAATACCATTCTTTTGAAATACCTATCAATCGACTAATCAAACCATATTCCTTTTTTTTCCTTTGAACTACTTCATGACAACACTGAGTCATTACTGAGGAAACCATACAATGTTGAACTTGCATGTTTTGATCCCGATCCTACTTTACTTGGATTCTATCATCTAAACTGGTTATACCGAATAGTTCTACACACTGAATAATCATAGATCACATTTCAACATTTATGTTACCATTACAAGGGGGTAATATATACATCAAAGATATGGTGAATGACACAGCAATATACTTTTCTGTGCAAGTTTTTTTTTTTTTTTTTTAGTTTTATTGGTTGTCGTTCAGATTAATAAGGATATAGAATTATTGCCCACTTTTTTTAAATTAAAACTTTACCTGTATATCATCAGAAAATGAAGGTACTTTCGTCTCAGCTCCAGGAGGAGGAACAGCACCACTTTCCCCAATTTCAGTTTCCATAGCTTCTTCTAGATCTTCGACGTCTTCATCAGCATCACCTTCGTCTTCACTTTCTGGTCCAGCCTCTTCCTCATCTCCCTCATCCTCCCTTTCTTCACCTAACCTTTCCTAAATGTACAGACATATTTTAAGATACAATACAGTACTAAATACCTACTTTCTTATTATTATCACTCGAACTATTCGGTTTTAATACAAAAATGCATGTACAATGTACTGATCCAGAAACTCGATGAAGATTAATATATACTTAAATTAAAAATAAATTTAGCAACTTTTGCTACAGTAAATAATAGTCATGTAGGAACGATAAGACAGCGATACACAAACGTCATAATGTTTAATAAGAATTCGAAAAAGGTTCGTAGAAGACCATGATCCAACACTTTTGTTTGATGGTCTCTGTAATCATAATACAAACTGAAAAAAATATGAAATATTTTACAGGAAAATGAATTTCAAGCATAAAAATGTAACGATACAAAAACTATACCCCTAATTCCAACAAAGAGGAAAATAAGCAAAACTTCTTGTGAAATCAAATATAGTACCTGCATGAGGACCCTTGCTCCAACTTCATCAGGCGTAGTAGGAGGGGGAAAGTTTCCAACCTCCCCTGGCATATAGTCTACTGTTTCAACAACCACGAAGTCATGCCAGTCTATCTGAGCATAAGCCACTAAAAAAATCATAATCTACGTCAATGAAAAAAAATGCAATATGATAGTTTAAAGATATTTGTTTATAATATAAAAGAATTATTGTTAGCAGTTAATCACGTTCTCATTTCATATTATTTTTTTTACTTTTACAGCATTGATATAAATATATAAACAACTAAAATATGAAAGCATTTAATTATTACATGTTTTCACTTTTTTTCAGTGAAGAAGGATCAATATTAATACTTGATACTCAATATTTTACTCAATTTCACATTACTTAATCTTTTCATAGATTAAGCATAATGTGAAATTGCTTAATTTAACACATTAAGCAGTTTCTAACTGAAAATTTAATTATATATTCCTACAATTCAGTACCTATATAAACTGGTTATAAAGATTTATATTACATACTGGTGGACTTTTTAATCAACTAACCAATAGTTCAACCACCTGCAATAAATTATTTTGAAATTAACTCAAATATAAGCGGAATAAACTGAATATTTAATATAAATAACATAATATAATAATGTAATATAAATAATTAATTCATAAATCATTTATGATTTGGTTAAAATAACTAAAGCGGTGTTATATATATTAGCGAAGGCAGTGGAGAGTGGAATAAGTCCGTTCATGTTTGTTGTTGGGATACAAGAATACACGTAACAAACTTCGGAAAATTTGAATAATGTTGAAAATAGACATCATGATAATTTCTTTACCATTCACTTAACTTTAAACGGATTGGCAGTAAAAAACAATAATTTAATCATTATAATTTGGTACTACCTAGAGATGACTGGGGTTATAAAGATAGCCGAAATATACAAATTGACTATTAAATGGGTTATATACTAATTAAATAAATAATTAATTAAATTAATTATTTAATCAATATTCAATTCATATCATATAATAATGTATTAATGAAATAAAAATAAATTATAATTATAAAAGTCATTTTGTATAAAAACTATGTCATATTTCATGATATTTTAACTAGAAATGATTTTTATATCTTAGATGTACTCGTATTACATCTTGAACATTACGAAAATTCTTTGGTAAAAAGACCTTCTTCAACTCTTTAAAATTTAATTTTTCAACAGGATCAGTATTATATATTTAACGGCTAATCAAGTGATACTAAAAAATCTTACACATTACCAGGCAAAGTTTCCTACAAAACTAACATAATAAATGGTATAAAAAGCAAAGTATTCCTGATATTTCATTTACACTACATTTTATTTTATACTAGCAAACGTACCCGTCTTTGACGGAATCAAAAATTCTATTTTACTTGGTATTCCAAAATATCAATTATAGTATTATACTAATACTATAATTAGAAATTATAGAATAAAGGAAAATACCATTATTAGTACAGTGTTAAACTAATGCCTCTGTATACACCACATTAGCTGTCTGTCCTTCAGGTTCACGGAAGAACAAACAGTTGGAACCTCTGACTCTTGAGCAAGTAAACTATAGTTGATCATGTGAGAAAAATTGGTCTCGCTAACTTGAATTCCTGCGTTTGATAAAGTCTCCCTTTGCTTTCTTAGTTAACGTCATTGACGTTAAATAGACTCTGACGGGACTTTGCAATCATTTCAACGGAAACAGACAGTGGCTCAGAATCAATGGTATGGGTGGTATACACACAGACTCCACATTCCACACCCAGTCATGATGACCGCCTCTACGGCACATCTGTGCAGAGCACGAACTCAGAGTCGTGTCCCGTTGCACATTTCCCGAGGCACTCAAGTTGCGTAACATGAAATTTGTTACTGATACTAAGTCACAGCATGATGATGCTCCTAATTGAAGTTTTTACTCATGAGCAGGCAGTCCAAGAGCAGTCACAGAGTCAAGAAATTCCTTAGATAATAAACTACTTCCTCATTACTAATCACTCTCTTTACTGACTTTTAAGTTCTATCTTCGGGTTGATATAGCGTAAGAACATGTTTGCTGATTTTTCCTGCCTGTTCATTAGTAAGACTTGAGCATTGCTCGTTCACAAAGCCATTTATTCTGAATAGATAGTACATCTTGAACTCTGGGACACACCTTGTCAATAAGCATAATATTCATATATTAGTATTTTGCTATAAGCAAATATTCATGTACGCAAATGAAATTAAAGTCAACTAACAATACCTAATTGTATATTTTCAAAATAAACATGTGTGTGTAGTTAGCCAAACACAACTTAAAAGTTCATAACTTCGCTGTATCATTGACTATTCCATCCATCCAAAGATTAGATTTTAAGTTAGACATACACAAATCTACAATCAAAGTTTCAGTTTTATATGTCTTATGGTGGCAATATTTTGTGGACAAACCGACAGACAGAAATTATTCTAAGGGTACATGTGGCTACTCTAAAGTATGAAACGTAAAGAAAACTTGAAATGAGTTAGTTCTAATTAACGTGCTCCCAGTCAACACCAGCACGCAAGCCACTGGGCTAATCTGGTTCCATACCTTACTTTATTACCAGTGTTCATATTACGCAAATATTAAATTAAAAAAAAAAAATGTTTTTCTGATGTAAAATGGATAAACCAACAAAGTCTCCACACAAATGAAGTTTTATTCAACGCGTTTCGAACACTTTGTGTTCATCATCAGGAAGACACCAAGGATGTGGTACTGACGGGTTGGTCCAATGAACACAACATTAGTTGTGTTCACTGGACCAACCCGTCAGTACCACATCCTTGGTGTCTTCCTGATGATGAACACAAAGTGTTCGAAACGCGTTGAATAAAACTTCATTTGTGTGGAGACTTTGTTGGTTTATCCATTTTACCTCAGAATGAGTAAATACCACACAATTACGGATTGCACAACTAATGATTTAAAAATGTTTTTATTGTATTTATTTATAATACATTTGCACTACTGTCATCGGCGAACAAGCAAGCTACTGGCTACCCTGGATAGATCCCTTTACTTTATTACCATTTTTTATATTATTCACATTTTAAATTCAAAAAAATGTTTGTTTGTTACATTTATTTATAATACATTTGCACTACTGTCATCGGCGATCACGCAAACCACTGAGCTACTCTGGTCCCATACCTTACATTATTACCAGTATTTTTATTAAGCAAATATTAAATTTAAAAAAAGTTTACAGTTATATATAATACATAGCAAACGTACCCGTCTTTGGCGGAATCAAAAGTTCCGTCATTTTTGGTATTCCAAAAATGTCATTAGAAACTATAGAACAGTAGAAAATACCATTATTAGTACAGTGTTAAACAAATGCCTCTGTATACACTACATTAGCTGTCTGTCCTTCAGGTTCATGGAAGAACAAACAGTTGAAACCTCTGACTCTTGAGCAAGTAAACTACAGTTGACCATGTGAGAAAAACTTGGTCTCGCTAACTTGAATTCCTGCGTTATATAAAGTCTCCCTTTGCGACTTAGTTAACGTCATTGACGTTAAATAGACTCTGACGGGACTTTGCCAATCATTTCAACGGAAACAGACGGTGGCTCGGAATCAATGGTATGTGTGGTATACACACAGACTCCCCAATACCACATCCAGTCATTATGTCCGCCTCTATGGCATATCTGTGTAGAGCACGAGCTCAGAGTCGTGTCCCGTTGCACAGTTTTGGGGCACTCTCGTAACATGAAATATGTTACTACTGCTAAATTGCAGCATGATTGGCGCTCCTACTTTAAGTTTTTACTCATGAGCAGGCAGTCCAGGGGAAATAAATTTAGAGTCAAGAAATTCAATTAGATATTGAATTGCTTCTTCATCACTAATCCAATCTCTTTACTGACTTATAAGTTCTTTCCTCGGCTTCATATAGCGTAAGAACTTGTTTGTTGATTTTTCCTGCCTGTTCATATTAAGAGTTGAGAATTGCTCGTTTACAAAACTATTTACTCGTAATAGATAGTATATCCTCAACTCTGGGAAACACCTTTTCAAAGATGTCAAATACGCAATATATTCATATGCTCCAATGAAATTAAAATCAACTAACAATACCTACTTGCCACACCTGTGTATTTTCAAAACAAACTTGTCTGTGAATTTAGGAAAATACGCTTAAAGTCCTATAACTTCGTTTCTGTACCGAATTATGAATCTATTTAGAGCCCGTATTTTGACAAATCCAGTGTCAAAGTTTCAGCTCGCCATGTCTTATGGTGGCTGAGTTTACTTGTGACAAACGTTTTTGCTTTAAAAGTCCATAACTTCACTTCTACGTTGAATTTCCAATCAATTCAGAGCCTATATTTTAAGTTAGACCTACACAAATCTACTGTAAAAGTTTCAGCTTTATATGCCTTATGGTAGCTGAGTTTACTTGTGACAAAGTTTTGCGGACAAACAGACAAACCGATAGAAATTTTTCTAAGGGTGGATTCGGTTTCTCCAATGTATGAAACGTAAAGACAACTTGAAATGAGTCAGTTCTAAGCAATGTACAGACAAAATCATTATTTTATTTATATAGATTAGCTCTGAGAAAGATTCACAGATTAAAAAAATATGAGTTTCAATTTCTTTTCACAAAAAATTACTTTTTAAATTATACATAGTGAATTATACAATATGATTTTTGAATTTCATAGAATAACAAAGCTTTATGAAATTAGGCTATTATAATTTGTTTATTATATTATTGGAATTTAATCCACGACAACATGTAATCCATTTCAACAAATAACAAAACAATAACTATGGTGTATAATGGAAGATTTTTATATTGCTGAAAAGCACTCAACCTCTCTCTTTTTCTAAAGCTAATTCTTCTTTTCTTCTTTGTGCTTCCTGATGTTTTATCCAATCTGCTCTGTACTTAACTTGTTCCAGTACATAAGTAGAACATGCAGAATCATCTTTAAGTTTCCCCATAAGATCTTTAGGAGGGATGAGTATCTAAAAAAAATATAAAAGCAACTTAATAAAAATTATTGCAATGCTAGATAAATTATCGTAAAAATACATAAATATATATCCAAGTGAGTAGTCTATTTTATGTTGATTCTAAAACTTCTTTTTCAATACTAACCACATTTCATCACTGCTCACTACTATACATTATATTCCACACATAACATTCCATTGCTAACGCATTATATTTTCACAGTATTATTTTTAATGCTTTTCTTTTAAGGAAATTATCGCAAAAATAAACAATTATAATTATAAATAAACACAAATTTTATCAAACATTTCACTAAAACTCCATATTTATCACCTTATCTTCCCAGTCATACTTTTATGGATATACAATTCGTACATTTGATTGAATATGATAATATAAGTTAAGTTTAATATAATGTTTAACTTTAGTATATTTACGAAATTCATTTAATTCAGTCCATTAATTTAATTTATTGTTTAACCTTTCATTCACACTCCATTCCTTATTGGGCCAGAATCTGATAATAACTTTAAAAAGCAATATTTCTGGCTTGAATTAATATCTTTTGATTCATTAATTTGGCTAACATACTGAACATTTACTTTGGTATATTGCTCAAGAAGTTTCGTAAAGTATTGAAACAATGAATGTTGAGGCCGAAGAAAATCAAATTGATAATTTCTTTGTTCTCGATTTAATAAGTTTGTTAAAAATTGTCTTCCATTTCTAGCAGCAAACTGCGCCGTCAATTTCACGATGTCTCTAAAACAAAAGAAAAAAAAAACAATATATGCTGTTTTACTTAAAGGTTAGAAGTAACTCAAACATTTTCAAATCATGCTTACAAATCTAAAGCAGATATTGATGGTGGGTCAGCCATAAATTCAAATTCTACAGGAGGATCTTTTGGCACAAAGGGTTGTTCAATTTGTTTTAGAAGTTCCTGTTGCTTTTGCTGGGTTGCTACAGCAACTGTTTTAGGTGGAGCAGGAGAGATGGTTGCTGATATTGCCTCTATATAAGAAATTGTTCAAAAAGAAGCATTATTATTTTACACACATATTTAAAAACTTCTCAAATCATATCAAACTTTGTATTATATTGAAATAAAGAAAAAAAATAATAAACACAGAGAAAAACTCACTTCTATTTCGACATCTGTCTTCATAAGAAGTGATCTGCTTCAGTGGCAAGCAGTAACTGAAGGCAGTTTTAATATTTTAGAAAAGAATGAAAAAAAATTATTAATTAATATTGTTGAATCAAGGAGTACCATTTCTGCTGTCGATATACAAAAGTGGTTTTGAATTTAGATCTGGTATTAATTTTGATACTAGTTTTTATATCCAAATATATATCCCAGAGTCTAAAACACAATAAGAAATTCAGGAAATCGACTAAGATCTTTCGACCAACATAACTGGTCTTCGTCAGTCACTAAATAAATAGAGTCCTCTTTAACTGATTCTTCATCATCAGTACTGCGTATCCTCTGTCTAGAACCAGATGTCGGACGAAAGATCTGTGGTTTAAACGTTTAATTTTTTTCACGATTTCAGTGTAAAATTTTAATATATATATATAAACATTTACACCAAGGTAAGAATTCACAAATGGAACATAGATCTATGACTAAAATAACTGGTACGTGACGTACAGTGACTGGTACGTATTCAGTGACGTGGAATTTTCGACTATTCTAATGATGATATCGGGGTTTCCCTGAGTTATTTGGCAGCTTCCTCGTAGGTCCTTGAGGATGAGGCTACTAAGCTTAGATCCCCTGTCCTTGATTTCTTCATCTCTGAATTAGTCTTGCTAGACTATTCTGTAATTTATAATCTACTTTTCCTGCTATAGGAGTACCCAATTTTCCAGCTAAATAAATGGCTTCCTGAAAAACGCTGTCCATTCACCAAAGCGTAAAGTGTTGAGGAACTTAAAAAGAAGGTCTAATATTGTGTAAACTAGAATAGGAGATCAATGTTTAAAGAGTCGGGTAAGGTCATATCTTGAAAAAAAGAAAGATGGAGCTCGCATTGATGTCTACGAAAACAGGAAAAGATGAGATTTTTTCATTATGGGACAAACTGCAGCAGTCTGTGTCTATAATAAGTTAACAACTACTTTAGTTCGAAACAATAAAGCCGTTTTCATTTAATACATACTAAACGATGTAGCTGAAGTTTTAAATTACCGGACGTTCAATTTCTGAATAACCATAAAGGTTACAATGAAAAACACTGTGACTAAGCAATAAAACATAACCATGGTGGTGAAAATTCTTTTATATAACGTACTAAAATACTTATGAACAAACCGATCAACACAAACTAACTCTAGACATGCTAAAATTGCAGTCGCAGTGAGTGAACTTGATTTGCTTGTATTTAAAACAAATTATCCATTACATATATACATAATGGACATATTTCACCAACTCGTGAGTACCTTGATGACATGTTTACAATCCTGATATTAGAATTTCTGCCGTGAATTTATAATACTGAATGCTATGAGTAAGATTCTGCCAGACTGCATATACATGTTAAATTTAAAGATATATGTCTAAACATCATTGATAACACATTTACAATAACATCAACAAATTAGTTAATTAAAATAAATAACAAAACTAACTGAAAATTGGTAACATGGGTTGATAAATAAATTAAAACAAAATTACCCTTTCCTTCTTTGATTTCTTTAACCTTATGCTGATAGTATGCATTATAAGGATCTCCTATATTCAAAAAATTGAATTTGGGATTCCCTAATTCATTTTGTCGTATTCTTGATTCGAATTCCGGACCATTCCTGGCGACAAAACTTGCAGTTTTATCAACAATATCTGTAAACGGTTAAAGGAAATACGAACAATATTTAGACTTAAAATATAACATAAAAAACATAAAATATAAAAATATTTTATAAACACCATAAATAGACTACTAAATAATATTACAACATTTCAAATTATACAACAATATAAGGAAATAACTTGACTTCCTGGTAATGAAAATCAGTTTACAAGGTATTTCGTTCAACAGACGTTATCAACAGACATCATAAAGTTTTCGATCTTTGCCAAATATAGTAAAATTGTTCACTAATTTCTCACACATATAAAAGTATAAAACTTTTACTAATATTAAATATACAAAATACAAAAACTTATACATGATATTGAACAATCATTTCCGTACTTAAAATAAGCTCAGTATAGACTAGTTGGGTACTGTTGGTAAGATCAGCGTTGAAAAGAAAATCTGTTTCAAAAAACCAATTGGGTTGTTCTGTTTACAAAATATTTCACATCATAAATCCAATTTTAAAATATAACAAGAAATCAAATAGTCATATATGATAGTTCTTGTTAGTTACTTTATTATAACTATGACATGTGAAAACTAAAATCTGAAAAGGCTTACACTACAACTTTACTTCAAGTAAACATAATATCAAATTAGTCCACAATGAATTAAGTTTAGGTTTTATTTTAATGTTTATATCTTGTACAAGTAATATCAAACTCTCTGGTAATTTATTAAATTCATAGATATCAAATTTAATAATCTCCTTTCTTTTATTATAACTATATACATTTTGTCAGTTGTATCAAACTTCAAATCATGGATATAGATCAAAGTGACATGTTACTGTTATTATTAAATTGAGGCACACGTCCAATATATCTGGTATCTGGCTTTTCCAATTGTCTTTCATCTTCAGAAACTCCAAGGTATTCGCGTACCTTTAAGGGTTTCTTCTTTAGTATTTGGTTTTTGAGATCTATTTTGAGATGGGTATAATGACTGTTTTAGCTGGACTTATATCCCGATCATTCTGCTTTACCTATCTTTCAACAATTTGAAGATAAAGCGTCATAAGCACAAAGGCTGAATCATCAAGTATTCATCTTCTTAAAATAAAAAAGTCATTTTCATATCTCTGAGTATCGTAACATTGATTATTCACAGTATGTAGAAGGTTATCCTCAAATAATCACCAGAATAGAGGCGACAGAACAACTCCCTGTATTGTGTTCATCTTCTCAAAATGTTCATTTCTGAATATAATTTCATTATAATACGTTCAAAGATTTCACCTGTTATCGGGTTCAAAAGCTTTGAAACAAAGTCAAAATCCTTACATTTTATTTCAAAACATACCTTTTTTTTTATTGAAAAATGGTAAAAATTTTACCCCTTATTGTAAGCGTTAGTGTTATAATATTCCCGAAATTTCAAAATTCTAGAGTAACTAGTTAGCTTCCAGCCACTACAAACCATCACAGATCTACCACAATCTCGCTGACAGAAGCTAAAAGGATGTTAAATCAGTATAAAACTATGCTTCACAAATTTTAATTTATTAACTGAGCCATTTTCGAAGTTCAAAAAACCTTTTAGATCCCCCAGAATGACAATAAACGCTTTTTTTTCATCAATACGTATCTGCACTACCAAGAGAGTAATTATAAAAACTAAATGTGTGTATTAGAGTGGAGTAGGTGTGTTATTAGTGGAAAATCATAAATTTCAAATTTCGGTCTTCCATATGTTCAAACCGGTCCTTCAGGAAATCAAGGTTTATGGATGATTCCATACAACAGGAAAACACTCCACTGCTCTCAAAATCATTTTCTAGTTGCCATTAGGGGCGATAGAACAACTCCCTCTATTGTGTTCATCTCAAAATATTCCATTTCTGAATATAATTTCATTATAATATGTATACCCATTTAAGATGGGTATAATGGCTGTTTTAATTGGACTTATATCCCGATCATTTTGCGTTACCCATCTTTCAACAATTCGAAAATAAAGTGGCATAAGCACAAAGGCTGAATCATCAGCCATTATCAAACGTAAATTCCAAATTTACTTTGATAGACTAGTGTCTTTCAATGTTTTTTTGCCCAAACATTGTTTCCTTGAACAACTTTTTAAGATGTCTCCGAATGTTCATCACATCAATGATAGTGCTATTAAATTCTAAATATTATCAAGAGCAATGTTACTTGGTTTCAGTTCCTAACATATCCTGAGTATTCCTTTTAAAAGTAAATTAGATACCATAGAGGTCTGATATTTTCATGAATGACCTGCATATTTTTTTCCGAAATGTAAGGAGTTATTGACCAACTCTTAACATAAACGACCAAGGCATGTGACAGTTTAATTACATTTACAAGTAATTTCAGTATCCATTTCCATAGGGACATTAGCTATTACAAATTTCTACTATTTAATGAAGTACAGATATGATAACAGGAAATTATCATTAGCAACTTAACAATTATCAGGAGGAAAACAACTTCCTCTAACCACCAAATCTTCATATACATAACTTACAATCAGCATTTCCCATTAAGCCAAAACAATTTCTCGAGATTTCTTTAAACCTTTTTCAATCCATAGGTCCATTTCTCTTAAAACTAACTAAATTAATAAGCAAATTACGAATTCACAAGAGTAATTTAAGTAGTTATCCTAATTTACAGAACACTTTTATAGATCCTTTTTTATAACCACTTTAATAATTATCAAACACATTAGTACAAAAGTCATCAACATATTGAACATATTATTAAGTCATAAAATCTTTATTAAACAGATTTAGCCCACAATTTTTACAATTCCCTTCTCATCCTGTTAAACATACCACAGATTAACAACGTAATTTAAGTCAGAATCAACACAGAAAGGATACTTCGTACCTCTGGGGGTGGATAAATTATTCCAACAATGGGTTGGGATGTCGGTGGAGGTGAAGCCTCTTTTTCAGGAACTACTACAGGAGGCAACGAAACATCAATTGACGGCATTTTTAGTTATTTAACTTAACTTCAGATAAACAAAAAAAGTGAAACAATCTAATCCATCACAAAGTAACCTATCTAAGGTTGTATGTTTGAAAACTTAAACAGAAAAACCTTTTACAGTGTTG
Organism: Hermatobates lingyangjiaoensis; assembly: GCA_026182355.1. Classification (NCBI taxonomy): domain Eukaryota; kingdom Metazoa; phylum Arthropoda; class Insecta; order Hemiptera; family Hermatobatidae; genus Hermatobates; species Hermatobates lingyangjiaoensis. The sequence continues at coordinate 6,404,495 of JAPFBL010000106.1, read as the reverse complement.
ACTTCAACGACTAGTTAAAGTTGTTCCTAAATATATATTTTATTTTTCACTTCTAAAAAGAGTTTACTAAATAGCTAACAGTTTTCCTAAATGATAGTTTTAAGTTATAATATCATTATAAAAACATCTTTTTATTAGGTTGGTAATTATAATTAAATGTAAAAGTTAGTACTTATAAATAAAAAGGGCTTTTTCTGTATTTTCCATCAGATATAAAGTCAGTATTTAAATAATGACCCATTTCATTATACATTTTTAAATGTTAAATTCCTTGATTTATTAATGAGTCTTGATTAAAATATTACTAATGCTACTAATGAACCAAATTGATATCACTTTTGTAGGTCTTATAGAGTTCCATGTGGATTACTCATTAGATCGTAGCTGCGCCTAAATCTGCAAAAGTTATAAGCAATAAAATATGTAAAGAATTGTTACAAAAATTTTCAGATTCAAATATTTGAAGTCCAAATGACATTAGAGAAATCTGAAAAAATTATCGTTTGAAAAGTTATTCTGTACATTTATTCGAAACATTTCTCTCTATGATATCATCTAACCCTTAAAATCTTTAAATACTGTAAAAATGGTGTTTGCATTTTGTTTACATTTTCACATTCTCATGACAACGTAAGACCTATTCTTACCAAACAGTTTTGTATGAATTTTGCTTCCCAAAAAAGTTTCATTCCTTTACTTGTCATTCTATTGCTGTATCTGTAGGTTATCATGAAAAACACTTCTATTGATAACAATTATAATAGTTGTGCAAATTGTGCACGTCCTGCAAGCAACAATTCTCTTCACTAAACTGTCCTTCACTCCCCTGAGGTGATAATAAAAAACGAATTAAATATTTAAAATTGAATTAGTAAGCAAGTTTGTTTACTTAGTTTAAACATATATTCAAGGTACAATAAATCTCTTTAAAATGAATAATCAATGTCAATTAAATTATTTTATACCAAAGGTATTCATTCTAACAAGAAAGATAACTATTATACAAAAAATGTTTTCTCATCAATCGATCAAAGTTTTTAATTTTATTGCAGACTGATTTCATTATAAAAATAAACAGATGTAAGTTGTATATAAATTAGTATGTACATAAATGAGTAATTTCATAAGATTTTAATTTATTGTGTTTAGAAGACCATACAATCTTAAGTGTCTACTGTAAAACATCAAAAAACAAATTAATCGTTATATATAAAAGTTCGTGAGTTTGTTTGTTTGTTTGTTCACCCATTTCCTGTGGAAATGGGGACCTGAAATTAAATATATATTATTTATTACCTGAATAATGTTAAATAAAGGAAAATTATCACAATATTCCCAAAATTGGAGCCAGGGTAGCAAGTGACTTGCGTGCTCGCCGATGACAGTAGCACAAATATATTAAACAATAAATGTAACAAAAAAATATTTGAATTTAAAATTTGAATAATATAAACAATGGTAATGAAGTAAAGACATGGATCCAGGGTAGCTAGTCGCTTACGTGCTCGCCGATGACAGTAGTAAAAATGTATTATATATAAATAACAAAAAAAATTAATTTAAAATTTGCAAAATATAAACATTGGTATTAAAATAAAAGCATGGAGTAAGAGTAGCCCAGAGCTTGCGTGCTCGCTGATGACAGTACTGCAAATGTATTATAAATAAATGTAACAAATATATAATAAACTACTACATTAAAGGTTAAAAATGAATAATTTTACAAAGAAACTTTAACACAACTGTCAGATAAAATTCGAATGTTCTAAAGGTAATACTAGGTAATATCATAAAGACACATTCCTTTCATTAATGTTATTTTATGTTAGGTAAATAAATTGAATAGTTTAATTTACAATTTTTGTTTGTTTTCAATATATTTCATTGTGTATTATATAACTTGAATTGATGTTTTATTTATTTATATGATAAAATAAATAATTTTTTTTACTTACAAATGATTTTTATTTTGCTAAATATACTTACTGTGAATATATTGAATCATGTTAAGAATACTGTATCAATAGCTTGGGCCATATAAGAATCTGTATCCATGCCTTAATAACAAGAAACAACAATTAAAATTATCCCTGTCAATCATGTTCAGTGAATTAATTTTAATACCTATTGTTATAATTTCCTAGTGACACAAAGGGTCACGGGTAGTCTAATGTTAGATAAAAGTTATCCAGTCAATAATTGTTATTTTCAAACAATTTACCCATGGTTTATAAAAAATATTTTCTGTTGATTAACCAAGGATAAATTATCAGGTTGGCCTAGTGAACCCCGGAGTCCAGAGATGAGCACGTTGCCACTGGGCTAAACTTGTTCCCTAATGGGAAATAAAATATCTTATACCACTCCTCAGGGAGAATGCAAAGCATTAAGTCCATATTATGTATCAAGTTTTGTTTCCATTGATGATATCATCTAAAATTTTTTGTTGGTCATTTTCAAGAATAACTAAAAGGGCCTATTAGTAGTCTGTCTAATTTTTAACACTTATTATTAACCAAGTTAAATAAATAACTGAAAAATACAAAATGGTTTATTAATTTCATAAATTATTGGCGTTATACATTTTTGTTAATTGATTAGATAGTTTGTACTGATCTGAATTAATAGTTTGACAATATAGTAAACTAATTCAATTCTATCTGATAAGTAACAGCGCTCAAATATAATTTTAAGTAAAAACGATTACTTATGTATATCCAGCTGAAACTAAAAATACCTATATAAGTACATACGTACGTACGTAAGTAAGTACGTACTACACTCAAAAAGTTGATGAGATATGACTATATTATATGCTATTTATAATACTTTGTTTATAAACTTGGGTTTTGCATGGATTTTGGTTTAGTACGTAGAAAACATTGAAGAGGGATATTACAGGTTCTTGAAGATGTAGAATTGTCAGTATAAAGGAAACTATTACTAATATGCTGAATTAACTAACAAACAAGTCTCACATTCCATCTCTAGAACAACTATGAAAGCAAAGACCTATAAGCGTGGGAATAGAAACAATCAACCACTGTGTTACCTTTATCTGCTTTAGCAGATATTGTATCACATTGACCTCCTAAAAGAACTATAGGTCCAGTCACAAACTGCACACTACAATAGAGTAAATCGTCTTGTATAACAACCTCAAAACAGACAACGGAATTTATATACATTTTATTCAAAAATAAACAAAAACATGTCACAGAAAACTAAAGATGAGTTTCTTATTATTTGCAAACGTCAGATGAAAGTCCGTTACAAAGTTGTCAACTTGCTAGCCTAAGATATTTTTCAAATATATATATGAATAATTTCGACTGTACCTAAGTTGTTTGTTTAAGAGTTTAAGGTTATTGGCAATCTTACTAATAATTAATTATTCTTATCCAAAAATTCTTCTTGTTCAACACTTCTAAAATGACGCTAAACTCTAGAGCAATCATAGGTGGGCTAAGACTACTACAGTACAGATGCTGGTGAACACCGTTAGAAGAAAAGGAAGATCTATAGCGAGGTGATGTGATGAGCTAGACGAATTCTGTGAGAAGAGATTTTTGCACGAAGGTGATCACTTCTGAAATGGAATATTAGCATTTATTCAATGATAATCTGTTAGTAAAGGATATCATTGAATAAATAATTGCAAATACTGCTCCTATTGATAGGACATAATAGAAATGTGCTACTACTACGTAGTACGTGGCGAGTAGGACAATATCAATTGAAGAATTTGTTATGGGTCTCCTGTATGTCAAAATTTTATCAGTAATTAAATGTTTGGATATATTCCATGTTAAAAAATATTAGTGTGTAAAATAAAATAATTGAATGTTAGAATGATTTGTATTGCTGAAATTTAAAAATAAAAAAAACGTATAATTTTTATAGATAATTTAAATGTAATCAATGGATCAAATGCAATAGTAATACAATTTAAAGAATAGGCATACTTTTAATTTTGTGTATGTTTTATATGAAATATTAGTGTATGATGGCAGCAAGTATTCTCTCAAACATATAGTGTTAAAGTGAGCAGCAGCTTCTGCATTGACAACTTTTTTGCTGAGGTTTTCTAAGTCTTCTAACTAGTTTACGGTGCGTCATTATTATGAAGTTATTTTCCAAAGAAGTTCAGGTAGAAACATAAAGATGTAGATAATGAGGTGATACACTATTTTCTACGAGTATTTAAATCACTTAATGAAGTATGGAAGTATTGCGTTCCGGTCAAAATTTTATATAGTTTTCAACATAAATAGACTTTCAAAGTCTCCTAAAATACAATAAAATAGGTTTTACAAATTGGTCTGTGTATGCCAGCAGGATATGTAAAAAGAAAAAATGGTTATAATCACCAAATTTCTTATCAAATACCTGTTTTAGTCATGAGAGAGAAAAGTAAGTTCAATACCAATATTGTATATTTTATGGTACGTAATCTGAAAAAGCTTCAGTTTTTTGTAGAAACCTATCTTCACGATTTTGATTAAAATCGTTGTGGTTTTGTTTTTTTGTCGATATTAATATGTATTGGATGCGATCAGGCTACAACTTTCTAACTAGGTAATTCAGAATAATGGAATGGTTGAAAAATGTTCTGGAATAGGGATAAATTAACTTTTTAAGTTGATTTGGAAAGGAAACCAAAAGAAGTAAAATATACATAATAAATATTAAATTTGATTAAACTAATAAACAGAAATTAAATAGTTCTTTGGCAAATAATAAGGAAACAAAATACATAAACTGACAGTTATCTTGCAATCAGCGCTTTAGTCAGTTACCATGTGTTTTAAAAGTGTTATGATACTATTTAATTTATTTTAGTGAAATTTATAAATTTTAAATTGTTAATTATTAGTATTAATAGTTATTTTTTCAATTATAATCTCTGTTCAAGTTTATAGGAAACATTCTTTATTTAGATGAATTTAACTTAAATTCTTAAAAAGTCTATACATATTGATACGACAAGGAAATGGAAGTGGTGTGGTATCTCAAACCAGATTTTTTATTACCTCTATTCTTGATTTTGTAGGTGTCATATAAACGCCGAACGAACTATACAGCTAAAAAGTAACCCTTGAATTTATTGGATTAAGCTCACAAATTCCTTTCATATACTACATATTTATTTAAAATATGAAATGATGGTTCAAACGAAGAATACTGTTGATAATTCAAACAACACTTACCGAATAGAAGAGAAGATAAATCAAGAGAGATGTGTTCAGTCTTGTTTTGTTCTTTGAAATTCTACAATGGAACTAAAATAGTTTGACCAAGAAGAGTCCTAAGCAGTTAACAAAATTCTATTTGTTTTCATAGCCTTATTTTAGAATTTCATACTTACTTTCTATGTTAACTTTTACTCCACGGCCATTATAAAGGTGCACATCTACATCTTGGTATCAAATTGGCTTGTTGGAGACATGATGAATAAAAGATACTGAGGAATAGAAATTTGGATAAAGTTTGTAGGAAAAGGTATAGCTCTTGTTTACCATGAGGGCCAAATAACAATTTTTATTAGCAACAATAGTGTTGACCATAACAATTTATTACAGATGGTATATATTTGAACAATGATTCATGCATTTTAACAAATTAAATATGCGACATTAGAGAAGTCAATAAATATACACTTTCACAGCAAAAAATAAAAAAAACTGTTTTTACAAATTAAAAAAAAAACATACAAGTCTACTAAGACTATTAGGAAGTTAACATAATTTATAATCATCACAGTTACTCCTGTTTAGAATAATAAAGAAGTACTAGAATATTTATATTATTGATATATTTGCTGCTGGGACCCCGTTGGTCCTAACTGTGATGGATCTTCGAAATGTTGTGGAGGCCTAAACTGATCTGCTTGCATACGAGTAAATAATATACCAATACCTTCAATCATTGCTAATAACACACTTCCAATGATAGCACTACCAAACATGGCAGCAGGTCCATTTCGAGCAGCTAGTACTGCTCCTGTTGCACCTGCACTGATAATAGAGTTCCATGGATCTTCTTTCTTTCTAAAGTGAACTAATGTACAGTCTATTGTTGAAAACATGCCACCCCACACAGCAAAACTCCCAGCCACCATAGGAGCTCTCTGCTTGACGGCCGACATACTTCCCTATAGGAACAAACATCTTAATCACTTCGAAAAATAAAATTTAATTTATGGAAAAATTTACCATGGAAGCTTATGACAAAATTATTTACAATTATAAATGAGCTTTAATGTTATTACAAACTTTTAATAACACAACAGAAATATGAGTATTGTTTGATTAGCAGCCATTAATATAAACTAATCCATGATCGCATGAAGGGATGGACACTGAGAGGACATATTAGTATAACTAATCGGATACTGGTAATTAAACATCTATCCACCAAGATAAACTTTTATTTATTTTATCTAACTTACAATTTTATCATAAAGCAAAAATTTCTTCATATCATACTAGTGTTAAAGATTAAAAATGATACACAACCAACCTTTTATTAAGAAAGTATTGTAAACTACAATAACACACTATTGAGCTGAAACTTATTAAAATACCTTTTCCTAGAAAAAAAAAAAGCTAGACCTGGTTTGAATCCAAGATCTTGGAGGTTACTTGTAGTAACACTCCAAGGGTTACTTGTTCCCGCCACAAGTGATAGTGGATAAACACTATGGCAAATATATAACAAATACGTTAGGTACCTACCTACATCTTCATTTACACATTTATGATGAAACACCATGAAAACCTTACATTAGGAATATCAACACTCACAATTTCCATAGCAATTTAGCTTTGCTAAATACTCACGACTAATCGTCGATTGAAACCACTCGGAGCATTTCTGAAACCTTTTATGGACTGAAATACAGCACCACCGATTGCTCCCATAGTAAATGCGCCGCCACAATCATCTACTATTCTCCAAGGACATGGCTCCCGAGCATATTCTTCCATAGTTGGTAGGTATTAACCCGGACTTCTAAAAAAAATACAATTAAAATTGAGTTTACAAGAACAAAGAAATCAAATTCAAATATACGACAGAGAGTTAATGTTCACGTGATTGAGAAATATCAACAAATGTTTTCTTACCTAAATTGTACACTATTTCAGGATTATCATAGTAAATTGAGAACATTAAATAAAACACTTAACTAAGAATTAAAAATATATCACAATAAACTGAAACCACAAAAGAAACCGCAATAAGCAATACGAATATAAATATGTAAGTTACCTGAAATGAGAATTTCCTTACGAATGACTCGAATAACAACGACTGATAATGTTTAACCCGGAAATTACTAGCTGATTATGAAGTTTATATTATGACATTATAATTTACTGTTTTCAACCGAAAGGAATAAAACTGATCCGTTCGATAACCGCGAAGAAGGTAAATTACAGTTTTACCAACAAACCTTACAAAAATTTCAAGGTCAAGCTCTATTTGACAATAAATTTCAGAAATATTATAACTAAAAAACTGGTAATTTACGTGAGCTAATAAAAGTTTTGATTTCATAGAATGTTTTTAATAGTCTCCCTTCGATATTTCTTCTATTGAAGTTTAACTGTGTTTTTCTTTTTTTACTGATAGAAATTCTTGTAATAAGAATTTCATTGTGCAGTTTTATAATCTTAATGTTGAGCAATATTTGTCGACTTTTTGTTATATTTATTTTATGTTTTTGAACGAAATTATTTATGGAGAGTTATTATTAATTCTATTTATAAAGACTACACGTCATGAAGTTTTGTTTTATATATATATTTATTTATGACTCCAGTTGGGTTTTTGACTCTGACGAAGACCGCTTGTTACGGTTGAAAGATCTTAGTCTTGTTTTCCCATTTCTTATTGTGGTTTGATCATTGATTGTTGTTTCACGTGTTTATGTGAAATCTTTTTATATATTTATTTATATTGGATTATGTCGTTCGATTTGATAGTTTTAGTGGTCTTTTCTATTTTTGTCATGCATGATGATTTCACGGTAAAGCAAATTAACGAATAAATTAATTAAAATTTTAGAATATTCACTAAAAAAAATCGAGGACTTACATTTATCCTTCTGGCCATACGTTAAACAGTATAGCTAATGACGTAAAGCTAAGGTAGCTAGTTCTAACTGATATCAAGCAGTTGAAAAGGTTAATTTCACCGATATTTAAATGTTTAAATAAAATTATAACTAAAAAGGTAATATTTAAATGCATTTTGAATTTCTATCAGAGTATTTTAACTATTATTGCAGAAGAGTATATCTTGTACATAAAATGGGTCTTCAAACAGTCGAGTAAACGGAAACTTCATTTTTTATGCAATAGTGAAGAAATCTTTTATAAGAAGTCCAGAGACGTTGGTAAAGCCATCTTGATGCCCCAAAAAATACATGAGATTTCTTTAAAGAATATTAATAAATTCAAAAGAGAATTTATTTCATTTCTTTGAGTATGCAACGCAATGTAAAGTAAGTACAATAAGATAATTAGACCACTGTGTTTAGAGATCATTCAGGCTTTATTACTTATTTAATAACTAAAGCTTGTTATTTTAAACCGCTGCTACTAGACGTTGTAGCGGTGATTTAGTTCTTACTGGTTATATACTAGATGCCCAGGTACATGGTAGATGACAACAGGCTGTTTAATTCGGCCCTTTTCATTTTTCTATGAGAAACCAGTATAAGATATCTGTTAAGACAAAGTCCCAATAATTTGGTGTTTTTAACTGTTGGGAATTTGTTAATAACAATTATCGGCTTTTGTGAATAAAATACTGATGAAACCTGGGATAATAAATGTAATTGTAAACAATTTTTAAAATGTATGGTCCTGATATAATAGAATAAAAATAACTCGGCCAGTTTTCCAGCTTAGAATCCAACTCAATGTTAATGTTTTGGAACATCGCAAATAAAGTGGTTAGCAACAGTCTAAAAACGCTGAAAGAAAACAGAATTTTTGAGATACATGCAGGGATTGTGAACTGACTTAATGTTCACACACTTAAGGGTGTTCTTATTTGATTTAAGCAGCACAAATATTTAATCTCTAAAGAAAAAGAACGCATGCTTTATTCCAACATATTAATAACAGAAATACAAAACGATAAATTGAGAACAACCTAGGTTAGGTTAGGTAGCAGTGGTAGTCCCACAAGGGAACACACTTAGGCCGAGCATTGGCCCTTTGTGATACCACACAATGAAGATTGATTCTACAGTGGGAGTCCTAAATTTTGCCTAACTCAAGTGTATTTAGAGTAGGAATCTTTAACGAGTACCTGACATCGTACAGGCTCGGGACCGACGGTTGAACGTCCTTCTTCGATGGATGTCGTGTTCAGATTTATTCACCTCCTGCATGAATAAATTGAGGGCCAGGTGGGGATCGAACCTCGGTCCTATCAGTTCAGAGGTGAGTACGTTAACTACTGAGCTAACCTGGTCCTTTGGGAACTACCTAAGAAATTAGTATTTTTATCGTCAGTCTAAAAAATCAATCATCAAATACCACCAAAAAAGTCTAATTAAAATCACTCTAGGGATTTATGAATTATATCAAGGCCGAAGAAATTGTTAAACAAATCTTTATTTATGAATAAATCTGGACAAATCGGGACAGAATTGCGAATTTTCTTGTACTGTAAAAACCTGAATGTTCATTGCTTCTAGTTTCCTCTTTGCTGCCACTCTCTAAAGATCTTTATCAAAAGGTTTCAGAGCATTTTCATTTCATATTTCATTGTAGTATATCTCCTTGCATATATCATGATTGTTCAACCTTGCATTAATGTGATGCATGTAATTGTTCTTTCTGAAATATTACTTCATCATAATTGGGTACAAAGTTAGTACTTCCTATAATTAAAGTAGTTTGCAGATGGTCCCCTGTCAGTAATGATCGGTATTGCGATTTCGTATACTTCATTTTCAAAAATGTCCTTTCATATTGGTGTGTCATCCAAAATTCAGACAATAAACATTCGTGCTGATTTTAATTGACCATATTCATTCTGGCAAAGATATTTGTAGAATTGTATTAGATCCAAACTTTTAACGTAAAAAACTGGATTTATCCGCGGGCCAGATAAAAATATGTCGCGGTCTTTAGTTTGTCAACAGCTGAGTTTATACGATGATATAAATATAGCTCTGTTACATTCTTAACCATTCCTTTATATAATAAAGACCAGTTCTTTTAATTTACTCCTGCAATTTTATATTCTTATGAATAAGCTATCAAATATTTTACTCGTACTGCAATAAATTGTAACAATTATAGTTAGAAAAATATTATATATAACTGGTCTGTAACAATTGAAATATTATGTACATAATTCATTGTAATATTTATATAATTCATTAATTAATTTATGAATATCCTGATTACCTAATTCATATATAAAAAAATTACCAATGGTTTTACACATATTTCTTGTGTGAGTTTTGAGAACAGACTGGCCTTTGGGTATAAGATTACGTAACCATGATGACCTCGAGCCTATCTTAACGACAGATAGCATCTGACAATTCCATAACACAACCATTCTTGTGTGAATATATACTGTTACTTTTGCAAATTATTTCTGCTAGAAAGTTGTACTGCTTATTATTTGATCAGGTAAAAGAAAAAAAAAATTATAACTGTTTCATATGTTGCCCAATGTATTTGAATAAGATTGGTAAATCTAGCGGAATTTTAGGTAATGACTACACAGTGTTGTTACTTTTGCGGCAATATTTTCAACGGTTTATGTTTTGATGAAGAAGTAGAAGAGTTTTTATAAATAACTATGCATAATCATTTTCATCGTTAGTTGTGCACTAATGAGATCAAATTTACTGATTTAGTTTGGTTAAGAACTACACATATATGACAGTAATAAATTTATTATTTTATGTGAACAATCATGATATGTTTATAATGTTCATTTAATATTAACGTCCAATTCTTCAAAAAAAGATTTTAAACTCATACAAGAAGACCTTCTTTGTCCGAAAGTTCTTAGTTTTACTTTATAATTCCTTAAGTGAGAAATAATTACATTTTTTTAATAACTGTTTCCATAATTCCTTTGTATATATGACAAACATATATATAGGGAAACTAAAAATCTAAAGAAAAATAATGTGTTTGACCAGTAACAGACGTCTTCATTATCTTAAAGAAAAGTCATTACTTTTACTCTCACTGTTACTGCTAGAAAGGTTCTATACATATACAAACTAAAGTACATATATATATATAGATGTGTTAAGTACTACACATTTATATTATAATTTTTCAAAATCAGTTTAGGATATTTTGTCGAAAATGTGAATTTGAATATTCTAATTATAATTATTTATTATCATTATTCTTTTTATGAACATTACTGATCTTATGATCTTACTGATACTGTGTACTTTTATCTTCCAAACATATTTCATATTTGAAAACTTATTAGTCCATCTTACATTAGAAGTGTAATTGGTCATTTTTAGTTTACAAATGTTTGAATTCATTATATTTTTTTTTACAATTGTAATTTATTTAAAGTTTTTTCTTTATTTTAAACTGTGATTAATATTTTTTTGATATTTAAATATGTTTTATAACGTTTGCTTTTAATATGATGGGCAAGTAAATTTTTATGTTGTAATTCTTTTATTATTTTATGTTGTTATTCTGTGTCATAATGTATATTATATTGTTCAAAATATAACAAAGATTATGTTGCTTTTACAGATCAATGGGTTTGTTACCAGGTGGATCAAGTGAGAGTGTACCCTCCAGAGTTTGTGTGGCAGACTTTGAAAGGGATGCTCTAGCCAAGTTATCAAGGGACACCCTTTGTTACTATGCTAGTGGAGCATGCTCAGAAGAAACATTAAATAATAATACTGCTTCATTTTCCAAGTTAGATTTCTAAAATAATAATACAATAATGAATGACAAACAACATAAGCAAATGGATTTATTGGGGAAAAAAATAACATTTTAATATGTCATATTTATCTATTACAATCATATTTGTTTCTCTAATGCTTATGTACTGTCTCATATTACCCTCCTATGAACAACAATTTCAATTGAAGAATAATAATAATCTAAAATTCAATAAAGAATCGTAGGCTCTTGGCTCTTTTCTTTTAAAATTTAAATATTTTGAACCTGAAATTTTAAACGAAAGTTTACTTGAGTACCAGTGATCAATGTTTATAACTTAAAACATTTTAAGTTAAAGGAGTTACAATTATGATTTCAATTGAAGTAATAATAATACTTATTTAATTTAGTAATAATAATACTTTATTTCATGGAAGTATATTTAAGTTATTATAATTACTATTTTTTTTATAAGCATATGATAATAGTATGATGATAATAGTGTAATATTTTAGAACTCTTGAACACAAAACATCTATATCAATTCTTTTGCACACTTCTTATAAAAATAGTGACCATTTGTTTTCAGAAAAAAGGTAGTACAATAATTTTTTTGCAATTATGTTAAATATAATATATTAATCAAAATCAAAAAGTAAATTATAGCAAACATGAAAACTTATTACTCATAAATATTTTTTTTTTTTTTGAATAAATTGCTTTCAATACTCAATAGTTGAATTCAACAAATTCGAAAATTTTTTGAAGAAGATAAAAATTACCATTTTCATGAATATAAAACTAGCACAAAACAGATGCAAATAACTGCTTCTTTTTAATAGGGAAATTGAAATGTCTATATTATCATTTAATGCCATCTTTAGATAATAATACAGAATCTGAACAGAACAAACCATGTGTTGAGGAATACGAACCCTCTGCAAAATATGAAACTTTCTCTCTGTTACAAGGAAGGGGTCGTTACTGACCAGACCACTGAGGAGTTAAATTTCTATGACATTTTTATAGCAAAAATGGTCACCTTACCGACCTTTTTAATTTTAATCATCTTAATGATTTTGATAAACTAATTATGTAATAGTATTATCAATACTTGTTCCTTTTATTATTAGAACATTAAAGTAAATGTTTTTATTCTTAATGGTTTAAAAAAAACTAGCCTATTGAGGTAAAGTAGAAAAATAAATACTTTTTTTTAAATTTAATCTGTTATTGTGGACTTAAATATTAGCAGGGGGATACATTTTCGTAACCCACTATACATCAATGCTTTTTGATACTAAAAAATCAAGCTTGTTAAGAGCTGTAACAGATTTTTGAAATGGAATCAATTACTTTTGTGAAGGTCAACCACAGAGAAATTATGACACTATGGAGCAAATTGGGAATAGAATATTTAAATTTTATTGAAATATTCAAATATTTTGAAACAACTGCAATACAAATATTTTTCAGGTTAAGAATAAAGCCACGTATATTACGAGATGTTTCAAAAAGATCAGTTAAATGTAAAATTTTGGGTCAGGAAATATCAGCCCCTATTGGTGTTGCCCCTACTGCAATGCAGAAACTTGTTCATCCACAAGGAGAGTGTGCTACAGCTGCTGGTGTGTATATATTGTATTAAATTTCCTTTCATCTCTTATAAATTTCACAGTTTTTACCAGCACATAATATTAGTAAGTTAACTTTTTACCACCTGTGATAAATATCCTTTTTTTTTGCAGGAACATTTGTCAATATTTCTTTTTTAAATTTTTGAAATTACTACGACAGTTCAGAGTTAGTTCGTTCTTTAATACAAGAGATATTATAATAATTCAGATCTAATAAAATAATTGTATTTAGACTAATACAAGGTTTCTGATTTAATATTGAATTGTATTACAACTTCTGATGTTACTTAAATTGCTTGTTTTTATTTTAAGAATCTTTATTGAATAGGAATAATTATTGAAACTAAAATTGAATCACTACATTGATTGTAAGTAATTTTTCACAAGGGCAAATCAAACGGTGCAATTTATATTTTCTCTATTGGAATACAAATTGAATAGTAAATCAAATGATTAATCATACATTATTAATTATTCTACATAATTTTAGTACTGAAATTACTGTAAGCAGATGAAATTTAACATTTACTTAATACCATTAAAAGGTTAAAATTTGTTAATAATATATTGCGATAAGAATTATTCTTTAATTAATTCTATCCAACCTTAGCTGCTGCGACCTTTGGTTCTATCTTTACTCTGTCGACCCTGTCCACTACTAGTATCGAAGAAGTTGGCGACAGCAATCCAGGCCTCATCAAGTGGTACCAACTCTATGTTTATAAAGATAGGTAATCTTTTTTAAATTGAAATCACATTCTAGAAAATTAATTGTGAATAGTTAAATTATTAAAGTTATGAGAAAATGAATTCATGAATAAGCAATAGTGCTTTAACTAATAAATTGTCAGATAGCATTTGAAAGTTGATCAATTAACTAAAAGAAACAATAATTAATGCATACAAAGGTTCGTATGCATTCTAAAATACTGATTATAATGATTTTCTTGTTTTTCCCTGTTTGGTTATTCCACTTTCTTGAATCAGTTAATCCATTTTCTTTAATATCATCAAGAATTGCTATTTTCATTTTGATCAGATCTCATTTGGGGGTTCTAAGGACCCTTTATTTATGAAACTCTTCAAAATAGATAAGGTTTGCTTTATGATCTACATGTTAACATTTTGACTTTAATTGGTAACTTTACCATAACATAATTTATCTAACTGATTTAACTTGCTTTAAGTATTATATATATAATATATTATTATTCATGAGAGTATTATGAATAATAATGATAGTATTTGAAACATAAATAAATTTTTTTGGCCAGAATGTAGGCTTTAAACTACTTCCAACATTTCTTGTTGTATTGTTCAACAAAAAAATTTATTTTATTATTTGTTTAATCTAATCTATCAACTACCAATTGTATTATACATGATATCAAATAAAATATCTCAGTTCCTAAGAGATAAGGTTTGGTTTTGAAAAGGAATCCAATTAAAATTTAACAATTACTTAAGAGTCCTTTTATAAAGGACAACAATTAAAATTGACTTAAAATTTAATTTAGATTACAATTTCCTTTTTATTCCATATATTAATTTTATTACATTTTCATTTATGTATGTACTAAGCAGTACCTGTGTGTACTTACTTACATACTGTGTGTACTCTTCCATACTTATGAACTTACAAAAAACTTTACAATTGAATCTCTAGTAATTTTTCTCGTGAAAGAAAACAATATTTTGATTTTGATTTGGTTTTATTTTGAAAGCTTAAGGGCTCCATAGATACAGACCCCTTAAAACAGCAATCAGTGTAATGAAACGGTTTCAATTCGATTCGACATAGTTATTGTATGGACCAGAAGATCATTATAAGGCAGGCATCAATAACCTTTTGTGAACTGGGGGCCGCATTATATAATTTCCATGCGACCGCATGGTAATTTCTGTGGTATTTGGATACATACAGTTATATATATATATATATATAAACTAGAATTTAAAAAAGAACACATAGAAAGGAAACCACTGAACTCACTACTATATTTCGATGTCCTCGTCTTCAGGAAAAGAAGTGAATCGCTCCAAAGGCTGATAACGATATATATATATATATAAAACATTTTTATGTGGAATCTTGTTTTATATATATATGCGTTTAAAAAATGATTGTCCGATTTCACACTATTTAATTTGCTAGAAAATGTTTCTGATTTTCTAAAACTCTTTTTTACCTCTGGGTTTCTTATCTCATGAATTAACTCTCCATATTTCTTTCCATTGAAATATATATATATGTATGTATGTATGTATGTATATATATATATATATATATAAATATATATATATAACAGATTTAATAATATATCGACCGTTTGATTGTATAGGTATATTAACTAATCGGGATTCGGACAATTTTCTAGGTAAAAAAACAAACTCTCGTTGCCTAAGTTTCAGTTTTATTTTAAAACCTTTTTCATAGGCCTACAAACAAAGGATAATAAGAAATCACATATCAACATCAAACATATACACAATATGAAAATGGATTGTTACAACTTATGAATATTACAAGCAGAAATATTTCAGAGATACATACAACAATATTACTTACAGAAGTAAGAATCTTTTAACTAAGAAAATGAAATTTACGTTGTTGTTCCTTTAAATAATGTAAATTTCATTTTCTTAGTTAAAAAATTCTTAGGTGGGAATCGAACCCACGACCTATGCATTGGAAGTCCAGCGCGCTACGCTCTGCGCCAAGGAACTTTTTTACAAATCGCTTCTGAAACCTGTTATAAATATCGTCTTTTATACTTATAAAACTGTTGATATTGATCGATTGTTACTTGTTTGTCTGTACACAGGTGCACAGTGTTAATTCCAGTTTATACCGAATTATTTAAATATCTATTAAGTCATGAAATCAAAGATTCTTATGTGGTCCAATAGTACTCATAACTTATTATTTAAATATTAATTATTTAAATACATTTCAGTCAGTTATGTATTACTTACAAATAACGGCATTAAAAAGAAAGAAGAATGAAAAATAAAGTCTCTGAACATAATTCTGGTAAATTATAATATTACCGATAAAAGTATAATCTATTACCGATATGGAATAAACCTAACCTGTTTTTTTTCTACGAAAGATCTTAGGGTTAACCGATCTTAGTCCCATTTTTATAAATCTTATTGTTGTTTGAACGATGGTTGGTCTCATTCCACGTATTTTCTCTTAATTCTTGTTATGCATATAAATAAAACAAATATTATTTATCAGGAATCGGTCAGTTTTCCAGGTTCAAATCAAACTTTGAAAGCCAACGTTTTTATTTAAAATTTCCTGTTAGAACCTTCGTATTAACCAGATGTATGAAATTCCGAAATTATGTATAATAAACTATTACATTAGAGATTTAAAATGAATAATTTTAGGAACACAAACTTGTAGACAAATGTCAGCACAAATACGAATGTTCTAAGCTAATATTATAAAGACACATTCCTTTCATTAATGTTGTTTTATGTTGGGTAAAATAAATTGAATATTTCAATTTACAGGTTTTGTTTGTTTTAAATATTATTGAGTGTATATATAACTTGAATTGATGTTTTATTTATTTATATCATACAATAAATGAAATTTTTCACTTTTAAATTATTATTTGTTTTGTTAAATATACTCTCTGTGTATATATATTGAATCATGTTAAGAATACTATATCAAAAGCTTGGGTCACATAAGAATCTTTGTTTTCATGACTTAATAACAAGAAACAGCAATAACAGTTATTCCTATTAATCACATTGAGTGAATTTATGTTATTAACTGTTGCTATAATTTCTTGACACTGAGTGATTACAGTCGTCACTCTGGGTCGTCTAGTTTATTATTATAGTTGGAAGTAAACTGTTTCCCGAAGAATGCCAGGTAGATCAGCTAGTTATTATATAAATACGTCTTACTTTGTAAATAATTGTTTTAATCGTCCGAGCAGTTTCGTTTTCGCACGCAGCGCATCTTTAAGTAGAACTAAAGATGCACTACGTGTGAAATCGGTCGGACGGTGCGACAACTATTTATGAAGTAAGACGGATTGTATGATAATATGATCTTTTTAATTCACTTCAATTTTTAAATTGATGTATTTTTTCCTGAAAATGGGATCCCTAGATCAATAAGAGTTAAGTATTCTAATATGCTTCCAATAATTATTTGAACCACAAATAATGGTCCAACAATAAATGTTCCACAAAATTTGATCAACAAATAATCAACGTTACATTTTTTTTAAATATTTTGAAAAATTTGGTACTCATTACTGCTCCTGTTATCATGAAGAGTTTAGTTATATATTTCATGAACTTTCTTTCTGAGAAACTGGATCATAATATAATTGATAATGAAGTCTCTATCTGTTTTGTAATATCCAGAAAAAAATATAACTTGTAAAAAGTATATCTGTCGGCATAATTTTTGGACTGTATCAAAATATGAATTTAATTTTTTTTTATGTTTTTGTCTCGTAGGGATGTCACAAAGGGCCTTGTAGAGAGAGCAGAGAGGGCTGGATTTAAAGCTTTGGTTCTAACAGTTGACACTTCAGTTTTTGGATTACGATATAGAGATATGAGGAATAAATTTTCTCTTCCGTCGCATTTAACGTATGTATCTTTTATTTTATTAGTATAAGTTTTGAATTGGTCAACTAGATCTCTTCTAATCAGTTAACAAGTGATTTTTTTTTTTTAAATATATTAAAATTATTCTGATACCCATTACGGAATAAAATGGTAAATTAAAAACATTTAATTTAATAATTTAATATAAAATAATAAATTAAAATTAATTTAATTTATTAAATAAATTATTTAATTTAAATAATTTAAAACTATTTAATTATTTAATAAGGTTAAATGTAACTGTATGCGTATTCTCTTACGCAATTAAGTCGCTCTGAAGAGGCACAGACCTGTCGCCTCTCTTCGGAGCATCTCACTTTTTTCTCCCTTTACTTGATGATGTCGTACTGAAATATAGTAGTGAGTTTCTGTGATCTCTTTGATGTTTGTTTTTTCTGTTATTCTGGTTTATATATATATTTCATATAACAGATTTAATAATATATCGACCGTTTGATTGTATATGTATATTAACTAATCGGGATTCGGACAATTTTCTAGGTAAAAAAACAAACTCTCGTTGCCTAAGTTTCAGTTTTATTTTAAAACCTTTTTCATAGGCCTACAAACAAAGGATAATTAGACATCACATAACAACATCCAACATATAAACAATATTAAAATGGATTGTTACAACTTATGAATATTACAAGCAGAAGTATTTTAGAGATACATAAAACAATATAACTTATAGAAGTAGTAAGAGTTTTTTTGACTAAGAAAAACAAATTTCTTAGTATAAAAAAATTCTTACTTCTGTAAGTTACATTGTTTTATATATCTCTGAAATACTTCTGCTTGAAAACATTCATAAGTTGTCACAATCTATTTTAATACTGTTTATAAGTTGGATGTTGATATGTGATATCTCCTTTATATCATTTGTTTGTATCCTTTATAGTATCCTTTGTTTGTAGGCCTACAGAAAATGTTTTAAAATAAAACCGAAACGTCGGCAACGAGAGTTTGATTTTTGAACCTAGAAAATTGTCCGAATCCCGATTAGATAACATATTGAATATATATAAACTATATTGACACAAAGGATATTCAGAAATGAAACAAAAACTCACTACTATATTTCTAAATTTCGATGTCCTCGTCATCAGGAAGATAGAAACGAGTCGCTCCGCAGGCAGACAACGACTGGCCGGTGGTCTTGAAGAAGCATATATATATATATATATATATATACAATTAAAAGAAACGGTCCAGCGGACTTTTTTACAATAAAATAAAAAAACGAAGGAAACACACAGAAAGACACAGACATAACTCACATCGATATTTCGACAATCGTCGTCATCAGGAGGTGCGAAGAGCGAAGAGTCCCGCAGGAAGACAGGGCGGTACTGACTCGGAAACCGCAGCCAGTACCCCACCACTTACCACCAAGCGGGGGAAGGGAGGGGGGAAGGAAATGAAGAGCCAAATTAAGACGTAAAAGGAACGAGTAAAAATTATAACTATAAAAAATTATAAAAAAAGTAGATAAATCAAATTAAAATTAATAAAAATAATAAATAAAAAGTAAAATAAAAAATAATAAATAAATAAATAAAAAATAATAAATAAATAAATAAAAAATAATAAATAAATAAATAAATCATAAATAAATTATCGGTTGAGGTTGAGTCCGGGGGAAGAGCGAGCATCAAGTAAGCATATGTATGCCTCCTCTGAAGCTCTTAGGGTAACTTTATTGTTGGATTCGGGGATCTGTTTCAGGATCTGAACCCTGAAACAGTCATTGAAACTGAGTCCATGCGAGTTCGCATGGATGGCTACAGGATAGTTACTGCGTTGACCGACTGAAGCCCTATGACCATTCATACGAAGGCTCAACTTATTAGAAGTTAAGCCAACGTAAAAGGAGTCACACTGAGTGCAATCCAGTCGGTAAACACAGTTGCTCGAGGTACAGGAGGAATTGACCTGAACCGGGTAGGAACTATGGTGGAGAGGGGAATCGAAGGAAGGATTAGGATTTACAATCAGGCAAGTTTGACAGCCACGGCGTCCACATTGTTTCATTCCAGGAACAGGATTGGAAGGCTGAGGGGAAATATGAGAGAAAATGCTTTTTAGATTGGCAGGTTTACGGTAGGAAATAGAAGGGGGGTGATTAAAGATGGAAGAAGTAGAAGTAGAAGTAGACAGAATCGGAAAAGACTCCTTAATAACAGCACGAAGCTTATAAGCGCCAGGGAAGTAGGTTGTCAGGAAGAAGGAAGTGTTACTTCTATCCCTCTTGGGTCTGGGTTGGTGGGAGATGTCAGCCGGTAAAACACGACTATCAATGAAGGAGCGAGGATAGCCTCGTTCAGAAAATTTGTCCTTTAAGAGGTTAAGGTGATGTCTGCGGTCTTGGAGATTATTGCAGATATTGTGAATACGGAGGGACAAGGATCGAGGTATAGACTTTTTAACATGGGATGGATGGCAACTATTGTAATGTAATGTATGTTTTTACTTTTTATTTATTATTTTTATTAATTTTAATTTGATTTATCTACTTTTTTTATAATTTTTTATAGTTATAATTTTTACTCGTTCCTTTTACGTCTTAATTTGGCTCTTCATTTCCTTCCCCCCTCCCTTCCCCCGCTTGGTGGTAAGTGGTGGGGTACTGGCTGCGGTTTCCGAGTCAGTACCGCCCTGTCTTCCTGCGGGACTCTTCGCTCTTCGCACCTCCTGATGACGACGATTGTCGAAATATCGATGTGAGTTATGTCTGTGTCTTTCTGTGTGTTTCCTTCGTTTTTTATTTTATTATATATATATATATATATATGTATAAACAATAATATAAAAAGGTTCGACAAACTAAATAAACTAAATTATTCACAGGAAGAAAATATACGCAAGAGATCACACAAACTCACTCCTGTATTTCAACTGCGTCATCATCTTCTAGAAATATGTTAGCCGCTTCGAAGACAAGTGAGGACTAAAGTCTGTCTCATTCATAAGTACTCAATCAGTGAGACAGACTTCAGTACTCGCTTGTCTTCGGAGTGGCTCACATTTCTTTTATCTAAAGACAACATAGTCGAAATATAGTAGTTAGTGGTTTTCTATGATCCCTTGTTTGTTTTCTGTCTGCAAATTTGATTTATATATATAAATCTATTCAGGGGCTTGCGGTGACTTTTGTAACTGGGGAAGCAATAGTTGATTGTTTTTCCATAGAGGTAGAAAAATCATTTAAATGGATATATTTTATATTATAGTTTATTTTTAAAATATAAAGATGCAATTAAAACTTACCCATTTTATTTAAATGTTAGTTCAGTCTCGACATTCATAATATTCTGAATTGAGAGATTTGATATTAAGCACCCATTTCTTTTTATCATGGGTTTATCGAAGTATTAGTTTGTAGCTAACATTTTTCATAGGGATAAAAGAATTTTATAATACTATATAGAGTAAAGAGATCAAAGAAAGAAATAAAAGTAGAGTTTTTCTACCATTCAGGCACAGTCCTAGGCGATATTTCAGTTTTCAGTATCCAATTTATGTGACCGATGTAAATAAATGGTTCATTTATCTGAACAATGTATGACGATAGTTGTCTTTGTGAATTTGATATTTTTATTTTCCAGTTTGGCAAACTTTTCCGGTCTTTTCTCCAATATGAAACAATCTGGTGTACCTGATTTACTTGCATATGTTAATAAACTGTTTGATGACTCACTCTCATGGGATGATGTCACATGGTTGAAAAGGTATTCCGTTGGAGTAAATGATTGTGATATGGTTTTAGTACTAATTCATACCTTCTTGATGATAAATAATTATGCGTGCATATATTCAAGTCTTACATTCTAAGATAGGTCTTACCTCCTAAAGTGATTGAAGGCCCAACCGGTTAGGGATAGAACTATTCTGAGAAGTAACTAATTGTTTCCGGTAGACAGATGTATGAGGTAGGTCGGATGTATGCATGTGCAATTATGTATCAACTTATCTTTACAGAACTGACAAACTGTATGTATATATTATTAGTAATAGTAGGTAGGTTAGGTTGCAGTGGTAGTCCCACAAGGGAACACACGTAGGCTAAGCAGTGGCCCTTTGTGATACCACACATTGAAGATTGATTCTACAGTGAGAGTCCTAAATTTTGCCTAACTCAAGTGTATTTAGAGTAGGGATCTTTAACGAGTACCTGGCATCATCAGGCTCGGGACCGACGGTTGAACATCCTTCTCCGAGGGACGACGACCTCAGATTTATTCACCTCCCGCATGAATAAATCGAGGGCCAGGTGGGGATCGAACCTCGGTCCTATCAGTTCAGAGGCGAGTCGTTAACCACTGAGCTAACCTGACCCCTTTTAGTAATAGTAATTGTTGTATTAGGGTTAGGTGGTCATTGATTGGACAAGCAGCCGACTAAGGGACTTTTTTATCAACACAAAAATACCATGAAGAGAACCAATTTCACTATTCACAATTTCAGTTAGAGCAGCAATATTTAACAATTACCTGCCATCATGTATGTTTGGGACGTAGCTTTATGTCCTATTCGAGGGACGGTGCGCGCAAAATTTTCCCGTCTCCCATATCAGAGCCCGTTACAGAACCTTCGGTATGCTAACCACTAAACGATCATTTTTTCTTTTCTGTATTTTTATTATTTATTTTTCTTGTTCCCCCACTCTCACTAAATCACTACAATGATTTAGTGCTTCTTCAGTGTGGTATACTTCAGTCCTCACTAGCATTCAATGTGGCTCACATCTTTCTACCTGTTGATGACGCAGTCGAAATAAAGTTGTGAGTTTATTTGATCTCTTGTATGTTCCTTCTGTAGACTTAAGTGTATATATATAATATATACTTTTTCGTTGGAAATACGATCTGAAACGGACAAATATAGTTCAATGTAGAAAACCAAACTTAGAGAAATCAAAAGCACTCACTTACAGTCTCTAATTTTTCGTTTGAACCGTCTTCAGGAGAGATAAGAGAGGGAAACCAAGCGCACTGGTTCAGAGACGTTTGGAGACCAACAACTCTGTTTCTCTGTTCATCCTTCAATTTTTTTTCTTTTATTTATTTATTGTTTTCATATTCTTTAATGTAATTATAAATTGATTCCTGTCTACCTTACTCTTTGTGACCGGGCTCTCATGCGGCAACATTGTTAGTCTCCAACCGTCTCTGAACTAGTGCGCTTGCTTTCCCTCTCTTATCTCTCCTGAAGACGGTTCAAACCGATAATTGGAGACTGTAGGTGTGTGCTTTTGATTTATCTACGTTTCTTTTTCTACAGAACTATATATATATATATATATATATATATGATCAAACTACAATATGAAATGGGAAAAAAGACTAAGATCTTTCAACAAGCGGTCTTCGTCAGAGTCAAAAACCCAACGATGGGGTGGAACCACAACTATTGTGGTTTGATCATTGATTGTTATTTCACGTGTTTATGTGAAATTTCATTATATATAATATATATATATATATATATATTGTGAGCACTATGAATGCAGAATAGCTGAAAGCGTTCAAGTGAATGATCTCCTCACCTATATCGAGTGGTAAGGGAGACATACATGAGAGCAGGAACATTTAAAATTGTTACCTGGTCAATGACCTTCCCACCTACAACTATTACTAGGCATCTTTAGAAAGTACCTGACGACGTGCAGGCAGGCTCGAAATGGTCGACTTTACATCCTCTCTAATGGATGATGCGTTCCATATTTTAATCTTTACATAAAAAGTCATGGTTATTTTATAGATTTGAACGATGAACTTTCTTATTACTGGCAAGCATACCAACCCTTAGTCACTTAATCTCACCTAAATCCTAAATGATGTTAGAAAGTGTAACAAGACACAACAAATATTTTAATTGCAGGTTAACAAACATTTTTCTTTGCTATTGTAATTAATCCTTTTTAATTCGTAATTTGTTAATGTTTGAAGCAGGAATTTGAAGTGTTTCAGAATTTTATTTATATTAACAATATATTAAAAATTTGGTGATTTGGTCAGGCGTCTGATCAAACCCTATTGTTTCACTGTTTTGCCATATTTTCAGTGATAACTTGTTCGATTTTTCCCAGCATAACTAGTCTTCCCATAATATTGAAAGGCATATTAACGGCAGAGGATGCAGAAATTGCGGTTAATTTGGGTGTATCTGGGATTATAGTTTCTAATCATGGAGGACGCCAGCTTGACACATGTCCATCAACTGTAAGTTCAACTCTGCATATTGCTATGTTTTGTTAGTGTTTTCAGATAACATAAAGGTCATAACTGGATTTTGTTTTAATATTTAAAGATTGAAGCGCTTCCTGAAGTCTCAAGAGCAGTTGGAGGAAGATGTGAGGTTTATCTTGACGGAGGCATCCGCCATGGAACCGATATTTTCAAAGCGCTTGCTTTGGGGGCAAAAATGGTATTATTGATTGATCACTATTCTTATCTTTGCGCTTACGATTTATGTATGTATCTGCACAAGAAATGGTTATACTCAGTCCGAAATAACAAAGTTAGTACATCTAAACTTCCATCGCGAATTGGTTTAACATTTTTTGTTTTAAATAATTGATTACTGGAAATTACAAATATGTATTAAATGAAAAATTACAAATTACAAATTTGAATGAAACATTGAAATGTGTTATAAACTACATAAAAGGCGAATCTTTTTAATAATTATAATTGAGGGAAACTATGAATAGTTTTTTCCTATCCATGGAGCCATGATGTAGCCTTTCAGTTATTATGGGTCGTGCAGACCATGGGGTCATTCCAGACATTTGACCCAGCTACCCTACAAAGCA
This sequence comes from Hermatobates lingyangjiaoensis, assembly GCA_026182355.1. Classification (NCBI taxonomy): domain Eukaryota; kingdom Metazoa; phylum Arthropoda; class Insecta; order Hemiptera; family Hermatobatidae; genus Hermatobates; species Hermatobates lingyangjiaoensis. Next base: position 6,379,482 of record JAPFBL010000106.1, on the reverse strand, counting down.
CTAGACAGGAGTCGTTAACTTCTAGTTTGCAAAGAGGACATATGTTGCAATTTATGATCACTATCCATTTAGGTGGAGGGGTAGATAGTCGTGGTCAGTTTGAAAATTCGCCACGAAGGCGTATTGAGGCAAGTTGTAGGTCACTTTTCTTTGGAAAGACTTTATATCTCCTCCTTTTTAAATTTTTAGCTCTCGTCTTTTAGTTAAGGTTTTAGGAATTTCATCTGCTCCTCTAACTATGATCAGCAGTGTTATTGAAACTCTTTTCAAAATTTTATTTGAAAAAAAATATATTTTTTTAATTAATAAATTATGGTATATACTTTATGATTCATAATAAATTGGATTTAAATTAATTTATCTTTTAAGGTTTTTATTGGTAGACCAAGCATTTATGGTTTAACTTGTGATGGTCAGACTGGAGTGAGGAAAGTATTGGACATTCTAAAAGCTGAATTTGAAACAGCGTTGGCTTTAGCAGGTAAAAAACCTTTTAATGTAATTTGAACGTATAAGTGCTCCATAGAATGAATTATTAAAACTTTACAATTAAGGAACCATAAATCGTTTTACCTGGTAAATTGTCTTCCTCACTCGTCTGCTCTGGTCCATCTTTCTGGAGTTTTCATCGAGTTACCCTCTTTGGAATCTACTCATTCTATTCGTTAACCAATCCAACTATTAAAGATATTATCCAAAGACCGGATATGTTCTCTAATTGGAAGAGTCAATATGGATAGGATAACCCGATAAAACTCTCATTTTCTCCAGGAAGATGGATTAGATCCGAAACCAGATAAGTTAGAGAATGAGGGAGAACCTTTACGCATGGATTATCCCCTTTCCCATTATGTATTTCTTATGGAAAAAATAGTTTTCGTTTTCGATCAAAATTCTGGAATGAATTATGATCGAGAACCAAGGTACGACTGCATGTTGAGTTACGTATAAAGTCTGTTAACTTGTGCAAACTTATCAGTAGGACGAAGATGGACAAAGGTTTCACAAATTATTGTCAACATTTGTAACTTTTATTTCAAGATAAAGAAGGTACAGTAGGGCATTAGAAGTAACTGGTAAGCTTTTAATGATTGATTTCTTTTACATGTCATCTGACGCCCATAGATGTTTTATTTATCATTATTCTGCATCTACGTATTTTTTACAGTATTACACACAAAAAATGTTTGAAGCCTCAGAGCTTTAAATGTTATTAATTGTCTAGCAACCGTGTCTGACTTTGACCGGTACTTTTCCAAATATTCGGAGATGATACATGGTATTCAAAAATATCATTAGAAATTATATAATAATATGATTATTATATATAATATAGTAGAAAGTATAATTATTAGTACAATGCTAAGTAAATGCCTCTATATATACCACATTAGCTGTCTGTCCTTCAGGTTCATGGAAGGACAAAGAGTTGGAACCTCTGACTCTTGAGCACACACTTCAATTCCTGCGGTAGATAGTGTTTCCCCTTGCGACATAGTCACGTCATTGTGAAACAAATAAAATCGAAATAAACTAACAATACTTACTTGATATATCTGTATATTTTCAAAATAAACATGTCTGAGAAGTTAGCCAAAGACAGCTTAAAAGTCCATAACTTCGCTTCTAACTTTCATTCTAAGTTAGACATACACAAACCTACTTTCAAAGTTTCCGCTTGCTATGTCTTATGGTGGCTGAGTTTACTTGTCACAAAATGTTGTGTCTAAAAGTCCATAACCTCGCTTCTATGCTGAATTTCCAATCCATTCAGAGCTTAGATTTTAAGTTGGTCATACACAAATCTACTTTCAAAGTTTCAGTTCGCTATGTCTCATGGTGGCTGAGTTTACTTGTGACAACATTTTGCGCAAAAACCGACTGACCGAAATTTTTCTAAGGGTGGATTCGGTTGCCCTAATGTATGAAGTGTAATGATAACTTGAAATGAGTAAGTTCTAAGCAATGTACAGACAAAACCCTTCTTTTATTTATTAAAAATTAAGATTTAAATTAAAAAATGAAAACGCAGTTAAATTATTTTAAAAAAAAGTGAATATATTGACTATGAATTGGTAAATTACATTACTTTTATTCCATAATTAAATATAGTAATTAATTTAATGTGTTTTTGCAGGCTGTAGAAATGTGGATGAGATTCGATCAGAGATGGTGGTACATGAGTCTGTCTATGCAAAGCTATGATGAATATTGTTTTGCAATGCTATAAAGCTTTAAGATATGTTACATTATGTAAAATAAATGATGTAAAATTATTTCGAAACATTTGAAAACAGCACTGTATTTATTTTTATTTCCATTTGGTAGTAATTTTAATATTTATTTAAGGAATCATAACATTCATAAAGTTTAAATGATGATTAAAGCTTGTTGAGTTATTGGCTGAATCTGGGAATGAATTTGTATAGTTTAACTGTCAAATAACAAATTGTTTGCTGAGGGCAGTTATTAAATCAAATGTTCTTTTTTTCTCCATTTGCTCTCTCGAGGGGTCAGGGAGCCCTCTTCTGAAGGGGTATCCTTCTGTGGAGAGTAGACCCTCTGATTCCTATGTGACTATTCATCGGTGCCCTCGCCGCGAGAAAGACAACAGGTTACGCTGATTAGGCAAACTGGCTAACAGGAGGAAGGTTTTGTGGCCACTGACCTCACCTGTAGACAAGACAGACCCAGTAGAATCTAGGTCCGGAGTTCTACTTGAGAGCTCTTAAAACACTGTCGGTACAGTGTTTTAGCCCATGCAGGAAAACACTTGAAAAAAAACTTGATTGTACAAAGTCTGCAACATATATTTAATACAACAGCTTTATTAAATACATTGTTAAAAGGAGATCACTTTTTTTAAAGAAGCATTAAGATTTCATATCCGTAATTTTATTTGGAATTTCGATTAATGTATATCCCGCTTTAAACACTCCTATGTCGGTCAAATGACCTTAAAAAAATTATGACTTGTACGCTGCGTTACGATTATTCAATACTTACATTATAAGCAATAAACTTGTTATTCAGCTTAACCTACTCTGAATACTCCGAACAAAAAGATAATTTTAGAATACATTATTTGCATTAAATTAGTTTCATGTGTGAGTGTTCAGGAGGTAAGTATTTCTCATATAATTGAGTTATGAGGGCCCGTTTCAACTTTTGAATCATCATAGAACGTTTCATAGGCCAAACCTATAGACTAGCCTTTGGTCATTATAAGAATGAATTAGAGGATTTCATCTACAGCATAAGAAGTTGAAGGAACTCCAAGGTTCTCATCTCCATCTAGGTAAAAAGGAGTAATAACAAGTACTGGAAATTTATATGGAACTTCTTCAATCAAGACATAATGGTTTCTACTTAGTCAGCAGTGTACCAGTAGTTTTTGTTTGACGTAGGGTCTTGGAGGCTCGCCTCCGCGAGGTCCACCTTTGGCATATCCCAGAGGATGAATGACACCTATCTTAGGCTGGGGCTTGTTGTTCCTGGGATGCGGCGAAAGACTTTCAACTTAAAAAAGGCACCAGAATGGTTTTGTCATAATATGTGATATGACCGAAAGGATTAGGTACACTTCATTTTATCAAAACATTATATTACAATTAACATAAGGTGATATATTAATTTGAAATAAGGAGAAGTTTTGTATTGGAACTCATAAATAATATAGGACAGACTGGAAAAATGTTTTACAGATAGAACTACAGACCAAAAAACTCTGTGGGGTTTAAAAGGATCACACATCCCTTTTGTACAAATACTGTACAGAAAGTAGATTGATGTTTGACAATTCAATTGACAACATGAAATTAGAAATGATCTATGTTACTGAAATAATATTTAATATTATGAATAAAAGGACAAATCATGATTCTATTACCTGTTCATCTAATAAATCCACTTGATTAGATATTACAAGTATGACTTCTTTGCAACTGCTCCCCTATGCTCTTTAAAATGGACCTTCAATTCTAAAGTCACTTATAGCGTTGTGAAATTCTCTGATACTTTTATTAATTTAAAAGGATATTATTTTTTTGAGATTCATCACAATTTAAATCATTTATCGTCGAGAACTGAAGGTACAATTTGATGTATAACAGTTTTAATAAATATTTAAAAATACTCTAACACAAAATTATTGTAATATAAATATATTTTAACCCGATTACCTTTCCTAAATGTAGAAAAACATTTTTATGTAGAAAACGTAAATGTAGAAAAATATGCACAGTAATTTTCTGTTAGAGTATTTTTAAAGATTTATTAAAACTATTATACATCAAATTGTACCTTCATTTCTCGAGGATAAATGTTTTAAATTGTGATATATAAATATATTTTAACCCGATGACCTTTTGTAAGTGTAGAAAAACATTTTAAATCACATTCAAAGTTAATATTTATCTATTTAATGCAATTACAATGAACTCTCTAATGTTTTAAGAATTTTTATTCATGAAGCATACATGTTAGTGTAAGACAAATTTTTACAGTGGCAACAAATTTTAAAGTAATTTGAGAACTCATCAAATAAGGAATCCATTTCTATCAAAATAGTTTTTGAGTCACACATAGAGCTATGCTTCTACTTACAGAAGGATGTATAAATATATTTTACAAACAAGGGGAGATTAAATCTAATTAACATATCTTTATTTTTACTATTCTGAGAATGTTTCATACTCATTTCTGTTTTCTTTGCCGTTCAGTTAAATAAGACAAATCAGTCTATTCAACTAATTAAATTTTATTAATATTAAACATATGCATGAATTTAATTAATTTTAACATAAACATTAATCCAAAAATTTATCAGTCAGTAATTGTTTCTATAACCAGCTTTCAATATTCACTTAACAGTCTATAGAATATATATAGAAGGCTATTTGAAATAATATCCAAATGAAAAAATAGAAATCTGGTTAAATGAGATTTCCAGAATGCTTTGTAGTATTTAATAATAATAATAATAATAATGAAGGAACGAAAGGTAATTAGATGCTACTCTTTATAGGATAACTTGAAGAAAATAATGATTATGTATCAGTGATTTAGCATGATGCAGACCTGTTTAGTTTATGCAGCGTTGCAAGAAATATTGATACACATTCTCTGACTGGCTACTGTCTTGTTATATATGAACCGTTACAATTAAGTGTCTAGTAGTACTTAAGAAAAATTGACTGAAAATAATATTGTTATCTTAAAATTATTTTATAAGGTATAACAAATTAATAATATATATAACTAAAATGTTGCATATACATGAGTTTACTGAACCCTCAGCAGTTTTGAAGCAAGTACATGTACATATCAATAGGAATCTTAGGTTAATTACTATGCAAATATTTTGAATTATAGTAATAACAAGCAAGATGAATTATTCAAGCCAATATTACATACAAGTATAATTTTCATACAAACAAATGGTGGTTAGTTATACCACTAATCACCTCTAACTACACATTAAAAAGATAAGGTTTTATACTTGCCAGAAAAAGAATAATAATCTGAATGATGTAATGTCGTCATCATCATCATTATTATTATTATCAACGTAACGGCGTCCTACAGTAAAGCATGCAGTAAAAATTGTAAAATAAAGCCTACCACATTTAAAAAAATCGTTAAGTTAAATTGATTATTCATGATTTTGATAATAAAATTAGTTATAGTACAGTTGAGCATAGATAAGAATAGATATTTCTTAACGAAATAACTTAAAAAATCAACTGCTAAAATTGTTGAAAATAAATTTTACTTAAACAAAGCTATAAATAAAACAAAACTGTGTCTATTATTCTTCACTAAAGTGTTATGCTTTTGGGAGTGCCTTTAAATAAAGGTCTAATAATTTAGTTTATTCACTCAACTTGATATTTCATAAAATGTGAACTTCAAAACAGTAACTACCATTTTCATTTTAACTTATTGTGTAGTATCGTAAGTACTGAAATAGTTTAATATTAATGGCGTATGCAAATAATAAGATGATTACTTTCAATGAATATGATGGATTGAATTTTAAAGTAACATTCTTTTTGGTAAATACATTTTGTATCTTTTTAATAAAATAATTTCTTGAGGATTAAACATAATGTTAAAAAAGATTTAAAATGGTTATTATGGTTTATTTATGAAGTATAATTATCTATTTATTAATAGCACATATTTGCTACAGAATATTTATACCTATTTAATTAGAAATATGCTAAATTAATTAAAATTTTTTGCTTAATTTATTTTTAACAATTACAATACTTTAAGATGAATGAAGAAATAATATTTCCATTAAGTTATTAAAATGAATTATGAAAGATATACTTCTTATAATCTAGTAGCATTAATTAAACAAAATATCTTTTATATATATCATATTAAAGATGTACATGTTCGTACCTCATAAATAATAAGTATTAAGAATTGTGTATTGTACGAGTATATATGAAATATATTACGACTTATATTTCTTCAAAATGAGATAATATTAATGAAACATTCATTTTAAATTAAGGTGTAACTTACTTAAGTTATTCATGAGAAGTAAATTTCATATTAAGATTGTAATTTAAAAAAGAAAGATAATTTATTTTTGTAATGGGTATTGATAAAACTAATAGTGTTGAACATTGTTTAAAAATGACCACTCCAAACTTTCTTTCAAGAGCTTTAAATATCGATGATAACTTTTCATCACAACCAACAAAATACTTGTAGGCATTCATTAAAATGAATTAATTGAAATATGAACTGTTATTGTCACTCTTACAAATGAAGTCTTTTGCAATACAACTTATTTTGAAGGTTTAAAAATCGCTCTATTTGGGTGTGGTTTAATCACGAATTACAAATATTTTTCCAAAATCTATAATTATTGATTATACTCTCTTTATAATTTCAATCATGAAGAAATTCACATTAGAGTAATCAATTAATTAAATTGATTATCAATGCATTCGATAATATATTTACTCACAGTACTTTTAAGTGCTTACTGCTTCAGTTTTTTTATGTTGACACAAATTATACTTTCTACAATAATTCTGTTTAATGTCTTTCATTTAGAGAGATTATTACTATAGTATAATCTTTTATATTAAGTAATCAAAAGTTACTAGTCCAAATGTCGACACTTAGAAATTATATTAATGATTATGAGAAGGTTAGCATATGCATGTAGTACACGAAAAGCAGTCAAATGTATTATGCACACATTTTTTATTTTAAGATATTTACAAATTTAATATGTTTTATGGAACTTTCTGGAAGTCATTTTAAAAAATTCTATATTTTAAATTATAATTTATTCCCAATTACTTATTGATGTAAACCATAGAGCAATAAGTATAAAATTTATTACTGGATATTGTAAAAAGAAAACTTTTATATAAAATAACTATCAAGAAAATTTCTATTTTTATGCAACATTTAAGAAATTTGTTTGATCTTATAATGAAGTAAAAACGAGTCATTATGGGGTTGGCCACTCTGTTCTAGGACTGCATAAGTGCACTTCTGGACTCCCTAAAGTTCTTTGCATGCCACAACTAGTCTGTGACTGGTCTTCGTCAAAGAAACGTGAAGGAAAATGCACTGCGGCTTATGCTCAGGTAAATTCAACAATTTTTCTTTGTTCACAGGTAATTTCACTTGATATTCTATGTTACACTAGTCTTTTAACTATAATTTAACAATGTGTCAACACATATGTGTTAAATTATATGCTATAAATTATAAGTTAAATGATAGTTAATTTCCTTCTTTACTACTATTAAGTTAATCACTTCTTTTTATTCACCGATATCAAACAAACCTAAAATATGTATTATTATCGTACAATTTGATACAAAAAATACATTTTTTATTTACTGACCTGAACTAGTTCACGATGCTCATTTTTTATAGTAGTTAGTGCTCCAATACAGGTTGGCTTATTCATGTAACAAAACAGTCTTCGTGATACACTTTAGACATTGTCAGCAGTGCCGTAAAGAGGATGCTGAAAAAGGTACCACAAAAGTGTCATCTGGACTTGAGGATGCATAACAAAGGATACCAACCCGGATGACAGTTACATGTGGGTTTATTTTGCTTTATCATTCTACTCTACAGGATAAAGGCTTTTCAGGTATATAAAGATGAGTGATAACATTCTCATTGTAATTTTTATCGTTGAATACATGGATGTTTTGCATTTTTTAAATCTATGTATGCATTACTGTTTCAATCTACTCACTTGTGTAACTCATATGTTAGGGGACTAGTAACGCTCTTGATGTGTAGGAAGAGGTTTAGTTACATGTTTCTTTAATTATATTAAAAATATATGTGTGAGGTACCTCATATATGTTGAATAGAATATCTGTTATATTCTATACTATGAATAGAATATACTGTGTATATTGCCTTATAGGTGTTAAGTAGGTATGTGTTTTATGATCGTTAAGTCTACATAACACAGTTACTTCTAGTTTACCCTATCATGCATATTTTTAAGTTAGTCAGGGGGGGGGGGGTCCTGGCACTTAGGTGGCTACCAGGCGGGTCCACAGGTGGTGGATAGCGGAAAGCCCTGTACGACCTGTTCGCTATCAGGGTAACCCCGAATAGCTATTAAGGGGTCCCAAAATAACCAACCCCTCAAACCACGGTTTAACAGCATACAAGTTTAAATAACTAAAATGTAACTCAGTTTTTAACAATACCAAAAGAATAATTATAGACTAACGCAAACATTGACATATGTTATTCGTAATGTATTTATTAATACATATTACAAAAATACTTCTATATTTTATAAATACAGAAGTATTATAAATACTTCCGTATTTATAATTTAGAAATCATGATTGTAAATATCCTATCACTGAGGTTTTAATCATGGTTATAGTTACGTATTCTTACATATGAGTTATCTAGGGGTAAGAAATTACTCTTAAAGCATTTGTTTCACATTTAATGTGAAGAAAATAGGATTTTATACTTTTTTCACATCTAACTGTTTCTATATAAAGTTTTCATTGGATTTTAGTTGCAAACAGAAACCCCACCTTTAAGGAGACAGGGGTCCATGAGAAAGGTTTTACATTCATCTCAGGGTAATGAATCTCTTTTGGGTATATCCGCTAAAATTCTGGAAAGATCAATACCAAAAAATTACAACGCTGATGATTATCACTCTATCTGCCAGGAATATAGTTTAATGTCAGAATTGTAAGTTGATTTTTAGTTAATTTGTGATGGGTCATGATTTTTATTTATTATTTTTATAGAGTCAATCGTTTTATTTAGTGTACATTCTTTGTAATAAAATTCTGTAGCTACTAATTGTTAATCTGTTAAACATGTACTGAAAGGAAAACATGTCTTTTCTTTCAGTAAGCTGTTGTTTCAACATAGGCATCCTGGATTGTTGGTTGTACCATCAGCATTTTCGAAATACTGTGAGTTTTTTTTTTTATATTACCCTTACGATGTTATTGTTTATTGGGTTATACCATAACTATTATGATTTCTTTTTACATATGACAACCTATAACTTAGATTGATGTGAAAATTTAATGTCAACCAACTTGAATGTAACATAAAATAAGTAGGTTTTTTGTCATTGATTTGTTTTGATAATTTTTCTTTCGTTTATCAACTAGATCTCAATTCTAATCTACTTTATTCAAATGTAACCTGCTTTTTATTTCAATGTAATATACCAGATAAGAAGTAACAGTGAGGAAGTTCTAAAAGGTTTAGTGATACTACATAGTACTGAAGTACACTATTTTAAATTAGTTAAATCCACGATTAATGTAACAAGTTTGATGAATTTCCTTGACATGAACAGCAATCCTTTGGTTGTATCATAAATTTATACGATCTTTGTAATTAGTCATTATTTTATACTTTAATTATGTTATTTTAAATTAGTTGTATTATTAATTTATAGTATGGTTTGGAGTTATAATGGTGAAATCAGGTATATATAGTGGAGGAATTTGGAGGTTTTCACTTCACCTGTCAAAAGGATTTCCGGATTCTAAAAGTCCAGTAAGTGAACAACATTTCCCTGTTGTCATGTTTCTTTCTTTTTCTAATATATATAATATGTTATATATATCAATGATCAAACCAGAATAAGAAATGGGAAAAAAAGACTAAGATCTTTCAACCGTAACAAGCGGTCTTCGTCAGAGTCAAAAACCCAACTCTGAAGAAGAGCGCTTGTTACGGTTGAAAGATCTTAGTATTTTTCCCCATTTCTTATTGTGGTTTGATCATTTATTGTTATTTAACGTGTTTATTGTGAAATCTTGTTTTATATATATATATTATTGAAAATGACACCAATTTAGCTGATACCTGTTTCTTAACAAGTTTCTCAATTTTTCGAAATAACGCTGTCGTTATTTCGTCTACTCAGTAAAGTACATCTCCTATAGTCGACATGTTTCGAATGTTCAACATTCATTATCAGGACTTGAATAAGATCTAAGGTGGATTATCTGGTTTATTATATATACACGGAGAAGATAGAAGGGTTAGAAATTTACTTATATATATTACATTGACAAAAAGAGAACACAGAAATGAAACAGAAACTCACTACTGTATTTCGATGGCCTCGTCATCAGGAAGATAGTAGTGAGTTTCTGTTTCATTTCTGTGTTCTCTTTTTGTCAATGTAGTTTATTTAGTTGTTGGAATCGTTTCATTTAATATATATATATTTATATCTTTAAAACGTACCGCAGCTTCGCATTCACAACTTTCAAACTCAGCTGTTCTAGTCTCCTGACAATTCTACGGCTAGGGGTAGGTAACTCCCAAATGAGTTGTCCAAAGGACATTAAGAAACTTTTTAAAAACACTTTAATGACATTAACTCTTTAACACTAAAACAAGCTTTCGGCCTAAACATAGGTCATCATCAGGTTCAAGTAAGTAACAATACAGAAAGTAGTCATATAAATATAAACAGAAAGAAATAAACCAGCCAATCAGACTGCGCGATGTATTAGCCAATCAGCAAGCACTATATACTGGCCAATCAGGAAGCAGGGAGAAAATATGCCGACTAGAACAGCTGAGTTTGAAAGTTGTGAATGCCGAAGCTGTGGTACGTTTTAATGAAAGACTAGGACAGCTGAGTTTGAAAGTTGTGAATGCCGAAGCTGCGGTACGTTTTAATGAAATATGCCTACATGAAAATTTGCTGCCCCCATACATGAATATATATATATATAACATGAGAATGAGAAAGGTAACCGTCAAATGAAGTAACTTAGTGAAATGAACTAAACGTACACTCACAGTTATTTCTTCTGTAAATATTAATAGTGTCGTTATCAGGAAAAAAAAAGAAAAGTAGAAATATAAACGCGTCTAACTGATGAAGACTATTTAATGGTTTACCTTTTTTTAAACTTCTTTTTTGTCTTGTTTTTGTGTAATTTCAGGTTTTAGTTAAACACATGCAGTTAGCATTTGGGAAAACCCTTTTATTTTTTACTTTGTAAATGAATCTGCCAATGCTATCCATTTAGTCTGCATGTTTGACTAATATCCAGTTGCATTCATGATATTGTAAGTGGTCCAGATTTGCGAGTTGTAATTATAGTACTAGACAATGAGCACCATGTGAGAGCCTAACTCAGAGATGGTTTAGTATGTAACATATATATAAACATACAGAAAACAAAAAAGAAACTTACTTTCAATATTTCGGCCTCTATGATGGTTACAAATTTGAAAAGTGTGACAGTTTTTATTTTTTCGTTTTTTCTCTTGTTTTATACTTTCTGTCTGTTAATCGTATTTGTTCTTCGGATCAAGTTTTCTGGACAAATTCCTAATGATTTGAATCTCAAAATATTTAGTGGTTTCTTTAAGTACAACGTACTAGTTGTTTCTTTTTTTTTATTATTTAAATAATTATATTTCTTATTTATTTTTAGAGACTACTATTTGAAACTAACTTATTCCATCCATTAATTGATGATGAAACTATGGAATTTGATGTTAGAGGTAAGTTTAGTGAATGGAATAAAGTGAGTAGCCATGTGTGGCAAGTCTTGGATTACCTTGTATCATCATTTGAAGAACCTCTTGTTGATTCCATCCCTCCTGTCAATAAACGTGCTGCTAAACTGTAATCATTTTTAATGTTTTCATAAAATTATATATTATACATTTCAATTATGCTTTAGTAATGTTGTTTACTTGTGTGTACAATCAATTTGATATAGAAAAATACTAGTACGGTACTCGACTTCACTTCAAATATTAGTAAGGCCCAAGCAAATCTGTATATACTATACAGGTGAATTATGACTGTACATTGAACATGCGATAATTATGAGATTTGAAAAAAAAAGGAAAATGTTTCTTAATCTATTGAACGAAAATTTGAAATAAACTAAAGGTTTTTATAACTAAGCAATAATATGGGCTCAATGCTCAGTGATTGAACATGCTGGTTGGTACATATTTCAAAACTGATGTCACTTGGTTATCAGTGTGCAGTTATTCTTTAACTATTTAACTTTATTGAGATATATTTGAAGCAGCTACCTGTGTCATACTGAAAGATTTAATATCTCTTTTGCGCGCTTGTACTTGATATTTATCAGTCATTCCAACCAGTCTAGAAAAGAACTGGAGAATACTTTTTATATTGTGGACTAGTTTTTTTTAAAAATAATATATTTTTATTTTCAATGAAATAATTTTTATTCTTTTTGTTTATACTATTTTCTGGTAAATACATCTTTTGGATTGTTTCAATTGCAAACTAGGAGTTTTTTTTTTTTATAGGTACACTGAAAATCGGAATGAGTTCATAGAATTAGCAAGAAACTGTGTAAAAACTTCCCTAAAAGTCATTCAGCTCCCTCCACATAATGATGATCCTCACTACTTTAGATTCACTAAGCCTACAGGACACTTGGAAATACCACCTCAATCTAAATATAAGACTGGACTTTCTTGGGTACATTCAACCTCTTCTGAGTCTTTCTCTGTGTCATGTCTATCTCAGGATTAAATAGAAAATGACTGTTCGTAACTTGTTACTGAAATTTGCTCAGCTGGCTGGAATTTGTGGTGAGCATCACCAAAGTGAACCAAAGATAGATTAAGTTTGGTACTTTACTATTTAATTGCACACAAGATAAGTAATGTCTGCATACAATACCTGTTAGCAATTAAGGAGTTCGCAATTGATAGTATATATAATGAACCTAAATGGAGTATGAGTATATTTTCTCGTTATTTATAGGCCATTTTTGCTTCCTTTAGAGAATTTAATACAGAAATCAAACTCCATTGTAAATATTTGCTATTTAACAATTGCTGTTTGAAACAGTTTTGTTTCTTACTGGCCGACCTTTTTTTTTCACAATGTGAATTGTGGCACACTAGTTCCTAAAGTAGTTATTTTTTTATTAACAAGTGATGTTGCTTTTTTATAGAGTGAAGTGTATACTGGTACAAAACTACATTGTTTTTTTAAATAAAGTGGACCAATTCTTCAAAATTGGTAGAATTCCAACTTTTTTGTTCATACCTACTTTACTCATTAATGATTTATATACAGTGGTGCCTTAGTTCTCGACTCTAAATTCGTTCCAAAATTTTGATGGAAAACCGGTCTGGTTGAAAACCAAAAACTAATTTTTCCATAAAAAAGACATATTGGTTAATAGGATAATCCGTTTGGTGAGATCATATTCAGGTTTTATTTTAAGTATTGTAGGTTTCTTTATGTAAAAACTACTAAAGTACATAACTAAATCTAAAGTAACTCTGACGACTGTTCGAATTCTGAGAGCATAATTTTCTCGACTTCTCTGTTCGAACTCCAATTTGTTCGAGTTCTAAGTCGTTGGAACACCAAGGTACCACTGCATGTAATTACAAATGTAATAGTAATGCATATTTTAGTTCATCTATCTTAAGAGTAATGTCCACTTAGCGTAATAGAAAATGTTTCTAGAAAATATTTTGAAACAATGGAAGTAGAGTTGTCCGTGTAAAATCAAATTGCCATGCCTACCCTTTTTATATATCAGGACACGAGTCCCTTTCTCAGTGACCCACTTCGTATTGGCATATACATACATATATTACCCTAAACAGGTTTGTTATACTTTAAAAGGAGTATCGGTTTTCAACGATTTTTCACGCCATGTCAAACTAGTTATAAAACATCTGAGGCAATTACTGTCAACCTTGTGATGCCAGGGTCAGTATGTTTTTCCTCCTTCATGAACCCTACATAGTTTCTGTAACATTTCTTGTTTCTTTACTATAAGTAAAGTATAGTGATCATGAAAAAATTTGATCTCGAAATAATCACGGACTTACATGTTTTAAGGTTACCAATGTACTTTTTTTTGATGTTTTTACTTTACTGTAAGTATTATGACATGAAAAAACTCGATTTCGAGGTTTTGACGGATTTTCATGTTTTAAGGTCCCCAGAGTCTTTTATGACCTTTTCGGATGACGTGGGAGGGGGGTTATCCAAAAGTTTGTGGAGAAACTGCTGTCCACATCGTTTTATGGATCAGATTCATATTTTACACAAAGGTGGACATTAAAATGTAAAATTTTATTGACCTATTGTGAAATCTAAAAGTTTGTGGGCAGGATATAAGCCATATCGTTTGATGGATCGAAATTAAATTATACCTAAAAATAGCACCTTATGTGACCATAAGTTCCAATAATTTTTTTGTCAATATGACATGGAGGGAAATGGGTGTTGGTGTTAACAGTACATTTTATTTCATCTATATTTTCTTTTTTCAACACTAAACTAAACATTTCTTCAAAAAATTAAACCTAAAATTAGTAATGATCATTAGTAAAATTATTAATATTTTAATGAGCTAATGTATGTAGGAAGAATAAAATTCTTGAATTTAGAAAATCAACGCCACATATTCTGATATCAATCAACGTTATATGATACCAGTATTCCGGGGTACATGTTACACCTTTGAACGAAACGTAATATCAGATATATAGCTACTGATGTGTTTAAGAACTCAGTTGTCGTTAGGTAATATTTAGGAAAGGTACACTTTGTTCTTTATTACAAAAGGGATACTATTTTTATGCCAGTGATTCGATGGAACTTGAAATTTTATTAATGCGGTCTTGAATTAATTTTATTAGCACTAACACATAGATATATTACTCCACAAATTAATATAATGGATTACTACAATCGAGTGCAAGAATAGTTAAAGTAATCGTTGGATCTACCACAGCTGAAACTATGACTACTAAAGGCTTTCCTCAAGAAGGTGTCACGTTACCATGATTTTGGAGATTACTTGTAGATGACCTGCTAGATACATTAAATAACTAAGTTCACTATACGCAAGAAAAGGTAAATGACATTGCTATTATAAGAAGTGCCGTGCTAGGTGGCACTACCTTTGTGGTTATGCACATATTGTTGTTAAAAGATCGGCTAAGAATAAAGATCTAGATATAAATCCTACTAAAAAGATAATCATACCTTTTTCAATGAGAAAGAAAGTAAATGTTTGTAACACATTCATTAAAGATATAATGCTAGATATATCAAAGGCATTAAAATCCGTCGTTTTAGTTGTGAAACTAAATTGGAAAATCCTGCAAAAGTTAAATTGAGTTATGCCACAAAGCGACTGTAGAACTGTAAGGAATTTTTTTGGTAGAACTTGGTGTCTTAACCACAAATTTACACTTTATCTGTAAAATTACTCTACTATTACTGTCATGAAACTAATGGTATGATTTGCATTAGTTGTATTCTATTCTGAGATAAATGAAAAATTATCCATGTTAGCTTTAATAAGCCATACAGACCAGCGTGTCAAAGGATAGCAGGAAAATGATCTGCACTACCTTCAGGATGGATAAGTTATTAAACGTCTGCCTTTTAGATAACTATTATCAAGAAACAAAATCAAAAAAAATAATTGAACTGAACATTAATAATTTGGCCTATATGTTGCCAAATACACTGCCCCTTAGAATACTGTGTAGGTGCTTCAAAATAGTTACCAATGTACACCTCTATTTAAGTTTTCTGCTTTCAATTAAGAGGTTCTCTGGTATATTTATTGCTAAAAAATTAATAGTATAACCTGTAAAATAAGTTCACTCTCAGGTGGAACCTGAATACAAGGGAGTACGAATTATGCAGTGGACGAGTAAGAAAAGGTTAGAGCCAAATGAAGTTTCTACGGCCTGAAGCCTTTTTGCAAAATACACCTCAGCTTTCGTAAGAATGCAGTTAAGGAATGGATGAAAGGAAGCATATAAAACTTAGCTAGAAAAATAGGGTCTCTTTTAGTTTAAAAAATTTCATTCTAACTGAACATACATTTTTATGAAAATTAAACAAAATCTTGATTTTAAGTATTTAACCTGACGTCATTCTCTTATATTCCACTTAAGCAAACTGGAAATAATGCTATACGACTAATGCATAGTCTGTACGATGAGACTTTTAAACTGTGAAGTTTTGATCACATTCTATGTGAATGCAAGGCAATTACCTTTATGAGGTTAAGGATTTCCGCTAAAATCATACCTGAAACCAATAAAAGTGAGAGATACTTCTCTGAGAGCAATTATGAAGTTTATTAAAAAACTTACACCATAGGAAAAATATAGAGGCGGTGCTCACGAGTCCAATGAGACTCGGTGTTTAATAATAATATGTTAGATCTTTCTAAATCAATGATTTCAAGTTTGTTATTTTTTCAATTCCAGTTTGTTTAATTTTTCAATGACCAGAAAGGTATGATTTGCAATAAATGTGAAAATTTTGACTTATGATTAGTTTTGACAACTTTATGACACGATACAGGTCACACAGTTGGACGGATTGTAATGAAATTTTACCCAAGAGTAGAACGTTATGAGAGGGTGAGCGGAATAATTTTTCTTTGAAATTATATGGGCAAGAATGAGTGTTAAGATACCTTTTATTATTTCAGATTGTTTTTACGCTAATCAACTGTGCATATATGACATTTTATGAGCAAACTCTACATAACATTCTTTTCCTACGACAAAAAACAATAAATTCTGATTACTGCAAAACGTCAATATAGCTGTGAAAACTGATGCTTCAACATGGGCTAATGGATAACTGATTTACTTGTCAGATTTGTTTATTACTTTACTGAAAGTAAAGTAATAGTAAAGTAATCATGAAAAAATTTTATTGCGAAATTTTTACGGATTTACAAGTTTTCAGGTTTCTAAAGTCCTTTTTTGAAGTTTTTTCGATGATGTCTGTGTTATCCAAACGTTTGTGAGAACCCTACAGCCCACACTGATAGATCAAGTTCATATTGTACCAAAAGTTGGGCCCCACAGTGTAGATGTACTCATTGGGTTTTGGGTAAAATTGCATGATAGTAAAGTCACTTTTTTGACCAACATGTAATTTTAGACATTTCTTTTCTGTTAAACCTCTCTTAAAACTACCTCTAGAGCTTTGAATTGTTGGTATTATCATGAAACTGACAGAAGCTATAACTGATTGAAACCTCAGATTTTTAAAATTATGGAAAAGATATTTGTTGTTACAAAATACAAAATGTTCGACTTATGATTGATTTTGAAACCTTGTGGACACACTAATTGATGGAATGTAATAGAATTGTACCCAAAAATAACACGTTTTGAGGAGTTGAATACTTCTTTTTAAAATTATACAAACGAAAAGGGGTGTTATGGGACGTTATATGATTTCAGAAAATGCCTTTTTTAAGCTAAACGGCTGACTATAGAAAAATGAAAATCTGTAAAAAATGTTTGTTTATATTTACTTAGAAATTATCTCTCAGAAATTCAAACAGAATTCCTGTTTTAAAATTCAAGAAGTTCGAAGAAAAGATGTTTACATTATTTAATATTCTATAAAAAATCAAAAAAATAATTAAAACTATATATGCTAACGCCAAATAACCGTATATTTTATGATGCTCTTCACCGTGAAAGATAGTTTTCTAGAAGGAATACTTCAGTCAATCTAGAGGTTGTACTCGTCATTATATCAAATTGTCAGACATATGTTATATTATTTGTCTTTTTAAGAACTCTATTATTTTTAGGTAATTGTGGATGTGGGAAAGGTACTATTTCATTCCTTATGACAATACGACAATACATCTACTATTTGTAAACCATTTCTTGGGTGATTCTTTAAACTTAAAATTTTATATAACATATTTTCATAGTGTGACATTTCATGAGGTTACAATAGTATATGAGGAATATTTCATTAAAAATAACGAAAGCTCTATCTATAGTAAAGTGAGAAGTTTTAGATATTTGAATTTTCATAAGGGACAACAACAAGGACGAAACAACAGAATCAGTTACAAAAATTTTGGTTTAGAAGATAGAAAAAAAAATTGTAAGTCTTAAAAGAATTACCTTGAACTTCTTGGATATAAAAAGGGCTTTTCATAAACGTATCCTTGGTATTCATTGAATCTGCAAGAATACGTAAATGTATTAATCCAAGAGCTTCAGAATAGATTAGTACAATGCTAGTGCGAAGAAGAATTAGTGTAAGTAAAGGATTTTACAGGAGGGTGTCAAAGTGGTGACAAGTGATCACCTGAATTGGAAGCTTCCTTTCTAGAAAGGGGATCCTGTCTGGTACACTAACACGTTCAAAATGAATAATGGTGCCAGTAAAAATAAGCTAACTGTTATTTGGGTACCTGGAAACAAGGGAATACAGGGGTTTGAGGCAGTGAACTGTTTGCATTAGATTGGACAATTGATGAATGGATGAAGAAGAAAGAAGATATAAGATAGGTACAAAAACCATGTCCAATTTATTTAAAAAACTTATTTTTACTGCACTTACATGTCTAAAAAGTAGTATATCTTCAATGGAAAAGTTTATTAAATATACGTAGAATGTCTAACAGAAATTTATCATCTTAACTACTACTTACGCAAGAATCAATTAGCATCTTACGAATTTTCCAAATTTCCAAACTCTGTCTGGAAAAACCGGAAACCTTTGATCCCATTCTGTCTGAATGCGGAATAATCACCTTGATGAGGATAAAGACAACGAAAAAGGAAAACTCGACTGGTCAGAAATGGTAGCGCTTCGCACGAGTTTGATGAGTATCAGGTCGCCAGCTTGATCTGAATAATAAGAACTCGTTTGATTGTTCTGGATTGTTCAAAGACTTCAAATTTGTAATATCTGACAGGATTGTTATAGCTATAATAAAACAAATCAAATCATTAAATTGATTACTTATAAGTTTGATAATGCTTTATCAGAGTATATATTATAATCACATCATGATAGTCACATTAAAATAATACTAAAAATCAATTGTTTTTCATCGAGTTTCATATTATGATTACTTATAGTAAAGCTCATTGTAGGCCTCAGATTTTTTACTGTACTATAAATAAAATATAGTAATCATGAAAAAATTCGATCTCGAGATTTTGACGGATTTTCATGTTTTGAGGTCCCCAAAATCATTTTTTGATGATTTTTCGATTATTTCTTTGGGTGTTTGTTCAAACGTTTGTAGGCACGCTGGATGCTACAGGGTTTGATGGATCAAATTCATATTTACAAATAAATGGGTCTTAAAATGTTGATGTGCCCTATTTTGAGACAATATTGCATCATGGGAAAGTCACTTCTTTGTTACAATATGTTTTGAGACAACTTTTTTTCACTTACACTACTAACTCTAGAGTGTTGAAACTTTAGCATTATTATAGAATAATAAATTGATAATCTATATAACTAAAAGAAGGGTTTTGTCTGTACATTGCTTAGAACTTACTCATTTCAAGTTGTCTTTACACTTCATACATTAGGGAAACCGAATCCACCCTTTGAAAAATTTTCGGTCAGTCGGTTTGTGCGCAAAATTTTGTCACAAGTAAACTCAGCCACCATAAGACATAGCGAGCTGAAACTTTGAAAGTAGATTTGTGTATGACTAACTTAAAATCTAAGCTCTGAATGGATTGGAAATTCAACGTTGAAGCGAAGTAATGGACTTTTAATCTGTGTTTGGTGAGTTAAACAGACATTTGTTTTGAAAATATACAGGTAAGCAAGTAGGTATTGTTAGTTAATTTCAATTTCATTTCCATTTAAGCTCCCAGCAAGAGATAATTGTCAAGCTGTTCCCTGAAGTTCAAGATCTGCCATCTATTCAGAATTATTCGCTTTGTGAAAGAGCAATTCTCACCCCTACAAATGAGCAGACAGGAAAAATCAATAAACAAGTTCTTATACTATATCAAGCTGAGGAAAGAACTTACAAGTCAGTGAACAGAGTGATTGGTGATGAGAATGCAGTTTATTATCCAATTGGATTTCTTGGCTGCTCCTGGACTGCCTGCTCATGACTTAAAACTTAAAGTAGGGGCACCAATCATGTTGTTACGAAACTGGAGTTTCCCAAAAATCAAGAGGCTGATATCATGACTGGGTGTGGCACTGAGGGAGTTAGTGTTTATATCAAGCGTACCATTGATACCTAGCAACTGTCCCTTTCAAATTCAAGCGTTTGTAGTTTCCCCTTTGTTTCGCAATGATGGTAAATAGTCGCAAGGCCAAACTCCATGTAAGACAGGAATTGAAGTGTGTAAGACCAAGTGTTTTTCACATGGTCAACTGTATGCTGCTTGCTCAAGAGTCAGAGGTTCCAACTCACTGTTCTTCCATGCACCTGAATAAGAAAAATAAATATATTTTTTCTTATTGTATAATTTTTCTAATAATATTTTGAAATACCAAATATCTTCTCTAAATTTTGGAAAATACCCGTCTGCTAGTAAATAATAAATGAAGTAATTAATTGATTCTCAATGATTTTTATGATAAATTTGTTTACATTAAAGTTGAGCGTAGACTACCCACATATTTTATGTAAATTTCACAGTCGAACATGTTTATAGTGCAGAAACAAATTTCGATATATAATGTATTCCGACTGTCCTTCCAAAAACCGACTTATTGAACAATTCGATTTTATGAAAAATCTTTAATAGTACAATAAAATTAATTTCGAAATAAGAAGTGCCCAGCTTATAGTTTCTGTAGCCAGAATATTGGATCAGTTTTCACGATAAATTTTTATCGATACAAATGGGGATAGGTGTAGGCTTACAGGAATGCGTGTTTGCCTGCCATTGGAACTCAAGGTTGCAGGCTTTTGATCTTAGCCATGACCCTAGATTATTCATGGGAGAGATAAGAAATCTTGTGCACCTCATAACAGAAATGAGTGCCAAAGAATAAACGAGCTATACTTTCTGACCCTAGAGCAAAACTAAAAGGCGAAAGTTTATAAATGTGGGCATTGGAAACAACTACCTATTGGTACAAATTAAAATTTCTAGCACCCAACTAGATACCCGCCTATCTTCCTATGCTTTACAACTGAATTTTATTGGTTGTAAGCCTTTTATAAAATAAATTATTTTGGAACTGAATTATATATATAAATTTGTTATACAGTCTAGTCGAAGGTTTTGTCTGGTTAACATTGTTGTTCCTTTAAATAATGTAAATTTCATTTTCTTAGTTTAAAAAATTCTTACTTCTGTCTATGAAAAAGGTTTTAAATAAAACCGAAACGTTGGCAACGAGAGTTTGATTTTTTATCCTAGAAAATTGACCGAATCCCGATTAGAGAACATACCTAAATTTGTTATATTTCATTTGCACTTGAAACTCTTAAATTAATGTGTAAACATTTTTTTTTTGTGTGAATGAGTTAATAGTTCATTTTATATATTTTGTGAATACGTACCGAGTTTTTGATACATTATTAAAGTTTGTGTTGTTCAATTTCTTATTAATGCATGTTAGTTATGACACTGGCACCTTGCTAATTAGGGAGTTAACTGGAACGGTTTGTTCCACATTACTAAATCTGGGATAAACTCCCGATTTTACATAATTACTGAACCATATTGGTACTGCCATGGGTACAAGAAAGGGTCATTATTGATAACAAAGCTTCAGCAAGGTTTTCTTACCACTCATAAATACCCATTTTTTATGTCTGCTGTACAGGTTTTTATTTGGTACCATAGTAAATGTAAGTTAAAATTGACAATGTTGTTTTCAATCATCAATTTTTCAATTATTATTAGTGGATATTATAATTAATAAAGTAGTAATTATTTACATTGATAAATATTATTCAAACTAATAATTTATTCTTGTTTTTAATAAATCAATTTAATTCGTAATATAATCAACTGCAGCGTCTATATGTTTGGTATTGACATAAATACTTATAACTATATAAAAAGATTTCACATAAACACGTGAAATAACAATCAATGATCAAAGCACAATAACAAATGGGAAAACAAGACTAAGATCTTTCAACCGTAACAAGCGGTCTTCGTCAGTTGGGTTTTTGACTCTGAAAGATCTTAGCCTTGTTTTCCCATTTCTTATTGTGGTTTGATCATTTATAACTATATATATTCTGAAACTGCATGAACCTGGCATCTTGGAAATGTATCTTTCGTTTATGTATTGCATATATACGAATTTTGATTGACTTAATGGGTGGTCAATCCATTAAATGCTCTACTAATGAATTATATTGGTATCATCAGTTATGTCTTGAAGAGCTCTGAGTGAATAACTGTTTAGGTGGTGCCTAAGTGTAAATCTACAAAAGTAATAAACAATAACATATACGAAAAATTGATAAAATATTCAGATTAAAATATTTTACAAAGAAACTACTTTAGAAAAATATATAACAGGAAATTTATTCTCTACAATTTATATTCTTAAGATTTTTCTTTATTGTGTCATCTGAACTCTCAAAATCTTAAAAAAAAAAAAAACTGTAAATGTGTAAAGTTGGCGTTTTTCATTTACAGTTGTATTTCGGTGCTCGAACGACTTTTAACTCGAGGGAGTCGGAGTTCGAACAGACATGCTAAGAAAAATATTCCCTCAGAATAATCGTCAGAGTTACTTTAGATTTTTATAATGTACTTTTAGTAGTTTATATACGTTTTTATATAAAGAAATCTAAAATATTTAAACAAAAATAACACCTGTATATGATCTGACCAAACGAATTATCTCATTCCCCATTATGTATTTATTATGAGGAAATTAGTTTTTGTTTTCCACCAAATTGGTTGCCAACCAAATTTAATCGTTAATGAAGAAAATAGGTATGAACAAAAAATTTGGAATTTCACCAATTTTGAAGAATTATTCTAATTTTTTAAAAAAAAAAAATAAAAGGACAAAAAAGCAAAACAATGTAGTTTTGTACCAGTATACACGTCACTCTATAAAAAAAATCAACATTCACTTATTAGTAAAAAAAAAAAAAACTGCTTTAGGAACTAATGTGCCAAAATTCACATTGTGAAAAAAAAAAGTTCTGCCAATAAGAAACAAAACTGTTTCAAACAGCAATTGTTAAAGTATAGCAGCTATTTACAATCTAGTTTGATTTCTGTATTAAATTCTCCAAAAGAAGCAAAAAATTACCTATCGGTAACGTGAAAATACACTCAGTCTCATAATTCTGGAACGAATTATGTTCCAAAATCATGGCACAACTATATTTACCCTAATAGTGATTCAGGTATTATGTCCCAGAAGGTTAGTATTAATATTGTTACTTTAAGTTTTGACACTGTTTCATTCATTTCCACTTCTGTTTATTAGTGAAATTTGAAACCGTCAAATTAATTTAGAGTAATTGTTAAAAATAATTTTTAACTTATCATCAATAACATTATGAATTAATTTATTTTTATTTGATATATTAGTTCTTACAGATTTTATTGAATTGAAATTTAGCATAGATACTCTACTTTACAGAAATAAAAAGCAGATACATTAGAATCATAAACAAAAAATTTATCAAATTAATCACTATTATTTGTTCGCTCGTGCTTTGCCACGAAGACTGGCAGCTAGATTACTAGCAGCCATAGCTACTAGTGTATAATTTCTAGTGTGACGTCTCACACCAGAATTTTATATTTAAAAAAATGTTTTTATTAATATATATTAACGCAAAAACTATGTGAAGTTGAATAATTTTTTTGTGATTATACATATATTATTATTATACATATATACATATCAATGATTAAACCACAATATAAAATGGAAAAACAAGACTAAGATCTTTCAACCGTAATAAGCGGTCTTCGTCAGAGTCAAAAACCCTTCATCAGAGTCAAAAAACCCGTCGTAAGAGTAATTTGAAAAACTGAGTCAGTTGGGTCATGGAAAAACAAGACTAAGATCTTTCAATCGTAATAAGCGGTCTTCGTCAGAGTCAAAAAAAACCCTTCGTCAGAGTAATTTGAAAAACTGAGTCAGTTGGGTTTTTGACTCTAACGAAGACCACTTATTACGGTTGAAAGATCTTAGTCTTGTTTTCTTATTTCATATTGTGGTTTGATCATAGATTGTTATTTCACGTGTTTATGTGAAACCTTTTTATTTATATATACATAAATATATAGGTGTGTTCTCTAATCGGGGTTCGGTCAATTTTCCAGGATAAAAAATTAAACTCTCGTTGCCAACGTTTCGGTTTTATTTAAAACCTTTTTCATAGCCAGAATTAAGAATTTTTTAACTAAGAAAATGAAATTTACATTATTTAAAGGAACAACAATGTTAACCGGACAAAACCTTCGACTAGACTGTCGAAAACCTCAGTCTAGTCGAAGGTTTTGTCCGGTTAACATTGTTGTTCCTTTAAATAATGTAAATTTCATTTTCTTAGTTAAAAAATTCTTAATTCTGGCTATGAAAAAGGTTTTAAATAAAACCGAAACGTTGGCAACGAGAGTTTAATTTTTTATCCTGGAAAATTGACCGAACCCCAATTAGAGAACACACCTATTCTATCAAACGGTCGATATATTATTGAATCTGTCATAAATATATATATATATATATATATATAGTTCAATATAGACAAAGAAACATAGAGAAATCAAAAGAACACACTTACAGTCTCTAATTTTTGGTTTGAACCGTCTTCAGGAGAGATAAGAGAGGGAAACCAAGCTCTCCAACCGTCTCTGAACCATTGCGCTTGGTTTCCCTCTCTTATCTCTCCTGAAGTCGGTTCAAACCGAAAATTAGAGACTGTAAGTGTGTTCTTTTGATTTCTCTATGTTTCTTTGTCTATATTGAACTATATTTGTCCGTTTTGGATCGTATTTCCAACGAAAAAGTATATATATATATTTTTGATAATTTTGATAATAAAATAAGATGATATAAAAATAAAGTGCTTTTATTTGTATCGCTGTTAACTGTGAAACATATACTTTCAGTATCTGAATAATATATATATATATATATATATATATATATATATATATATATATATATATATATTCAGATACTGAAAGTATATGTTTCACAGTTAACAGCGATACAAATAAAAGCACTTTATTTTTATATCATCTTATTTTATTATCAAAATTTTATTAAATTTGGATTTTCATCTCATTGTATTTACTCACAAATTCTTATTGGTTATAATGACTAACAATAGTATATTTGTGAATAGCTGTTATTAGAAATATTTAGAATGACATACTGGGTTGTAAAACTTTTTCCTTTTAAAAATAGGCTTGAATCCAAGCCGAGTGTCTCTTGACACTCCAGATGATGTGAAGAATGGTGGGAATGGATTCGGCACACTGATTGGATTGCTTTGGCATGGGGTGATGCAAGTTTCCGAACAGTAATTTGAATAGGCCTTTAAAGTAGTGTAACATATAAAATAGATACTGAATGGCCCATCAGATATGCTTCCAAATATTTTCGGGGTTGGATTATTAGATCATTACTTTCATTACTTGAGTATATCTTTCATCTTAATATTTTATTTAGTGGTTTATTTATTTTATTAGTTTTAAATATATTCGTAATGCTAATTTAATCTAGAGAAGATAATAACTTATGTGATGTTCCTTAAAAATTTAAAATTTTCCGTTTGTTAGGTCTTAAGATAACAGACTGAAATCAATGACCTAATTGTTATTAATGAGGTCAAGGCTGTGGTAAAGACTACGGGGTTTAATTACTAAAAGTGGCTAATAGAGAGTTACCTAATACAGAACTTTAAGCAAACTGAGTTTATCTTTTGCATTCTTTTTTTTAGCGATAATGCTGATTTTGTATAGGATTGTCTTTCAGGGAATATAGTAGAAAAGACTGCGGGAGTAACCTGCGAGATAAATACGAGTGCATATTTATTATTTATAGATTGTATTTAATTTACACTACTTAAACAAATAAGAAGTTTTACCATAGAGAAGTTGAATTAGCTTTTATCATTTTATTTTATTTTTCGTTGTAAATAACACTATATTTGAGTTTATAAACAATTTTCAAGACAGTTGATCTTTCTTAGAACAATATCTATTTTCTATATAACCATAAGGCAAGGTGAGTAATGCTTAAATGTCTAAGATACTGAAAATATGACGAATAATGGAGGACGGATTACGTTCATATAGAATCATATATTCATATAGAATAGCTATATAGCATGTGGTTAACTGAAAAATGATATAATTTATATGTCAGTAAAATAAGTAAATTTAAGGATTTTGTTTTCTATGATGCTACTAAACCTTATGCAAGGAACTCTGTTGAAATTATCGGGCAAAGTTTGTTATTCTATTTAACCGATAAAATAGAATTGGTTCAGAGATTTTGTATAGAACTTTTTGGAAGACTGTAGATAAAGATAAATTTACAGGTGTTTTATGATTTAATTCGACTAATGATTAATGACTAACATATGGCTCAAACATGTAGCAAAACTTATGATACATATTGAAAATAACTCAGAATCAGGTTAGGAGTCGGAGGCTAAATGTGTGAAGTTTATTAACAGCAGGATTTTTTAAATCCGGTGTGCATATAGCAACTGGCATCTGAAATCCATTATCACAAAGTCTGTGCTTCAATACGGCCACAGTGAATCACATATTGCACATGGACGACGTTTTCAAATAGATTACTCCTGCAGCTGCATATTTTATAACCTTCTTTGGAAATTCCTCAGTATTTGTTTTCTTCAGTCAGTTAATTGAGTTTAGTTTTGTTAATTGATATTCAACCGTAACTATAATTTCTTCAAAAATATAATAAGTATTTCATAACATATTTGTGATATATTTTTTTTAATTTATAAAACGTTACTTGCAAAGAGTAGATTGGCTTGTTTAAAGTCAAAAGTTGGAGTTGGGTTCAAATATGTTGAGTTACCGGAGTTGAATACTTTATGATTTATTGATAGGAGTTGAAATTGGACCTTTTAAAATTCTAGGAATTGCGGACGAACAACGAAGTTCGTGGTCCAAACATCCATATGATGATAGACCCTTGGTTTCAAGCAGTCCAGTTCTGTCCTGCTTGAAACAAGATTTTATTTTTATGATTAAATGCAGGTTTTTACACTTCTTTTCAAAGCTTGATTGAAAATAGTTGTTTTAATATTTCTAGGTACAAATCAATTGTATGCTTGTTTTTCTAATGTACTTGAAACAGACTTGTAAAAAGAGTTTCTCAATCATTAGCTTTATGCGACTTCACAAATCTTATTTTAGAATTGTAGGGTGTCATACACTACACATTATAGTTCATCACCTTTTAATAGTACCATTACAATAATTAATATAACGTCTAAACGTCTTGATTTAGTCCCAGTCACAAATATTTTTGTTGCTTTTTTCTATCCAATCACAACACATGGATGGCACTAAATCCCTTGGTCTCTTGCAGCTCTAGAAAATCCTGATGGATTGAGAGAAATGTTTATAAACGTCTGGGAAGTCTGCCTTAAAATGATAGTTAAAAACCCGAGGTAAACAGTGGACAATATTATACCTATTGATAAAGTATTCGGTAGTTTTATCAATTACCATTGGAATGGTATAATATAGAAAAACAAATGAAAAATAATGTACATTTGATTATTCATTCAAATGATGAAAAATTTCTACGTTTTTAAGCATTGTGGAAGAGGCAGAACACTTATTTAATCTGATTCAGGATTTATAAAGAAATTACAAGTATATAGCACAACTACTAGGCCATTTCAAGGACGACACGGGTTAGCACGTTAGCCCAATCTCTTTTGTAAATCAAACAAAACTGGTACGAGCTGCTATTCAGAATCTCAGCCTCCTCTAGAATTCTAAATAATTGTATATCTGAGTTTCCTATCCTCATTAATATCCATTGTAGTATATCAAATACATTTCTCTATGTCTTTAAAATAGTATGGCGATTCATAATACTAGAAACATTAGGTTTTTGTTAGGTTTTGTGAAGTTATCTTACACTATAAGAATTTATATTGACTGACAGAATCTCTGTTTATAAACTCTGGTGAATATATAGTTTTGACACAATTTTTTAGTTCTATGTAATTAAGATTTTAATTATAATTTAGAATGAACTTTTGATCTCAGACGTCATTATATATTTAATTTCCATTAAATAGGGTTTGCTGGGATTACCTCTGGTCCAATGCAGGCGGGTTATCATGCTTGTGGACACTGTGGTTCGAATGAAGCAATGATCCTAGATGATTTAAGATGGCAGAGGGTAACTTTTATACTAACCGTCCTCTCGGAGAGAGCCTAGAGACTGTGGTCCTAAACCAGTGTTTTATAAGCTAACTGCTAAGGATCCCTATTTTAAGAAAATTGGGGGAAATTTAGGACTTTTTTTTGTAAAATTGCAATAATAACCGCAGTAGCAGACTTGTAAACAACAAAAAATATATTCCTGACTCTTATGATGAGACATTGCACTTCACATTAATAAAATAGGAGTAAGTATGAGTATACAAGTATGTGAAATATCTTACAATATAAACAGAAAAAGTTAACACTGTTGAATTGTGTTTTATTGTAAGATTATCCTGCTAACTAAAATTTTATTATCTTTAGCACAGCACTGACTTAAATTAGATAAATTTTTTGATATAAATTAATATAATTAAATATGATGTTGAAAATCGTCCACACAAGAGGAAATATTATAGTGAGCTGAATTTTTTGTTAATCAAAGTAGAAACAATAACACAGGAACTTGAGTTTTCAAACAAAAAAATCCCCTTTGGTTAAAGTAATTTTCAAACAAATTATTTCAACTCACCCTCCACATAATTTTTTATTTTTAGGTATAGTTTAATTTTGATCTATCGAACAGTTTGGCTTGTATCCCTCTCACAAGCTTTCAAATTGAATTATAACAGAAAATTTTTATATTTTATGTAAAAAAAATTTCCTGTTTTTGTTTTAAAAATCTGAAGATATTTTCATTTATTGTTTTTGTAACCTTAAAAATAATGCCAAAATTTTAAAACTCTAGAGTTAGAAGTTTGGAAGAAAAAAACGTTGTCTAAAAATAGGTTTTTGGCAAAAAAAAGTAACTTTCCCATATCCATAATTGCGCCCCAAACAAGGGCTCATCTACACTGTGAGGCCCATTTTTGTGTAAAATATCAATTTGATCCATATAATATCTCACCCACCCACCCACACACATACATATATAATCGAAAAAACTTCATAAAATGACTTCTAGGACCTCAAGACATGTAATCCGTCAAAATCTCAACACCGAAATTTTTCACGATCACTACACTTTACTTATAGTAAAGTAAAAATATCTGCAATTCTGCATTGTAGGTATTTTTCAAATCGTTCAATGAAGTTAGAATGTTAGATATCAACCTCAATTGTATTCTGATAGCCACTTTTTAAAATTTCATTGAAATCGGATTAGTCGTAATGACTCTTTTTACTCCTCCTCAAATAACATGAAACGTCTCTTTAAGCCGATTCACATGCTGAAATCTATGTGCAAAAGTTTAATGGTGGGTTCACGAGTCGCGGTTTGGGTGACTTACACGCATTTTTATTGAATAACATGCTTCGGATTGCTAAAGTTGCTATTAAAGTATGTTGTTAGGAATAACTCCATACACTTTACACTCTTACTCTACACATCCTAGTGACTATTCCCTAATTTAAAACGAAGTCAACCCAGAGATATGGGTTTGAAGAGAAAGAAAAAAAATTGTTCGGGGTATTGTTAACTAAACGGGCAAATGAAAGAGCTCGTTAGTTTTTTTGAAATCATGTTCAAAAATAACATTTTACCCCTAAGTAAAGGTAGTTTTGATTGGAACAGAGTTGGAACATTTTTGGATTGCCTACCTTGAGGTCATAAATATTGAGACATACGATAGTCTGTGAGTTTGTGATTTCTTTGCAGTGGCTGTCTCACAAGGGAACACACGTATGCCGAACATTGTACTCTTTGTGATACCACACAAAGAATATTGATTTTACATGGGGAATCCTACATTTTGCCTTACTCAAGTATATTTAGAGTAATGATCTTTAACGAATACCTGACATCGTACAGGCTCGGGACCGACGGCTTAACGTCATCTCCGAGGTGCGACGTGCTCAGATTTATTCATGTCCCACTTGAATAAATCGAGGGCCTGTTGGGTATTAAACCCAGGACCTACCAGCTCAGAGGTAAGCATGTTAACCACTGAGCTAACCTGGTCCCAACAGAGAAGAAAAATAGATATCTTCCATTGAAAAATAAGCTTCCATTGAAAATATTAAGCTAGAAACATCAATGATGTAGGTAACTACTATTGAATGTTCAGTGTTTTTTTTGATAAAAAAACTAAACTGAAAAGGTAGGTTCAAGAGTTTTTTTATTGAATAACATGCTTCGGATTGCTAAAGTTGCCATAAAAGTATGTTGTTAGGAATAATTCCATAAACTTTACACTCTTACTCTACACACCCTAGTGACTATTCCCTAATTTAAAACGAAAACCAACCCAGACCCAACTATGGTTTGAAAAGAAAGAAAAAAAAAGAGTATTGTTAACGAATCGGGTAAATGAAACAGCTTGTTAGTTTTTATGGAATCATATTAAAAAATGACATTTTCCCCCTACGTCCTGGTAGTTTTCATTGCAACAAAGATGGAACATTTTTAGATTGCCTATCTTGAGATCATAAATATTTGGGACATACGATAATCTGTGTATTTGTAATTTCTTTCATAAATTATAAACATTGCTCAATTATTTGTGACTTAAATTTAATTTTGGATTTGATTAAAGGTTCAATAGTATCTTTGAAAAAAAAAATATCTGGGTATGATGAGAAACAACTATGAGAGTTAATATGAAGATATATTGAGCACAATTTTGAAAAAATCTTGCTAGCTCGGAACTAAAACGGCTCTTGTTTCCCTTGAACCCTTGAACGTTTCTCATTTGTTGTATAACTTAATTAAGAAGGGATGATACTGTCGTAACTCGTATACTGATGTTGGTATCGTTGGAACAACTCAATGATATTAACAATATGTATGAATTTCTCTGCATATAGCACCTGTTCAGAACTATAGTTAACCTACAACCTAAATTGGTTCCAATTAAGAAATGGACAATGAATGTATCACGAAATTAACTCCAACTCAGTTATGCTATTAACTTGTTGAAGTGGCTTTAATAACTGTAGTAAATTAAAAATATATATTTAATTAAGAATTTCCTAGACTAAAGGCCGATATTTCGTTAATAGCATTTGTAATTTAAGCCGAATATGATACAAAATTTTCTTTGAATAGTTAAATATACATAATTATGACTATATTTGAATTGATATGATGATTTAATTCTATTTTATGAAACATTAATTTCAGATTAATTAAGTTTAAAGTTTTTAGTAATGGGACAGCTTATATATCAAACTTAAACAAAAATTGTTAGTAGTTCACGATGAATGTGCAATAAATATATGACTCTGTTATTTTAATGTCATGTGGGAACGCCAAGGATGCTTTAAAGACTATAAATTAGGGAAAGCAGAGAACTGCCATCTCATAATGATTTATGGCTGGCAGAATGAATGATTTGTGTGATTTATGGGGGATGTATCTTGAGAAGCAAGAACAGAGGAGGGCCTAAGAACAGAGTTAGGGGAACGGTGGAGTTGATACGAACGTAGAAGATACATCAATGAAGAAATGAGTCCTAATCAGTTAGGGTCCCGTTAGAGAATTCACCTCGTTACCATTATAGGACGAGACCACGTGCCTCTCGCGAACAAGTTAACCTCGGCGCCCCCTTCACGACGGAGCGTCACTCCGGCCCACGGTTCCTTGCGTAACTTTTACTTTACATAAATATGCAATATTTCTGGATGGTCCTAGACAACTCCCAGTATTATAATCAACTTCTCTCCATCAAAATAGATTAAAGGTATTAAGAAAATAGTTCTCCATCAAGAAATGTTTTTCAAATTACTGACACACACCCTCAGTTAGAATCCTGTACCTTCCTAAACACTCTGAAGGATTGTATAAACAAAAAAAAATTATCCATTCATTGGATAATCTATTATTTTTTCAGTAATTATACAGTAAATGATATTTAAAAACATGCTGCATTAGTTTGCATTGACCGTTCCTTTCAACGGTAATTAAAGGACTAAAACATCTACTTTACATAAAAAATGTTCCAGTAATTTACTGTTAAACTCTTTTATCTAAATATAATCCATCAAGGTCCTTTTTAAACAACAGATTTGAAATAAAAAAAAAAAAAGAAATATTATTCCTTGTATTTCTTGGCATATAATAAAAGAAGATTGCATAATGAAAATAATGCATATTAAATCAAAATAAGTCCCTAAAGTCTTTGAGGATTAGGATCTTATTGTAAATAGAATAAAAAAAATTAACATATGAAAAATGATTTCATTTAAATAACGCAATTTTTTCTTATAAGCATACATACTTTTTTTTTCAGTGACTTGTTTTCTTGGCTCTTACAGTCTGCCATCTACTCCAGGATAAATATTTTTGTTTGATAACTATCTAGATTACATTTATAATTGAACCATTTTTTTGATATATTTACAATAAGATGAAATATCAACGATGCCAATATATGTCAATGAATTTTTTTTTTTTGTAGCCTTTCATATTTACAGTTGAACTATGTAATACTTAATGAACTTCCATAAATTAATTTCTAAATATGATACATATCCGAAAGAATAGAATTAACTATCATAGAATCTTCTAACTGAATAAAAATGTGCATTTTTTTGCAATATTGTACGCGAGATATTTAATATACTTATTTTAAACTTTTCGATTAGTTTTCTCATGGGCTTAAACATGGATTTATTTATTTTGATAATTAAGGTCACCTGTAAAACTTAATAACGGAAACGTTTGATAAAATTTTAAAAACCCTGTACTAATAAATTCTTTGGCATTATATATGATGATAATATATATGTTTATATGATATTATATATGATTATTTATACATGATAATATACGTACTAGTGCAAACTAGTTCCCACTCGACCACTCGAAGTTCAGCAACATGGGGTTTGGTTAGCTCATGTATGAAAATAAAATATACTTATGGCTAATCTCAAATTTAATTTATAATTTCGAATAAATTTCTAAATTAATTAATTTATTTTTCATTGTAAGGTATGTGAACTTTTTTACACTTTTATATTTTTGATTCAAAGTATGTATATGTATATATATAAAAAGATTTCACATAAACACGTGAAATAACAATCAATGATCAAACCACAATAAGAAATGGGAAAACAAGACTAAGATCTTTCAACCGTAACAAGCGGTCTTCGTCAGAGTCAAAAACCCAAACATATATATGTTTGTGTGTATGTGTTTATGTTGTTTTGTATTTATTTATTGGTTATGTCAATTCTGTTTCTTACTGCATTTGGATGCGCATTACTTTTTCTGAAAAAAAAAAACATTGCTACTTTATGCCGCTTGATATGTATATTGGCAATTTAAATTCAAAATAATGATAGTGGGTTTATATTTTAACTTGAAAGGTAAAAGGTAATATAAAGTTTGAAGAGGGGGGTTTTCTAAATTTCACTTGGTAAAACATCATGAGCAGAGATTCCTGCAAACTTGGTATGCATGCAGAACTCTGTAATTGGTACGGTTGATTGGTTTCATGAATAAGTTCAGTAAAAGATTTTTTGAACTTTCTTTTGTAAATATCACTTTAGATAATTGTGTTTTTAGTGCTCAAAAAGGAGATGGGAAATATTATTATTATCATTTTAAATCAATATATATTTAAACTGTTATAAAATCTATATTCGTTGAATATATGTATGGTTTCTCCAGATATTGTATATATATGTATATAAAAAGATTTCACATAAACACGTGAAACAACAATCAATGATCAAACCACAAAAAGAAATGGGAAAACAAGACTAAGATCTTTCAACCGTAACAAGCGGTCTTCGTAAGAGTTGGGTTTTTGACTCTGACGAAGACCGCTTGTTACGGTTGAAAGATCTTAGTCTTGTTTTCCCATTTCTTTTTGTGGTTTGATCATATATGTATATATATATATATATATATATATATATATCAGTTCAAAAATGAAGAAAAGCAACACACAGAGAAAGAGACACACTTAAAAACTCAAATTTTCGGATGATACGTCTTCAGGAGAAAAGAGATCATCTCTTTTCTTCTCTTTTCTCCTGAAGACGGATTATCCGAAAATTTGAGTTTGTAAGTGTGTCTCTTTCTCTGTGTGTTGCTTTTCTTCATTTTTGAACCGATTTGCGTCCAGTTTAGATAGTTTTTTCGAATGTTGAGTGGATATATATATATATATATATATATATATATATAATATATGTGAGTGTGTGTGTAAAGCACAATGACGTATTCATTGGTTATGTTTTATCTATGAGTTTGGTACTACTGTGGAGGTGACTTAAACTGTTTAATTCATGGACATTTTGACACAGATTCAATCTGATGTATTAGGTAAGTAGATTATTTCTATCTGTTGGACAGTTTGTTATGATTTATAATGTATACTATCTTTTAATTAAAACTGATGTATTAGCAATTGTCTTGTGTCAATCTACTAAATGAGGAAATAAGCTTAAAAAGGAAATTATATATATATATATATATATATATATATATATATATATATAAAATATATACAAAAAATGTTGTCTAGTTTGGACAGTGCATCCTAAATAAAATAGCAGATATGAACACTGAGAGAGTAAAGAAAAATCCACATTTTAAGTTCCCCTTTACCTTTATTTTCACTTATGCACAAAACAACTATTTACTCTTGATTCTTATTTCCGTCTCAAAATTTAGTAAGAGAATATTTTATTTAAATATTATTAAAACAGAGACAAACTGTGGACAGTAGAAAATAACAATTTACATAGAAATTTACGTCTAATTTCTTATCTTAATAATTATATTAGTTATATTATTTTCAAATAAATATGTTTGTTCTAAAATTTTAATTGTCAAGAAATTTGATGGTTAAAAGTTATACAAAAAGCAAGCAATAAGTTTAAAATGAATTATTAAATAATATTTTTTACAATACCATGAGTATGGTATTACCCTTATACTTATTGTATAAGTTTAATACCATAATTGCGGTAATAATGAAAATAAATAATCTTGACATTTTGACGAAATTGTGTGTGTGTGTGTGTGTGTGTGTGTGTGTGTGTGTGTGTGCGTGTGTGTGCGTGTGTGTGCGTTCATGCGTGTGAGTGCGTGCCTGTGTGCGTGAGTATGTGAGAATGGGTGGACGGATGTGTAGAAAAAATTGTTAATGCTGTAGACGCACCGTTAGACTCTAAAATGTGACTATAGACAATATATTCTTTTTCTTCTTCTAAACTACGAACTGTAGAGGTTAAAGTTTTGGAATTATTATGAAACTGATAGCAGAATTAACTCAAAAAACTTCAGATTGTTCCAATGACCAGTAAGGTATGTTTTGAAATAAAATGCAAAAATGTTGACATATGAAGTATTCTGAGAGCTTGTGGATACGATACAGGACTTTCTGTTTGACAGATCATAATGCACTTACAAAAAAAATAGCACATTATAAAGGGATGAATTCAGTACTTTTTTTTTATCAAAATTGCATGAACGAAAAGAGCAGTTACAGTACATTTTATAGTTTCAGAAAATGTTGCCCTAACGAAAAACTGTTAAATGGAGAAACATGATATTTTGTAAAGATATCTATCTACGTAGATTTAGCATGCTACGAAAAATATTTCAAAAAAGTTTGATAACTAGAGAAGATAATATAGTTATAAAAACTGAAAATCTACTTGGATTGTTAACCTGCTGCACTTGACGGATTTGTGTACATTGACTTATAATTTCTTATCAGAATCCATAGTCAAACATCATTTTGTTTTAACGTTTAACAGAAGATGTTGGAAGATATTTAAAGGAGATATATAAGATCTGTAAGAGCAATAAACTTTTTAAAATTATAAGTGAATAACAAGTAATATATAGATTGTAGGGTAAAAAGCTAATGAAATGGACTCCACATATAAAAATTTAATAGTATAAACAAAGCGTTTCGAACACGTAGTGTTCTTCCTCAGGCATTAACTAAGGGTGAGTGTCTGTGGTACAACTGTACCACATACAGTCAATTGTACCACAGACACTCACCTTTAGTTAATGCCTGAGGAAGAACACTACGTGTTCGAAACGCGTTGTTTATACCATTACATTTTTACCCTACAATGAGGAAATACCACATAAAGTGATTGCACTACGTTAGAATTAATATAGAGATGTTTTCATACAAGGACTATAGAATTAACTACATCTTACACAAGGATAATTAGTGTAATTGTAAGATCTACCAGAACTGAAATTTAGTCCACTAGAGTTTGATCTGAAGGAGGTTAGCCGTCATCTTTATTGTGGTGATTAGTTGGAGATAACCTTCTAAAGACTATAAATAATTTGTGTTTTGAAACGCAATAATTTGTGTTTTTAACATTCAGATAAAATGTTATTCTAAGCGGTGTAATGCTTGATTGTACTTCTTTGAGCTTCAGTCATCATCTCCAACTTGGCGAGAGATGGGTAAAAGAGAAAAGTTTTAATATAAATCCAGGTAAAACAGTTCTAATACCTTTTTCAAGAAAAAATTAAGCGTCTCTTACACACCAATTTATTAAAAATACTAAACCGGAACTCTAAAAGATACACTAATTCCTTGGAGTCTCTTTAGATGAAAGACTAAACTGGAAAAGCCATCTAACACGTAGATTAAGGCCCTCAGTTTAACAATAATAATGACAAATCAGATAGTCTATATCAATGATTTCGAATTTGTTTGATGAAATCAATATAGCCACATTTAAAACAAATGAAATCATTTAAAACATTGAAATCTATCAATAGATAAATTGATTTTCTATGAGTTTGATAATACTTTAACAGAGAGTTTGATATTACATCTACAGGATAGACAAATTAAAATATAAAAAAAACACAAATGAATATCATCGAGTTTGATATTATGTTTACTTATAGTAAAATTTGTTGTTGGATACTCTAGATTTTTGTAAATATGAAAACTTGAATATTAATTGAAGTCAATGTTTAGGGTGAATGTAACCTAGGACTCCAACAATGAAATAGTATAAAGCAATTCAGTAGAAACATTTTTATTTTTTAAGATAAGGACAAAATAAACAAAAGAAGAAGAACTTTGTTTAACTGGAATAGATTTCAGTGTATTTCTATGAAAACCCTTCTATTAGATCAAAATAATATTTTTTTTTAGTTTTTACATTTTATGTTTATATTACTTAACTAGAAGTAAAGTATAGCGACTATGAAAGATTTGGCTTCGACATTATGATAAAATTTTCATGTTTTGAGGTTCCTAAAATCCTTTTTTGTTGGCGTTTTTTGAATGATCTTTGTGTTTGTGGGTAGATAGATGTATATACAAAAGTCGGTAGTCAAGCTTCAGGTTACACAGTTCGATGTGTCAAATTCATATTTTACCGCAAAATGGTGTAGATGTACTCTGCTGTATTTGACCAATATTATCATCATGAGATATTCATATTTGTAGGAAAATGTGATTTTAGACAATTATGTTATTTCACATAACTGACACTAGACTTTTGAATCTTTTGAAATATTATAAAACTGATAGCAGCATAACTGAAAAATGTTAAAAATTTCTTTATAAGCGGAAAGGCCAGTTTTGATTTTTTCCTTTATAATTAATTTCAAAAGCTTTTGAACACGATACAGGTCACACTGTTTGACAGATCATATTGCAATTATATCCAAGAATATTCTCTTTTGAGAGAATGAGTAGAATACTTTTTTTGTTGCAATTACATGGATAGGAAGAGACTGTCAGAAAATGATTTATTACTAGTTATAGAACTGTAAATTTTGTCAAAAATCAATTTAAAATTAGTAAGCTACAAAATAAATTTCAAGAATCCATATTGCCACAAAAGGAAATGTAATTATAAAAACAAACACCAAACAACCGTATATTTTGAGATATTTTCTTTTAATAATCTTGTGATTGTACTCTTTGAATAATTTTGATGCCAGATATATAGTTCTTGGCGTGTTTAAGGACTTTTTTTTAATATTGAACCATGAGAAAGGTACTTTTTCGTTCTTTATGATATACCGGCTACTAATTTTATACCACTTTCCGGTGATTTCATAAAATTAAAATTTTGGATTAGTTATTTTCTTACTACGAATATATCATGAGCTTAAATATTGGAAGAATAATATTACACTTAAACTGATAAATATTAAGTTTTATCTGTAGTACTATGAGGAGTTTAATCTTCAGAAGAAGCAAAATACATATCAGAAAAGTAAATTAAAAGAGTTAGTTCCAAAAGTGTTGCTAGTCATAACTTTTTTTTACTTTGTCAGTTAAAATATTAGATGCATTAAAGCATTAACTATGGAACAGATTTCAACTATCTAATGCAGTAACAATTGGTATAAGTATGCATCTGCCACAATTGAAACTGAGACCGCAATAGACTGTCCTTTCGGAGGTAACATATGTTATCACCCCTATGTTGGTGATTAGTTGTAGGTGACCTACTGGATACTTTAAATAATAAAATTTATGATACACAAGGATATATAGATGACACTTTTTTTATAAGATGAGAAATGCAACATTTGGGTTTATGCAGCATGTTCTACAAATAGTTGAAACACAGGTAAAGGAGTAGGTTTGGATATAAATCCAACTAAAACGGTCCTGCTAGCGCTGTTGATTAAAAATATGAAAATAGAACTATCAATGATATGGAAACAATTTTGAATTCTCTTTGGGATTCCTATAAATAAATGATTTCAGGTTTATTAAAACTAATAAAATGGATGTAATTATATTAAAAGCAGTGAAATCATTAAATTAATCATTTATGTATTTGATAATATAGCGTTTGATATTACATTCACATGATAGCTATATAATAACTCTTCTCAATATAATACTTTCTTCTCAACCCCTCACCAGATGTTTTCTGCATCTAGTGTTTCAGTTGGGTTTTTGACTCTGACGAAGACCGCTTGTTACGGTTGAAATCTCTTAGTCTTGTTTTCCCATTTCTTATTGTGGTTAGATCAATGATAGCCATATAAAAATAATTCAAAATTCAATTGATTGTCAACGAGATTGTTATTATGTTCACTTATAGAAAAGTTGAATGTAATCCATTCCAGAATTTTTTTGTAACTTGTTCTTGAGTTTTACTCTTTTCCTCAAACTGTACTCTCTGGAAGAATCTGAAATGAATAGATCAATTATCGTTTTATTAATGGAATTATTGACACTGATACCATTTTATTAAAACAATTAATAAAATTAAGTTTGTTGTTTTTTACCTAATTAATGAAAATCTAATAAAATAATTTTAATCTCTAAACTATTTTCTTTAAGTTTTCACTAAAGTTTTGATTACTTCTGTAGTTCTGTTTTGTCATCACTGAAATTGCTTATTTCTTGAGTTGTAATCCTGTACAGTGAAAAGAGTGACCAATATTCTGATCTTCATTTTATAAAACTGGTTATTTTTACTTGCA
Source organism: Hermatobates lingyangjiaoensis (assembly GCA_026182355.1). Lineage (NCBI taxonomy): Eukaryota > Metazoa > Arthropoda > Insecta > Hemiptera > Hermatobatidae > Hermatobates > Hermatobates lingyangjiaoensis. The sequence goes on along the minus strand of JAPFBL010000106.1, from coordinate 6,339,386 downwards.
TTAAGAAAAAAAATTGATAGCAACGTCTTTACTATTCACAACGTTTCATCCCCTTCACGTAGTTATGATTCAGTAGTATTTTATAATATCCCATATAAATGTTCATTTTTTTTTTAAGTTATGTATTACAATTTTCATACTCGTAAATTAAACTACTTGCCAATATTTATAAGTCTAAGAATCATCATATTTATGACCTAGAAAGTCGTAAGAACTCATCTCCTGGAGTAGACTATGCTTAGAAGAAAGACATGTAATGGTATAAGATATTGATCTAACTTCTATTTATTGGCATCTAAAGTTCTAAATACTCTCTAAATATTCCAAGTATTCAACTTTGGAGGAAAATTAGAGACCCATGTATACATTATTCTAAGTATTAATGGTAAAGTAACAAAAAGTTGTATTTATTTAATTTAAATTATTACCTTAGCAATAATATATCCTGATATATAATCATCTTATGAATTGCATTAAGTTGGATGCAAGAAATAAGTAGCTGATTTCTTATAACAACTATTTAACAAACATTTATATTTTGACTAAAATCTCTGTAGATTAAACTACGATGGTACCGCATGTAAATTTCTAGGGTCTCCTAGAATATTTCAAAATTAGGTCGAGGTACAAGTAATTATTTCAGCAAAAACGAACCTCTTTCAGAATCCTGGAATTCACGCACTTATTGGATGTCATAATTTAGCTGTTCATAAAAACCAGTAAATAAAATGTAAAATGTGTTTGAAGGATAGGAAAAACAAACCGGTCTTAACTAGTCCTGCCCAGGAGAACGGCGTGAGCTATTTATAGTGAAGAGGTCAACGACAGCAGTCGTAATTGCATTGAGCTTCCTGAAACCCCATCACAGTTTAAACCCATTAGGGTGTTCCCTTTATTATCCTTTTCTCCTCCCATATAATTACATTTCCCTAGAGAACGCTAACGTCTTGATTTTTATTAAGCTACAACTTGTTAGAAGGTACTTTCCCAGAGTAGAAGTGATAATTAGCAGCAGTCTCAGTCGTCTCCGCTACCTCCTACTAATCCTCAACTCTTGCATGAGTCATTCACGGCCTTCCACGCTTCAGTTTTACATTTAGCTTCTTGAATAATGCAAAAAGGAGTGCACAAGAATACTTAATCGGCTACATCACATGCATGAGGGCAGGAATCAGAGTGCCTATTTTTGGAACTGTGTACCAAAATAAAATTCCACTAGCTTAAACAGAATATAATTCTGTTTAATTGTCTGAATGTAATTGTATAATTATTAAATTTTCTTCATTTTACTGAGTAATTATACAATTTACTTAAAAATGAGATCCCAAAATTAAGCAGCATATTTAAATATATTAAACCCGTTAATAACTAGTGGTTCCTTAGTTATTTTGTAATTAGATGTTATGTTTCAAGTTGAAGGTACCCACTAATCACCTAATTACAATTAATTGTCTCAAATATCATTAATGAATAATTAGTAACTCCTAACTTCGTTCTTTCATTTTTGTAATTAATTTTAATATAACCAACGAACCTTCATTTTGAATAAAATAATTTTGATTCACTCCAAGTAAGAAAAAAATATGGAGTTGCCTACACCCAGTTTTACATTAAGTAAACATAATATCTAACTTGTTGGTAATCAATTGGGTTTTGGTTTTATTTTTATATGGTTATCATGTATATGTTATTTCAAACTCAATAATAATAATCAATAAATATTTCATTCCTTTTAATGCAGCTATATTAATTTTATCAGCTATTACAAAGTTGAAAGATTGTTATTAAACTGAAGGACTGAATCTCATCGGAGAAGTGCGTACTACAACCATATTTGTCTTATTGTGCATCATTTGTGGTTTTAAATTCAAATTTAGATTTCAAGTTGCTTAATGAACTTCTTAATTGCTCTTATTATCTATCAGTTCTATTCGTATTAGGTACGGTTTTCCAAAAATGTTTACCTCTTAATAGCGATTGCATTGCATTTACATAGAATCATCCAAGTTTCATACCTGTTCCATACATAGTCTGCGTTCTTCGTATAATGTTAATTGCAGCTTATAATGTTAATTGCAGCTTGCATTAGTGGAAGTTAAGAGGGTTATGTCTGGTTAAATATTCTACATATATTTTCAAATCCTTTCTTTTTCTGTCCAGATATCCAAATAAGACTTACCTTACTTTTACTGTTGTCATTGACTCGCCTATATAACAGACATCAGTCTATTTTGTGAAATCAGGAAATTTCCAATCTAGATGATTATTCGTGATCACTTCTTCGTCCCCTGCAAAATATTCTATAAGAGGTCTCCAACTGGCAACACCAAGTCCAAAAGTTATCAAAATTTAGTTTTATTAAATTTATGAAAATTTTCCCTCTCATTGTAGATTTTGTACCAGTCTCAATAGACTGCAAACAGCCTCTTTCTTGATAAGAGTATCCAGCAGGAGGAAGTTTAATAACTTTTAATGCTGAGGGTTGGGACAGGTAATTTTTACTGCTTTCCCTAAATACGCTTGTCTTTGTATTTTATTGAGACCAATTTGGGCAGCATTTGCAACCAATCCATATGGTAACATTAGTTTTATCACAACAGTAACATTAAGTTCTCAGTGCCAAAAATATAGATTTGGAGTAAGATCTTATGTTTTACCAACGAATCTTGTACAACAGAATATTGGTCATTTAGCCTTAGCCAGTCTGTTACATGGTATTCCCAGTTTAGTCTTTCTTCCAACAAAACTACAACGTTTTTGTGTACCTCTGAGAATTATAGTTTAGTATTTTTATAAAGAGGACTTTGAGACCAACTTTCTTTCTTTTTAGGAAGGGTTGACAACTTTTTAGCTAAATATCCAAACCTTTCCTCTTTATGTATCTATCAAGAATTCAGAGGGTATGCTGTATAAGCTCAAATGCAGTACCATAGAGAATTATTCTTTTTATGATAACAAGGCCATCTGTATGTCCTTGAAAATTGTAAATTTGAATATTTAGAGTATCCAGTAGGTCTTTCACAACTAATCACCACAATATGAGTGATTGCACTTCTCCTGAGGACAGCCTTCACTGGACACAATACCACTAGTGCTAAATCCTCTACTCTAATTATTCTTGTGTCAGATTGTTCAAATTCATTCTACGATTCTCGGCTTAAAGAAATTTGTCTATTAGTTCTGGTTTAATGGATCTGAAACCAAGTTATCAAATCTACTTTAATATTCAAGAAGTGTCCCAGAGTGATTTCTTTAAGACTTAAAGAGTTTTCTGTTTTGTTAGCCAAAATATTTAGCTTAATTGTTGATTTGTCGTTCTGATAGTAATGTTGTCCCCAAAAAAAGGGAGATGCTTATTTATCAAAACATTCTCATATTGCTAAAAATAGTACCTAACAGTTGTTTTATTTCATCCATCAAACAGTATGATTTGTATCATGTTCATATGATTTCAGAATCAATCATAAGTCAAAATTTGTACATTTTATTGTGTAACAGTACTTTACAACTGTTGGAAAATACTTAATTTTTTTTCAGGTACTTCTACTGTTAGCTTATTCTTTTCCGAAAACAATTGTCAAAATTTCAACAGTCTAGAGTTTGCGAAAGAAAAAATGTCTGAAATCACATTTTGTCCGAAAAAGTTACTTTTTACGATGAAATATTTCCCAAAAACAATAGAGCACATTTACAATATAGCGGCCAATATTTGTTAAAAAAAATAAATTTTGCCCATCAAACGGTGTGGCCTATAGCGTGTCTACAATCTTTTCATACACACCCACCCACACTGCCACATCTGTACACATGTGTATCTGTTATGATGCAGCCAGACATAAGCATGGACCGGTAAATGGTGTTTCTTCTAAGTCAAGCCTTGAAAATGCCAAACAATTTTTGGCGAAACGTCGGCTTATAATCAGGAGTTGTATGTTTTATGACCAAAATCCTCAAGAACCCCTTGAGTGAATTTGAAGTATCAGTGGTCGAGAAGCTATATATATATATATATATATATATAAAGATTTCACATAAACACGTGAAACAACAGTCAATGATCAAACCACAATAAGAAATGGGAAAACAAGACTAAGATCTTAGTCTTGTTTTCCCATTTCTTATTGTGGTTTGATCATTGATATATATATATATATATAATATATATATATATATATATATATATATATATATATATATATATATATATATATATATATATATATATATATATATACATATGCATGTTTTGTTGAACGACCTTTGTACTGTGGCATGAATCAATTTTATTGTCGATCTTTCAAGTTTTCTCACCTTTTTCTCAAAGGTGAGAAAACTTGAAAGATCGACAATAAAATTGATTCATGCCACAGTACAAAGGTCGTTCAACAAAACATGCAGAAAAGAAGGATTGCTCCCTAAATTTACAAATATATACATATATATATAATCATATATTTATATAATTATTTTATAATTTATTTTATAATATATTTATTATTTATATTATAATATAATTATATATATATTATATAATTTATATATATATATATGATTCGCGCTCCGTTCTTCGACGTGAGAAGATCTCTCTCACTTCGTCCTCTCTTCTAGTCTACTCCTGATGACGAACAACAGTTCGAAATATTGAATTCTGTAAGTGTTCTCTTTATTCTTTCTTCTGTGTCGTGCTTTGTGTAATTTAAAGTTATATATATATATACTAGTAGTATATATTATAGTACATATATGAATGATTCCACGAACTAAATAAACTAGATTCACAAAAAGATCATGGATGAAAAAATCACAGAAACTGACATTCACCTTCCTGATGACGAGGTAATCAAAATATAGTAGTGAGTTTCTCTGATTTCTTTTATGCTTGTTCTTTTTGTGAATACTGTTTATATATATATGCACACACAAGTATATATATATATATATATATATATATGATCAAACAACAATAAGAAAAGCGAAAAAAGACTAAGATCTTTCAACCGAAACAATTTTTGACTCTGACGAAGACCGCTTGTTACGGCTAAAAGATCTTGGTCTTTTTTTCCCTTTTATTATTGTGGTTTGATCATTGATTCTTATTTCATGTGTTTATTGTGAAATCTTGTTTTATATATATATATATATATATATATATATATGTAGTATTAAAATCAATTGACTTGATTGCACATACATTTTTTTATGAAGTTTTTCGAATCTCCTAGCTAATTTTCTTTTTTCAGGGTTGAATTCGCGTATAATTTGAGAAAAGCTACTGTTAGATATTACTATTTTATTAGATGTTGCACTTTGACTAAATATAATAACTAAATTAAATCAAACTAAATTATTAAAATGTTACGGTGTCTTCAGCCATCTTCAGAATGTTTTGATATTATTATCTACCCGTTACAGATATGTAAACTTAATAGGGAGGGAAAAATTTGAGTTGCCGTGTTCTGCCTGTGTGCTGTGTGTTTAATTTTGGTTTGTGTTTTCCAGAATCAGAAGTGCTTCAATTATTTGTAACTTCCTCTGATCTTGTTCTTGTTTGAGTACTACGGTGTTTTCTATTAACATCTTCCTCGAGAGTTGTTGGTTGTCACAACCAACCAACATTATTATAATAATGTTATAATCTATTTTGAAATATAATAATAAATGGGCATGAAGCAATAGATAAATGATTGTTCACATTCATTCAAACTTCAGACTTAGAAATATGAACAAATTGAATGATAAACTCCTCACAATGAAAAATGGAAAGACAATTATTATTATTATTATAATATCCATTTTTCGTTCAAATACGAGATAATCAAATCAATAGTAAATTTGATAAGATAAGATAATTAAATTCTTGACTGCGATATCAAAGAAAATAAAAATAAATTAATTTCTTATGCGATGCATAGCTAGCTGGATGGTATAACTAGAGTATGGGACTGTATATCACAAATAAAAAGTACCAAACATGTTTTTATTCAATAATCCAACACTCGGAAGTCTGGCACAAATATGTGACCCCGCCCCATTCCTTTTATCATTTTTCAATCAGCAAACAGCTTCCCATGCGATTTTATTCATTTCATGCTGAATTATTCAGTTCAGAGAAGAAGATTATTTGAAATAAATTACTAAAAAAAAAAAAAAAAAAATACTTGAATTAAAAAGAAATAGTGGTCAGGTGTTAGCTGCTCTTGTTTTGAAGAGACTATTTAACATAAATCATAGAAGTAGACGGTTATTAAAGAATGGCATTCATTATAAAGCCCTCTATTTAATAGTTGACGATTGGCACCTTCTACGAAGAGACAATCTATTTCACAAAATCGTAAACCATGGGTTCGGGCGAGTCCATCTACATATTAAATTCGAGTTGGCTTGGGAGAGGCAATTAGACGAAGGCCTAGGGCACCCTATTACCCCTACCAACTGCTATTGTAAGTAATTTCAATTTACAATCAACAACAGAACTAATTCTTTGTTCATAAATACTTTCTATCAAATTATAGTTAATTATTGCTTCATCAAAATCTTGTATACTGATGCAGAGAGAGAGAGAGAGAGAGAGAGAGAGAGAGAGCCACAGGTTTTAGTTTATGATTAATTTCATTCTACTTTATGAAGTATGTCTATTTATAGTTTACATTCTTGACTAAATCACATTAATAATTAATTTTGATCTGTTCTGTTACACTAATCTCTGGTATGTGTAACGATTAAAGTTTATCAATATCCTTTTAATGTAAAATATAAAAGGAGTTAAATTTCAATTATCACAAACCTAAAATGACTAGAAAGTAATTTAAATATTTCTCTCTGGTTTCATATGTACTGTTGTTTTTTCTTGTTTGAGGGGAGTGGGATGGTAAAATATTATTCACTGGCTATCATAAATAACATTTTCAGCATGAACTATTTTCCTAGTAAAAACTATAGTGATAGTTTTTGTATTATCCTTATAGCTTATTATTGAATCACTATCAAATATAGTATGGTTCAAAAATATAATATATAATCACTGAAATAGCCCAGAATAATTAGATATTTGCTGATGATCCGGTTGAACGATACAAAGATGGGCTTTTACTAACTGTTCATTCAATGCTTTTGAAAAAAATAAACCAGTACATATTAAGTGTTTTCCAACTATTCGAATGTAATCCCCACTTAAAAATAATACCAGAGTGGTCTATATTAAACTTTTTGAGTAAACGTCTTGACAATCTGTAGAAAATAGACTGTCAAGTATCTATTTGATCAATATTATTGATCAATATTATTATTATTATCAATATCAATATTATAACAATATTATTGTTATTGATATTAAACATAGTATAAACCATCTTACCTCATATACTGGAGTTTCGCGATCGGTTTCTTGTGTTACCTATCTTTGAAAGGAACTGTTGAAGATGAGTAACGCCGGAAACCGGTCGGAAAACTCCAACAGCAGTATACGAGGTAAGACGATTTATTCCATTTCTAATATTAATCATACTAACCTCATTGGTATTAACAATATGCATAAATTTATTGTTATTAACAGTAACAATATATAAGAGAAGCTTATTGACAATCTAATTCATTTGTAACTATCGCGTAAAATTTATTCAAACTCTGTGACAAAAGTAATATGAAACTCATTGGAATCAGTTTAATATCTTCAGATAGTTTGATGAGACTATCTATTTTTTTTCAATTATAACAAAATTTGTAAATCATCTTTATATAGCATTCTGAAAAGCTACTGGAGATGCAAACTTGTTATTCTCCTTTAGTGTACTATTTTCTCTTGTAATATTTTAAATTCATGAAATTTTTATCTGTAACGTATCCACAAACTTTAGAATAAATAGTAGTCATAATTTATCTGATTTTAAAAGTTTAAAGAATTGCTTTACTAAGTTTGTTTAAGAAGATAGAATGAAAATACATAATCTCATCTCATAAGCTAAACAACAGATATCTGTTTTTTTATTTTCTGTGATGTATTTAAGTGAGGAAACCTGTTTTAATATTTCATCCAGAATTATATATTAAATTTGTAATCTTCTTGGTACATATTTATTACTTTCATTTCGTTTGAACTTATCTTTCAGACCATTTTTTTACTTTCTACTCCTTAGATTTGAGATTTTAGTTTCTAAGTCAGCAAAGAAAGCAATATCATCTGAAGCTCCTATTGTTATGGTGACAGCCGTCTTCCGGTGTTATATCTATATCATGACAGGTTTTCAATGCTTTATCTATAATTATGGTAAAGGGGAAATAGATGAAAATATCCCTCTACCTTACCCAACAATTGCTTTTTAAATTTATTGGAATTTAAAAACAATAAAAAAGAACAGAAAGCTATAGTAACTATAAATATTTGTGGAAGGTAAGTAGGCACGAGGATGCAGGACCGAACTGGATTCTGAGGTCGCTGATCTATTCAGTTGAACGCACAGTTAAACCTGATACATGCAACCATTCTCTCAAACGAGCCATCTAATTGATAGCGTAGACACGAATTTACAGAACTTGTAAAGATGGAGTGTCCTTTGTGAAATTTTTATTATTGCATGTGGCATGCAATACCCAACATCAGATGACTATCAAAGGTTACTCTCTAATCTTTGCTGAAAGAATTCCGTCTAAGACTCCTAAGTAGGGAGCACTAGTAATAAGATTTCTCGACATACATTTTATTATGTAAAACAATATATTTAAAAAAAAGAATATTTGATGATGTAACTTATGTAAAATTAATATAAATAGAATAGAATAAATAAATAAAATGAATAGGAAATTTTTTAGAATAATATAATCTTTCAAATATCAAATAAGTGTACAGTTCTAAATTCAAACTGATGCAGAATTGCATAAATAATCTGATATGATTAGGATAAGCTTTTATATATAAAATGACAATTGCAATTTTATAACCTGTATCACCAGTCATCAGTTTAATAATATGGTCTTTGAAGGTTCTATTACTGTTTCCAAGGAACAATATTTTTTTACTTTTTTCATAGCGTAGTAGTTTTAGGTATATCTTTTCATAGACAGATTTTAATATTCTTGTGTTTGTAGTCACAAAAAATATTTTCTGAGTACAACAAAACTGAGTATAATGCATCTATTTTTGTATGACACAATATTCCCAAAAACCTATATAGTCCAGTCTTGTATAAGATCCTATTTTCCTTTTTAATTTCATTATGTCAAGCAATTATTTCCGTCAAGCGGAGTGGCCGGTATACAGTGTTTACAAGCTTTTAGATTCAGTCTTAAGTAAACATTTTTGCGTAAAGTTGATCTTTTCTTTAAATAAAAATGTTGAAACTATTTCGAGTTAACTACAAAAAAATCAACTATTTAGGTTAGTTTAGGGTAAAAAATTTTTACTCTACGTAAAATTTTATTTCATACGTGAAATCGATTTCTCGTATGGAGATATTCCCAAAACGATATATATTATGCAGATACAGCTCGTCTACACTATAATGAGGTTTTTTTAGTATAATATGAATTTAATCCATTAAATGGTGTGATCTGCAACGTGTTCACAAACTTTTAGGTACACATTCACCCACCAGCCATTAAAAGCAGGGACAAGTAGCACAACATGTTTCCCAATGTAACTGAGGAGGAGGTAACAAAACATACTTCAGTAATATATATATACTTTTTCATTGGAAATACAATCCGAAACGGACAAATATAGTTCAATGTAGAAAAAGAAACATGGAGAAATTAAATGGGTCTCCAACCGTCTCTTAAGCAGTGCGCTTGGTTTCCCTCTCATATCTCTCCTGAAGACGGTTCAAACCGAAAAAAGACTGTAAGTGTGTGCTTTTAATTTCTCTATGTTTGTTTTTCTACATTGAACTATATATATAACTCTAAATTACACAATGAACGACACAGAAAAAGGAATAAAAAGCACACTTACTGAATTCTTAATATTTCGAACTGTTGTTCATCATCAGGAGTACACTAGAAGAGAGGATGAAGTGAGAGAGATCTCCCCACGTCGAACGACGGAGCTCGAATGATATATATATATATATATATATATTATATAACTGACGTTGGGTTTTTGACTCTGACGAAGACCTCTTGTTACGGTTGAAAGATCTTAGTCTTGTTTTCCCATTTTCTTATTGTGGTTTGATCATTGATTGTTATTTCACGTGTTTATGTTAAATCTTTATATATATATATATATATATATATATATATATATATTTGTAAAAGTTGGAAGCAGCCTTTCATTTAAACATATATTGTTAAATAACGCCCCATATTTGGCTTGTATCTGTTTTTTACACAATTTCTCCAGTTTCCGGAATTCCTTCCTTGTCTCTTCATTAAAACTATAAAGCTTATCACCAATATTGCTAGTCGACATGTTTCGAATGTACCACATTATTGATGATAAGCTTTATAGTTTTAATGAAGAGACGAGGAAGGAATTCCGGAAACTGGAGAAATTGTGCAAGAAACAGATACAAGCCAAATATGGGTGTTATTTAACAATATATATGAAGTAAAATTAAACTGAATCATACATACAAGACACTTTCGTACTAACAGGACGGACACAATAGAAATAGGTCGTATTTGTACCGATTTAGGCATTTTGACTCACCTACAAACATTTTGTTACAAACCCAATCACCAACTCATTCATATAAGATGTTATTAAACATTCCAAAGCTTCTTCGATATTGAGCCTACATTATCCGTATAATGTTAATTGCAGCTTGCTTAAGTGGTAGATTAAAGAACAATTTATCGTTAACAATTTTTTTTGGAATCATTTAATGTACTGTAATCCCAAAGTGTCAATACTCCACAGATTGAGTAGTTTAGGAGAAAAAAGTTTTTCAAAAAATTGACTTTTCCACTTTAGACTATTGCTATAAAAACAGTTGGTTACATCTACATTGTAAAACCCATTTTTCTGAAGAATATAAATTTGATCAATCAAACTGTGTGGGTTGTAGTGTTTCCACAAACTTTTTGATACACTCCCATCCAACCTGATACACATACAGACATCAATTAAAAGGAACGTTGGGGACCTTAAAACATTTTTACTTTTACTTTTTGTAAAAATTATCTATGATTTATGATTTTTGAAAAATGCTAAGCCTCTTGGTTAATGCTATTATAAGGTTTATATTAACAAAATTTCATTTCTGTAAAGTAAATAGTACATTTAAAAAAATGCACTATTAAGGAAGATGAAATAAAAGAAAAATAGAGACTGAAAACACATGAGAGGCTATAAAGTGGACTTCCTTTGAGGCAATATTGTACAAAAACTTTATAATTCATTAATACTAGAAGTGCTTAATTTAGGTGTAATATGAAAATGATCCATGAAACAGTGTAATCTCTATCGTGCTTACAAACTTCTGAATACAGATACAAAAATACACACAGATATATGCATTTCTTTGAAAAACTTCAAAAGAGACTCAATGAAACTCAAGCCTTAAGAATGACCATCATAGGAGGAATGGACAAAATGATAACCATTTGTGGAAATGTTAACGCCGTCTTAGACACAGTTTTTGATAATCTGAACTGGGGCCAGAAGAATTAATTTAAACGGAAGAAAGCACAAAAAATAAAGTTTACCGATAATATAATTTTTAAATCAGGCAACTTGAAACAGAACAAAAATGTCAACTCTATAAAAATGGGAAAATAGGTTTTAAAAATAGTATATATAATACAAAATAATGACTATAAATAATAAAACCACAATCTAAATTGGGTTTTTTACTCTGACGAAGACCGCTTGTTACAGTTGAAAGATCTTAGTCTTGTTTTCCCATTTTCTTATTGTGGTTTGATCATTGATATATATATATATATATAATCAAATGACCATCTTTCTGCCGGTAAACGGCAGTCTTCTGTTGGACTCTACCATTTATCTATAGACTGGTTGATGGCCTTTTTGACTTTATTGTTAGAGTATCCACTGTTTGCCATGCCTGCATGGTTTTCTCTAACCCAGAGTTGACGTCTGAACTTTTACTGTCATGGGTTAGAGCCCTTCTCATGGAGGCAGCAATGGTGGAACTCTTGTGTCCGTCCGAGTTCTGTTATATATATATATATAAACTAAATTCCCAAAAAATGCACGCATTTCTAACTGATGAAGAGGCAGTTGAATATAGTAGTGAATTTTTGTAGGCTCTTTTATGTGTGTTCTTTCTCTGAATTTAGTTTATTTGGTTCGTAGAATTGTTTTATTTAATTGCATACGTACATGTATACACATATATATAACTCTCTATCCAAGTTTGGTAGAACAGTACAGCACTTTCATAAAATAAGAATTTACCAAAGGAAATGCGAAGACATATGCTTAATGTTTGACAGAGTGATAAAATACCAAATAAGAAATTAATCACTGTAAAACAGGAGTGCGAGCTACAGAGTATGCAATTGTAGGAGATGGATGTGGATAGTTTACTTTTATCAACTAGAACTTTCTTAGAATTAATATTAGAATTAGAAAAAACCGTCATACCTCGTAAGTTGATATCGGAGATGTTGGAGCGCTTTCGGATCTGGTCCATCTTCATTCGCAACCTGAGTTGCGAATGAAGATGGACCAGATCCGAAAGCGCTCCAACATCTCCGATATCAACTTACGAGGTATGACGGTTTTTTCTAATTCTAATATTAATCTTACTAACCTCAGTGGTAATAACAATATGCATGTATTTCTTAGAATTTTTACTTTACTAAGACTCTGTTTCTCTTAGAGATTGAGAAATTAGAAATTTTTCTCTTAGATTTTGAAAAATTCTTTCTTGTCTTTGAAACGACAGGATCTAATGAGACAATATACTCTTAAGACGCTATTCCCAACTTCTCGACAAAAGTTCAAATTTGACTCTACAAAACAAAAGACTGATATACATTATAGTACTTAAACCGATTTAGACTTAAAGATTTGAAATCTGGGGATCAGCCATGCATACAAATATCCAAAGAATTCAAACAGCCCAATCCATAATCCTTTGCAACATAGAACAAGCTTCCTTTTATGATTCTAAGAATACCACTATAATGATCGAGAAATTCCTTTCATCCACCAAGAAATCCGATACCGGTACCACATATTATGAATCTTTCCTCACTAATATAAATGCTTTTATTCAGCAACTAGCTGACGTCTTGGGCGAGGATTTTACACAAATTATGAGTTGATACGTGGTATTCCAAAATATCAGTAGAAGTTATATAATAGTAAAATTTATCTTTATTACTACAGGGTTAAGTAGGTGCCTCTATATATACCGCATTTGCTGTCTTTTCTTTAGGTGCTGGACAACAGTGTGGAAACCTCTGGCTGTTGAGCAAGCAACATACAGTTGACCATGTGAGAAACACTTGGTCTCACTCACTTCAATTCCTGGCGTAGATAGAGTTTCCCCTTGCGACTTAGTTACCGTCATTGTGAAACAAACGCTGACCGGAAATTGCAACTATTTGAATGAATACAGTTAGTTACGCGGAATCCATACACACAAACTCCCCACTATCACACCCAGGGTACATATCTGTGCAGGGTACGAATTTGGAGTTGTGTCCCGTTGCACATTTTTGAGGTACTCAAGTTTCGCAATAGCATGAAGCGTAGCTGAGTTTACTTATGACAAAATGTTATGGACAAACAGATAAAAATTATTCTAAGGGTGGATTCGGTTTCTCTAATGTATGAAACGTAAAGATAACTTGAAATAAGTCAGTTCTAAGCAATGTACAGTCTAAACCTTTCTTTTATTTAGATTGATTGTCATCTCACTAGATTCCTACTAATCTTATTAGAAGGCTAACCAGATTTTGGGTCCGAGATCTCCTCAGAAATGCTAACTGACACAAAACTAACAGCTGATCAAAACAATTTATATGGAGTACCAATGGGTACTCCTACTCTTTTCTCTACTCTTTTATTACATTTGATGTAGCATGTACCACTATTACTTGTTACCACTCTAACTGTAGCTGTAATTTAATAACAAGTAAAAAAAATTATCACTAGCCTAGAGGATGAATAGAATTTGCCAAATTTTCTCTGTTATCAGTAGTTTGAGCTCTGTATTGATGGGTCTGTCAGTCAATGTTTAACATTCTCTCTTTATTATATTAGTGTAGATAAATTGTATATTATTATTATTATATAGTTATAAATTTGTAATATAAGCATGGTATAATACATGATCACATTATGTTACATTTTTCTGACTCACTCTAAGTAGTGTAAGTTTTTGCTTCTCAAACTCATGGTTATTTATTAACTTGGTTACTGTAGAAGTTATGAAAAAATAAAAGAATTTTTCACTATTTACACGCTTTGGGGTCCCCTGAATCAGTTCTTTATGACATCTGCCAGCGTCTGTCTGAGTCGGGTTATCTGTCGAAAATTTTTGAAATTCTCCACCATTCACGCCATTTGACAAATCTTAATGACATTACAGATTATATTTTTTTAAAAAAAAGAGTAAAAATGGAATAAACTTTCTAACATTAGAGTCAGTATTTTAAAAGTTTTCGTAGCACTATATAAATATTTAATGAATTATTATTAATGATTTAAGAATAATACATGCAAAATATATTTATAGCTTCTTAACAAACAATTATGGTAAAAAAACTCCTTAACTTTAATAATTTCACATTTATTCTGGTGAGAAGAGAAAATGTATATGTAGGAAGGATTTCATTTTCTTTGAGCCCTGAAATTTTAACTGACCTTCAAATCTGTGGTTTAGGTATCTAAAAATGGAACATCAAAGGATTTTCTTTCTGTAGAGTGAAGTAATTCTTATTATTGGACTGCGTCAGAAACAAAATTATCTATAAGTGGTCTACCGATGAACTTATTTGAAATGAAAGTTAATTATGAACACCTGTTAACAAATTTCTTGTTTTGGTACTAAAGCGATGATAAACACATGAACACCTGGTTAAAAATTGAATTTAATAGTCGAAGTAAATACTTCATTTATGCTAATGTTATTAACTACAGTCCAAAAATAGCTGAGGACAATATTTTATTAAAGAAAATCAACAAACTAAGTTTTTTAAAGGAATCGTATGGTACATTTTTAGTCTGATTAAAAAAATAATAGAATACTTTGTTAACTAAAAGATAATATTTATTATTAAATATGTTTCGTGGTTTATAGGTTAATTTATTTTAACTTATTTTTTATGTTTAACATATTTATTTTTTGAATAGATATAACAAACTGAACACAAAACTTAATAAATGTTTCAATCGTGGAAGAGAACTAGATACATTTTTTTGTCGGGAATCAGTTCAGCTAAACCAGGAGCGTAACGACTACTTTTATCTCCCAAGATTTGCCCCCCCCCCCCCCCCCCCTGCCGTTAATAATCCGTTAACATTCAAAACTTCAGAACAACCTGAAAATATTTATTGTCATGGAATTACAATCAAGGATCTTTTTTTAGACTGCTGTCATTGGTCCCAGACTTAAATTTTATTACAGTACTGGTATACATATAGCTTATTTAACCTGACGCTTGAGAGCATTGTTCGAAAGATGGATGGACCCAGGGAGTAGGCTACTCAGCAGAATGGTACAAGGCACAGCGTGTGCAGATGATCTGGATATTTTAATAAATAGGATTAAGGATTAAGGAGAGGATAAAAGGAGGAAATGAAGCCTACTTTTCTCTACAGCACCTTCTTAAGTCTAAGCTACTAAGCGGGAACTTAAAAAAGCTAATATATAGAACAATTCTCAGACCAGTGATAATGTACGCATCGGAAACGTGGGTGACGACCAGCAGGGATGAAGACTTACTTAACGCATGGGAGAGAAAGATGCTTCGAAGGATATATGAACCTATCTGCAAAAATAATGAATAGAGGATTCGAACTAACCAGGAAATTTTATAGTCTTTATAAAGAAGCAAACCTGGTCACAGAAATTAAGATTAAGATTAAGATGGTTAGGCCATGTGGAGAGAATGCTGAGGGACAGAGCTGTCAGCAAGGTACATCGACTAAAGCCTGAGGGAAGAAGACTGCGAGGCCGACCATGGAAAAGATGGCTGGATGACGTGGAGGAGGATTGCGGAGTCTCAATGTGAGGCAATGGAGAAGGAAGGCACAAGACAGGGACGAGTGGAGGAGGATCGATAAGGAGGCCCGAGCTCTTCAAGGTCTGTAGCTCCACGGAGTAGTAGTAGTAGTACAAGTAATGTTATCACGGAAAAGATGGCTGGACGACGTGGAGGAGGATTTGCGGAGTCTCAATGTAAGGCAATGGAGAAGGAAGGCACAAGACAGGGACGAGTGGAGGAGGATCGTTAAGGAGGCCCGAGCTCTTCAAGGGCTGTAGCGCCACGGAGTAGTAGTAGTACATGTAATGTTATCACGGAAAAGATGGCTGGACGACGTGGAGGAGGATTTGCGGAGTCTCAATGTGAGGCAATGGAGAAGGAAGGCACAAGACAGGGACGAGTGGAGGAGGATCGTTAAGGAGGCCCGAGCTCTTCAAGGTCTGTAGCACCACGGATTAGTAGTAGTAGTATACATATACAGTCGTCATCAAAGGTAACCAAAGATTTTTTGAAAACAAAAACGTGTAATTCAAATTATAAAAAAATGTTAAATTATATAAACTGGCTACGCAAATAAATATAATAAATTTTCACCCCCATTAAATAACTAACTTTGAACAATTTAAAATAAATTTATTTTTAATTTGCAATTATTACAGTTAAAAATCTGCTTAATAATAGTATTACACAAATAAAACATGAAAACAATAATGACATTAAAAACTCATTTTGGAATAAATTATCAGATTTTTTTGCTTTTTATTGTTTTAATTTTTTTCTATATTTAACCCCTCAAAATGCCACCCCCAGATACGTGCTGCCCAGGGTGGACCCCCCCCCCCCCACGCCACTGGACTAAACACTTAAAGCCATTTGATTTATTTTATTTAAAACCAAAACGTTGGTTTCGGAAGTTTGATTTACATCTTGGCACTGACCAGTTCCTAATAAACAATTTTATTTATTATATATACATATTTAAATTAAGACAATAGATGTATTATTGAGATGTGATCAGTTTCTTCTATTTAAAAGAGAACTTTAAATATCAATGTTTCAAGTTTTATTCAAAATCTTTTTCACAAAAGACTTGAATCCGGTCTACAAAAGACAGGAAAAATAAGACATTATCATACATGAAATCTTATAATTAATCTTCTAATGTCTAATTTTTCCTCTTTTTTATAGGCCTATGAAAACTATTTTAATATAAATCAAAACATTGAGATTTAAAGTTTAATTTGAAATTGAAGAAAGTGACCACGTCCCGATACATCGAATATGGATATGTGAAAATATAAAATATGAATATTCTCTTTATTCATGTATCAAAGAACGAAATTGTTTAGTGTTTACATATTATGTATGTATATATATATATATATATATATATGTATAAGATCATACCATAATAAGAAATGGGGAAAAAAAGACTAAGATCTTTTTTCTCATTTCTTATGTGGTTTGATCATTAATTGTTATTTATTGTAAAATATTCTTATATATACATGCAGATATAATACAATAAATAAACACGTGATGCAATCAATGTTTAAAGCTTAAACCATAAGGAAAAAGTAAAACAGTAGTAATAAATGATCTGAAGCCTTGCAATTTATGCCATCAGAGAGCTAGGAAAGTAACAACTAAGAATGTAACTTAGAAGTTATGCAAAATGAAGGTAACAAAACTACTGGGAATTCAATTGACAATATAGTTTGATAAGGAAAAAAAATTACCCAATAAAATTAACAATGCAAGGTGAACAGTATGAATATGAATAATTTTTTTCAATAAAATGTAAAAATTTTGAATTATAATTTGATCAGAAAACTTGTGAGGGCAATAGAAGCCATACCGTTTGACGGATCAAAATGAAACTATGCTTAAAAATAGAAAAATATGTGAAGGATCAGTTGAAATATTTTTTTTTCAAAATTACATTAAATACAGATTCGTTATAGTACATTTTCTGTTTTCAGAAAATATTTTTTACACTTAACACTTAACAATAACCAATTTTTTTTACACTTATTTTTTTACACTTAAGCAATAACCAAAAAAATAAGAGCAATAAAGCTATAAAAACTGAATGTTGATCCTGGACTAATGATCTTTGCTCTTCTTGTCGTATTTGTTTACATTTATTTACATTGACGCAGAAATTGTTTGTTTGAATCCATTCAAATACAATTGATGTTTAAGGATTTATTGAAAAATTTGTAAATAATATAATAGCTTAATATGAGATGTAAAATCAACGCCAATCAAACATATCTTGGTTAATTGTAATATTCCCTAAATGGGACATTAATTCTCATGCTTTTCATAGTATGGTGGATTTGTATAACAAAATGCTCTAATCAATCTATATATTGTACCCTTAAACAAACCTTAATATCAGATGTAATTTTTTTTGTTTATGAATTATAGTATCTTTGGGTAATATTGAAGTGTTAGGAATAGACTTTCCTTGTTCATATCTATTTTTTTAATAAATTTCAGGCTTACTTCCAGGTATAAAAGTTTTAAATTATACTAAAAAGCCGGCTTTGAATTTGGTTTGAATATGTAAAACTGGCTAATTACTAATATATATTATTTTCAATATATATTTACAGCAACTTTATAACAGAGTACAGCACGCAGGAAAACGATAACACTCGCTCAGAGTAAATTGGATTATTATGATTATTGACAAAGGGAAAGAAAAACGATTTTTTAAAAAAAACACTAGCATGCCATAAAGTTCCTGGTATAATCACTTCATAAAAGATCAAACATGTACTACATAATTCAAAATCGAAATCAGTTTTGAAAAATAATAAATGAAATTATCCTACTTCTTAAATTAAAAATGATCATAAAACGACATTTTTTCTTACATGTTTCTGACACTTTTTTTTTATACAAAATAAGTATATTTTCAAATTATAAATGGGAAACTTTGTCTTAAATCTCCAGTGTAGAAGGAGGTCAAATAAACTATGTAAGTGATCCACTGGTTGTTGGAACAAAGGCAACAACATTTCTCCTGTAAGAGTAATATCGTAATATGAAATCTGCACTTTCGCTTTTCAAAAATGTTATTACTGCTGTAGTTATACTAATGATATTATATGCATCAATGGTGTGATAATAAATAATATTGATAAGTGGATCAATCACTATCTGTACTACCTCCAGGAATGACAGACTATTAAACATCTTTCATTTAGACATATATATTATGACTAAATGGGACATTATATATTATGTACAAAAGAAGTCTGATTTTATGTTTACTTATAGTAAACTTGATTGTAGGCCACTCCAGATTTTTTTTTAAATATTGACCTTGCAGTTGATCTGAAAATATTTATATTCTTCCTAAGGCCTTCATATTGTAGCTCCAATCAACATCATTAAAGATGAAAGAGAGAGGCTAAAGGCTTTAAGGTCAGACAGGTGACAAATGAATTTCACTGGATGACTAAGCAACCTTGGATAGAGGATTCCTTGACCTGGCTTGAAATAAAAAAAAAAACAAGAGAGTTTTTGGCTGAAGAAATTAAATTATTCAAGAAATATTTTTCTAGGAATTTATATAAAAAGATATTGTCTTTGTGAAGTTTCAATAAGTATGTATTTACTCCAAATGGATGAATATTAACTAGAATGGAGAACTGCTCTCTTAACTATACCAAGTACCGTAAGTACATGGAACTGTAACAGCATCTAAGAAGAGTGATGCTTATTAACATCTACTTGTGCCACTTCTGGAAAGGCAGCTTAACTTTCCTGACTATCAAGACACCACCTGCGGCTGACTACCAAGACTAGCCTGATCAACCTCGGACAAAATCGTTTTATAGATTGCCCCAGGGAGACTTAAAGCATATCTCTCCTGGAAGAAAGTTTACATCAGCCTTCATGTCTATATTATTCTATAATTGCCAGGGTTATATCATGATTCAGCTTAACTTCACAAACGATTAAGACTTTCCTTGACCATTTATCTCTAAATAATTAATTGGCTTCTCACTTATTTTAAAAAGATTGTAAATCATTCTAAGAAAAACACATTTATAAGAAATGAATTGCCAAAGATTTTTAACATATATATGTATATTAGTCTATATTAAGTAGAATTCAGAGGTGTTTTCTTAAATTTAATATCTTTTTTAATTTGTTTATTATTTTTTTATTTTATTAATTATTAATTTCCTGTTCAATTGAATTTTAAATTTATGAAGATCCCTTTTTCGTTATTATATTTTTTCTCCATTGTTATTCTTCTTCAGCTATTTCTACAACTTTTTTTCGTTTTCGTTGTGGCCAACCTGCACATCTTCTGTGAAACTATCCAGTTGGCTTTTGTCTTCTCGCCTCAGCTTTCTTTCCTGAGAACGACTGTTAAAACGGTCGAAATTTGAATATAGTCCTAGTATCTGTTTATATATATATATATATATATATATATTTGTAAAATTTGGGAGCAGTCCTTCATTTAAACATATATTGTTAAATAACGCCCCATATTTGGCTTGTATCTGCTTCTTACACAGAAGCAGATACAAGCCAAATATGGGGCGTTATTTAACAATATATATATATATATATATATATATATATATATATATATATATTGGTATAAATAGGCAGCATATCCTCTTTTAAACAGGTATCATTAAAATTAACCGCAGTCTCAGCATTCACGATCTTAAGACTGAGAGATTCGATCCTACGAACTAACCTCCTGCTATCAGGGTTCAACTGGAAAAGGAGTTGGCCAAGTGACATGTTAAATTAAAATCGATGAGATAGTCATTGCTATTAATAGATTAAAATGATTAGTAAAGGTTAATATAAAGAGAAGGTCAAAGGTCAATAAAGAACAAGAAACAAAGCGGTTTCTTTTTTAGTTGTTTGTTGTTTTTTTTAGTTGTTTCCTACTGGGAACGTGGAAACAACCCCTGTTAGTATTTGTTTGTGCATATTGTTTATGCGAGGAAGTTTAGTTTCATAAAAACCACATGAAATAATAAGAATAGTTTAAAACTTTTGTAAAATTTATCTTATATTTTTAAGAATAAAAGAGTTGATTATATATATATTATTTATATATTTATATATATTTTATTATATATATATATATGTATATATGTATATATATAGTTGTCGATTGTTATATGATTTCCTGTATTTTCTTTTCTATTTGTTGACAAATGAACAGTAATATAATGAAAAACAAAACACCAGTATTGATTTTCTTCTGTTCAATGAAACTTTCATTTAAACTGGAAAACTAACTGAATACTGATAAATATTTTTATTATATATATATATATATATATATAATAAATATATATATTATACATTATAATATATAATATATATATATAAAAAAATACTGATAAATATTTTTATTATATATATATATATAATAAAAATATTTATCAGTATTCAGTTAGTTTTCCAGTTTAAATGAAAGTTTCATTGAACAGAAGAAAATCAATATTGGTGTTTTGTTTTTCATTATATTACTGTTCATTTGTCAACAAATAGAAAAGAAAATACAAGAAATCATATAACAATCGACAACTATACACAGAACGAGAGATGCAATGTTACAACATATAAAATGTTGCAAATGAATATATTCTATTGTAAAAAGTGAGAAAACTTACAGAAGTATAAAATTTGGACATTGGAAAACAATGAACTATTACATTAAGACTTTAAAATGAATATTATTAGTTCTGTAAGTTCGATCACTTTTTAGAGTAGAATATTTTCATTTGCAACATTTTAAACGTTCCTACTTTGCATCTCTTGTTATCTGTATAATTATTGATTGTTATAATATCTTATATTTTTCCTAATTTTATAGGCCTATGAAAAATATTTTAAATAAAACCGAGAAGTTGGCTTTGAAAACTTGATATGAATCTGAAAAACTAACCAAATACTGATAATTATATTAATTTTATTTTATTCTACGATCAATACTTTTATTTGTTTTAAATAAATTTATTAACTTTTCAAACTCGTTAAATAAAAATTAAAATCTAAAGTACACTAAGAAATTCTTACTAAAGAAGATGTTTCATTCAAAATAACTGGTCCTTGTCAGAGACATCCTTGTACTGAAAGAAGTGAAGTCGGACATCTAGTGTGGTTTTAAGAAGAGGAGAAGGCAAGAGAAATATTTTAAAGAGTGTAAAAGGCAAAGGTGAACAAAACGCTGGGCAAGTCAGGATAAACAAAGGAGTTCAGGAGAAATAACATTATGTGCTATTTGCTATTAATTTTGGTAGGCAAGGTTATTTTTCTCATTAATACAAAGTCTAATTTGAATAAACTATAAATAATATTAATAATATTTGAGCTGTAAAAAAATTCATAACGAAGACTGGATCATATTTTTTAACAACATCGATCTTTCATACGTGAAAGATGCATTTTAGAACATGCATCTCATTATTCACATGCAAAAATAAACCACTACTTCGTTTAGTCCGAACTATAGATTATTGATGTTGTTTGGCAGATTATTTTATGATATATCAGTCTAGCCTATGTACATATATTTTATGTCAACATTTACACGGAATTTAGTTAACATTACAATACTATATTCCTGTTCTCTAGAAAGGTTTTTAAACAACGAGATCTCACAAAGTAACATTGTCATTACCATTAGAGAAAACTAGATTAAAGTCAAGATCGGAAGAAAGCCTTGAAACTGGGTCCAATGACTCATAATATGGTTAAGCTATGACATTTGCCCATCAAACGGGTTTCTGTTACTACATTGAAGAACACATTTTTAGCATTTTGTCGTTTATTTCATTAATAAGAAGTTCAAAGGAGCAAAGTTCTAAAAACTTAAAAAAATATATTTTAATATTTCTGGAATAGGCAGATAAATAAGGACTCTCTTTTACACAACGTTATTTCCTTTTTGTCTAGAAGTAGTTCCAAAATTATTGAGAAACCCGAGTGTTCATGAAAAAATATATTTATTTGGATCTTAACTTGGATATAAGTATATTAAGGAAGACAATTTAGAACTTACAAAAACTGTTTGGAAGTTCTTCTCCTGTAAATAAATGTACTCAAATAATTCATTTTCCTAATTATCAGACATATAATGAGACTTCTTATCCACTAAACATTCTATTTTTTACGTCAAAATTTTGATAGCAATGCGAATTTGTCAACATTACTTCTCACTCTTCGATTGGTATACTTTTTTATCTTTAATGAATTAGTTTCCTAGTAAGACAATCTGTAGGTCCGTAGGTGAGATAGGAACGTTCTTGTGGAATCGAGTCTTTGAACTGGAATCACCAGCAAACTTTAGTGATACCGATTTTCTACTCTACTGGGAACGTGGAAACAACCCCTGTTAGTATTTGTTTGTGCATTTGTTTATGCGAGGAAGTTTAGTTTCATAAAAACCACATGAAATAATAAGAATAGTTTAAAACTTTTGTAATACCATTTATCAACATTTCTAAATGGATGTAATATTTAACAACAGTCAATTTCCAGTGAGAGATTGTATTGAGACTTAGTGGAATGTAGTTAGCAAAGATGCTTTGTTCCGGGAGGATGTTTAGATTTTCAGTCTAGTGTTTATTACAATAGTGGGTCAAACGATGTAGTAAATCAGTCAAATAGGTTCTTCCTGGGTACAACGTCCTGAGATGAGGTCACATGCTGCAACGCGACGTGGCTGTGCCTCCTGCTACCAGTCCCTGTCCCTCCAGACTTGCTCAATAACCTTCTCCCTTCAACTGTTCCTCACAAACAATTTATGATTAAAACTGAGACAACTGAATCTGTCTAATAGTTTTTTCAAATATAAATCTGAAATTTCTTTAAAACAAAACATTTCAAAATTATAATACGACCGAATGTAATTTTTGAAAGAATAATGTAATTATGTAGTACTTTAATCCTTAACTTTTGCATGTTCATTATGGTGATATGAACTAACAATTTAAGACTAAAAATTCACTATTTAAAAAAATGAGTCCAATTAAATAGTTCCTAAAGAAATTATAGTAGTACTGCAGCAGTCTATGAAATCTTACTGGCTGAAAAACATCAAAGATAGGTTTAGTATGTATTATTGTCTCAGGAGAGAGCTCACCACTTAATTCTTGGAAATTTATTTTACTTTAGTAAAAATAAAGCAAACTTTACTTTAGTTTCCTTAAAGGACATTTGTAATTTTATTATAAGGTAGATGTTTTACTTTTTATTTTATTCATAAGCTCTTAATAACTCTGATATGGATGCAATGTTTAACTTAAACCCCTAATTAGGTAATTTAATAACACATCAGTTCCAATATTCAGTAATAATATTCAGTTATAATAATATTAATGACATTTCAGTTATAATATTCATGTTTCAAAATATTAGAATATATTCTGTAAAGAAATATATACATAGATTATGATGGATGTTTAGACAGAAAGGATTTATTTAATCATTTTAAAAATCAAAGGCAATTGTGAACATCTATGGTATAAGATACTAGTTTAAGAGGTAAATTATATTCTGAAAAAAGATAATTCATATATGGGTCGGTCATATGGGATAATATCTTACTACCTTCATCTTTTCGAGAACCATGCTTTAATCTAGGTCTTACCAATCTAATTACCTCTTGAAATAATATTCATTAAATAGCCTCGTATTCATATACATAAATTTAAAATAGAGTTTAAAACCGAAACGGTTCCTGAGGACTAAATAAACCAAACTTAAAAAGATAACAATTAAAAAACATTACAAGAACTCACAAAGGGATTCTTCAGTGTGGTTTGGCTTCTCAAGCGAGTCACATCTCTACTGATCTCGACGAGTCATCGAAATATAAAAGGTCTCTTTCCAGAAACTTTAAATTCATGAGTATTTGTAAGCTAAAGTTGATTACCGCTGTGTACTGGTGCAGCGTTCGGTAATTCAATTCGTTCTCTGGTGCAAAATGGAATTAAAAATAATGCTACCCGTATAGAGAAAACCTAACTGTCTATTGAAGGTTAATGATAAGTATTTTGTTTATTGAATTAAATAATTGTTATTAGTTCTAAGGAATTCATTATAATTAATAGTATTTGGTTCTTTATATAACAAGATTTCACATAAACACGTGAAATAATAATCAATGATTAAACCACTATATGAAATGAAAAAAAAAAAAGACTAAGATCTTTCAACAACAACAAGTGGTCTTCGTCAGAGTCAAAAACCCAACTGAAACACAAGATGCAGAAACATATGGTGAAGGGTTCAAAATGTCATTCCATGGTTTTGAACCCCTCACCATATCTTACTGCATCTTGTGTTTCAGTTGGGTTTTTGACTCTGACGAAGACCGCTTGTTGTGGTTGAAAGATCTTAGTCTTTTTTTCCCATTTCCTATTGTGTTTTGATCATTGGTTCCTTTATGTATTGACTTTTCGGTGTTTCAGAGAACTCACCTTCTAGGTTGTTCATACACATTTGGTGTGATTTAACTGATGTGAAAATTGAATATATATTTCAAAATAATACTAAAAACACTAAAAGATAACAAACAATCACTCACGTTTCTTTCTACAGGATTGAAGAAAGCACTGCCTTTAAAAGAATTGTAGAATGGAAAAGGAAAACGTTGAAGTTGCTCAATTTTAACGGTCAACATTAACCATTAACTATTTTCAATGGTTAACAACATAGTTATTTTAATGAACTATTTGAAACACACACACATACAATTATATAAATATATTCATTGATTTAAAGGTCTTAGAACGCATTATCTCTGTACTGTCAGTTGATTGTTAGATTTCAATGTTCACGATTAGTTTCTATTCTAAATTATATTTATTCGTTTTTTTTTATGAAACATTCGTGGTAGTACGTAAGTATATGTACAAAAAAGAAAAAAATGTCAGACAAATGACATTTGTTTTGGGAATAAAATCAATAAATAAATTTTGGGAACATAATCTTTATGGCACGATATGTAAGCTTTATTCAGATGTAAGCTTTTCATGTAACGTTAAGATTTTATAAGTTTATTCGTTGATAGTACTTTCTATTAGTTAAACTAAGATCTAAATTTAAATAATAGTAATTGTTATAAATTATTCTTTTCAAATTTCATGCATTTAATGTAAATTTAATGGTAAATTCTTACCTAGTATGGATTAATCATTTTATTTCATAGGTTTATTTAAAAAAGTTTGATTTAATTGAGATTTAGCTTGGATACTCTAAGATATGGAAACAACAAAACGATTTTACCAGTATTTTGATGAAAAAAAATCTGTTTAAATTAATTATTATTTTCTCAACGGACATGGATACTTCCGCGCCTACCTATACAAGATAGTAAAGCACCAGAAATCCGAGTGCCTGTATTGCTCAGCGGTAGAAGATGTGGAGCACACATCTTTTCTTGCCAAAAATGGAATTAGAGGAGGGACTTGGTAAAGAGAATTGGTTTATTCTCCCCAGAAACTATTGTAGTCAAGATGATCTAGAGTGCTGAAGTTTGGAAAATGGTAGACTAGCTGGTCAAAAATATCGTCAGAACCAAAAAGAGACAGTTAGAGAACTAGACTTACAAGATTTGTACACATTAATGTAATGTATAAAATCTGACACGTAAAATACTACAGACATCGTTGCAATTTGAATTGCTAGTTTAAGGCTAAATTACTCCTTTAGAATATCAATCGTCTTTTTATGGTAGGATAATACTTTTATAAAAATGTTTTATTTAAAATTTTAGTGTTCTACAAAATTTTCGAAGAAAATATTTTTTAAATTCACTAAATGAACTATACAAACACCAATGCCGACAAAACCTTTTTTTTTTATTTAAGTATATAGATAGAGAAACACTTTAAAAATAATATCCTTAAAAATTAGCAACAGTTCTCATCTAAGTATAACCATCACATGTAAACAAAAAAATGGAAAGTTGATAATGTGACAAAATATGAAACCAAAGCTTGCACAAAACATGTAAATTTTAACCAATTGTAGCAATTTTAACTTTGTTTTATTTTACATATAAAATGTTTAACAAAACCAGATCTCTATGAGTTATGAAAAATGGATTCAATATAACAATCGCTGAATGAAATAGAAAATATTGACAATCTACTGTTAAGCGATTAGACTGTATAGTCCAATACTTTCAAACAGTGTTTAGGTTTCAGAGGTTGTTGTTTCATATTTTTTTTTTTGAAAGTGATAAAAGATAAATTTTGTAAAATGGGTTAAAACTTTGCTAAATTTCATTTAACAATAAAAGAATATTTGCGGATTGTCAACTAGAAACATATATTTCTCTCGAAATAGGTTTTAGAATTCTGAAAGTAAATCATTTATATGATTTCTAAAGCAAATCAACAAGCTCAAAATACGTAAACATATTAAAAAAAAAAAACAAATTGTTATTTATTAATTCTGGTTAATATTCTAAATAAGTCACATATAACTGATAAGTAATATTTTTGGATTTGCCTAACACAATAAAGATACAAAAATCCATAAAGACGAGAATTAATTTAAATCATAGCCAATCTGTATATCATGCAACAGGTCAAGAAGTATTTGAGCTTTCTATAAATCATTTAATTACAGACTTTAAACAAAAGTGTATCTTATTTCAGCAGGAATGCTAAGGCATTGATATTTCAAATTACAAATACTGTTCATTAATGTCAGGACTATTGTGAGTAATTTACAAAAAACAAAAAAGAGAATTACATATATGCTGCCAAGCATACGATATTCACCTGCTGGGAAATTGTTCCACAATTTGCGAGTTGTCCACAACTTAGCATCTATTCATGTTCTGTTATTATAGTTTCAGTCAATTGAACATTTTCAAGGGTCAACGAAAAATTATGATGATTCAAAATTTATTATTATTAATTAATAAAAATAGTAATATCATTATATTATTAATATCAAGTTTTTAAGAAAAGTAAAAAATGTTAATAGCTATTAATTATTTTTTTACCAATTAAATATTTTAAAGTCATATTCCATTTTTATCTAGCGTACGTGTACTTTAAACTCATATGTTATTAATAGAAGTTTTTCTAGCGGTAAATTTAAAATGACATTTGGATGAATTAAGTATTTCTCTTCTACTGTAACTCTTTAAATTATCAAGAATAATTTTTGACTAATTTATTTATAAAGAATATTTTAACGTCTAACTTCTTGTTTTAGCTTTATATTTCATCCAGGAATATTTTAACTCTGTATTAAATTTACGTCAATTAAAGGAAGGTATTAGTCATGAGACTGGAGTCAGTGAGTTTCCATGCGTGACTGACCTCCACTTTCTTTAAACGTAAGATTACCAATTCTCAAGGGACACTGTATGTAATTCGTGACTGACATTGATAAAATCTCACCCTTGAATATAAAAAAAAAAATAAATGAAACTGATTCTATTTCGATGTTTCATTATTACAAACTTACTTGAAAGTTGTATATTTCCGTCCTATAAAGGACTATAGTTCTGAGGAATACAGTATGGCATACACTGAATGTCTTGATTTTATGGCATTTAACATTTGAATGACAACATGCTGTATATAGTACCCCAGGAAAATTTATTGCTCTGATATTTTTATGTTGGTGACTCTGTCAGACACCTTACTCCCAGACTTTTATTCTATTACCTCTATCTGTCAATGACAACCGTGAGTGTTATTCGGATTAGTGTCATCCCTGACTTCTCGTTAGTTTGGAGTACACAGTACCTGCGTTACTACCAGTGTACTTTTTAACCCTGGTATCGCTTCTTTATTTCTTTGTTTATTAATTGCCATGGGTAATGAGATTACGGAACTGCTTGTTTACAGATAACTGTAATGTTTTTGAAAACAATTCTGACGGTGAGGTACTAGAAGATGATGTTGAAGAGATTGAAGTATGGCCAGTAATTTTTTTTTGTTTTTGACAGTGATTAAGTTCCAATAGTTTCTCCCGCAGATAAAGAAGACATCTCTTCTTTAGTAATTCAACAAAGGAGCAAAAGATTCAATTTACCTTAATAAATCTAAACCCTGTTGATTCTTATACTAGCAGTAAAAGTTCTATTATAGTAGTAAAAAATGTTTCACTCAAGGCTAGAAATGGGATCACTGATTTTCCAAGCCCTCAGTAAAAATAGAACTCCAGCAAGAAACATTGCCCTTATTAGATCCAACTCTTATGATAATCAAGTTAGACAGGCAGTCAGTGACAAAATTAATTTCGGCTCCTTTTTGACCATGCTTTATAAGACATTGTACAACAAACAAACAAGGCGATAGTAAGTCAATGTGACAGATATAAAGTGACAAACGGTTCAATGGAGACACCTGTCATGATGAAATACACTCATTACTTGGTTTGATTATTTATTTTGGAGTTTAAAACAAAACTACACAACTCCTATGGCACCGTATTAGGTGGTTGAAGATAACACATGGTGTTATGTCTGAAATGAGGTTTAATTTTCTAATAAACAATCATTTTGAAGTCAGGACAAAAAGATTCGAACAGCAAGCTACCAATGCTTTGCCACCTATTTGGGAGTTTGGAACAACTTATGGGAAATGAATACTGCTGAAGGGTACTATTGATGATAAGCTTTCAGCATTTAGAAGAACTTGTTCCTCTAGGATGTTTATCCTAAATAAGCCAAACAAATATGGCTTAAAAATGTTATCTTGTGGAATGCACAAACTGAACTAATACAGATTATTACTGAATTTGGCAGATTATTTCGTTGAGGAACTTCCAGAGACAATTCATAGAACAAACCATAACAGAACTGTAGACAACTGGGTCAGTTCCATTATTGAAGTACATTTATGAAACATACAATCTGACATAATACACAACAATACGGAAAAATAAACAGCAAATTCCACCCAATCTCTGACAACAAAGAAACGAGAGCCTGAAACTTCCTAACTTGCAAAAAAAAACAAACAAAAAAACAAACAAATTCCAATATAGCTGAAATACGAGTAAACACTTTTATAATCAAACTAAAAACGTTGTTGATCTTTTAGATCTAATGTATGGTACCTGCAGTTGTATCAGATAGACAAAGAGATGGCTGACTTTCCTTTTCTATTGAATGCTAAATACTGCTGGATTTGAACTCATACAATATATTTCGAGACAATATAAATCAGAATGAAGTAAAATGTGAAAGCAGAATATATTTTTTTTATTGTTACAGGGTGAGATTCATTGATTTAATGAATAAATCATTAACTAAGCCGAAAAGAACCTGCTTAAGACTGTTAGGCAATCTTAATCAGTGTTACTTCGTCATTGCAACAGCTGCTTCAGGCGAGACTACTGAAAAGTCTTGAGGTGGCAGAAATTTGTAGGCTACTCCTAAAGTAGTATTTTATACAGACTGCTAAAAATAATTCAATATTTAGATAAACTTCTATCGCAGCAATATTTTATTCATTAATCTTACTAATTCTTAAATACAACTATATTTCATATAAAAATGTAAATACAATTTCGTTTCATTTACTGCTATTATATATATTTAACAACAATTTATTCATTTAATTTAATGTGTAGGTACTCAATGCTTCAGGTGATCGATGGGTGTCATAAATAATACATGTTACTTCTTCAGCGTTAGGTTGAAAACTTAATGTCACTTTAAAATAAAATAAGCAATTTTTACGTAAGTTAAAATCGTTAATTCATTACCTTGTAATAAAAAAAATTGGAGTAGGTTACACTCAAATTTACGATATGTAAACATAGTTATCACTCTCGTTCATAATCAGTTCAGTCTTCCTTTTATTTTAATATGGTTTTCGTGTAGAAGTAATATCAAACTCATAGAAAATCAATAATAAATGCATTTTTCTTTCAAAATGTATGTTTACTTGAATTGAGCATATAGGTTGAATTAGATTTGTTTGTTCTGGCAAACTTTTCTCTGCTTTATTCTTGTCCATTGATTAATTGCAGCTATGGGTAAGACCATGAGAGGTGTGCATAAGACACAAGAATGCAGGAGGCTTGTTTGGGTTAAGGTTAAACTTTTTCCAACCATTCCACCGCCCCATTCCCATGTGTCCAGGTACCCAAGTGAGAATGAATTTTTTTTTTACTACCCAGATTCTGATGACAGATCAGATATTGCGAAACTAATTTTTAATTAATAACCATGAATTTCAAAGCTGTCTCTTCGGTTTGAATGCCTGGTAAACTGTATATCAGTTCCTCAACTATTATGGAAATGTTTTCAGAATACGCTAAATATAAATCTTTATTACGAGCATTTTGACATGGAAGATCGTGGCTATTTCTACAAGAGCTGTAAAAATGTTGAAATTTGTTCTCTAATACCAAATGCGGTTTGTTATTATTTTTTAATACAAAGCATATTACACAATAGCATCTTTCTCGAAATTAGGATGATTCCAATACAGGATATCATTTATTATCACATAAGAGTCAACTATAAAATTTTCTTTAGGAGGTATTGTATCTAACAACATATAAGTCAATCTATTAATGCTTACTTCTATTACATTTTTTAACATTTTATCTTCCATAGAAGTATTTTCATTTCAAAACAGTCATAGTTGATTGTAGATGGTCTCATTTTTGATAAACAATCTAAAAGAATGCGATAACTTTTTTATGCTGCATGTAGGGTATATGGTCATTGCTCTTGTTATCTCTAGACAGATTTGTCTGTAGTTTTTTAAAGTTTTGTTTATCGACCTATTTCATTAACCTATGAATAACACACTACCGATGATATAATACAATTGGTCGAATCAGATCAGTGTAAATGAATTAGTAACTACAAACGTGTAAACATGTAGCTAAGATCTCAAGAATCAGGAAATAATATCCTTCAGGTGGGAATAAACAAAGTGTTTGTTACATAACTTTTCAAGTTTAGTCTTTAATCTAAATTGACTTCAGATATTTCTATGTATTTGAGAGTTATATCTTAGTATCTTTAATAAAAAAAAGACCTTTAATACAAACTTTTGTCTTTGAGAACGGCATAAGGACTGTTTTAGGTGGTCCAAACCTTTCTTCGATACTGATTTTTCAATAATTTAGAAAGCAGAAGTTCAAAGACAATACTATCAAGAATTCTTCTTCATACAACCACAAGGTCATCTCCATATTCTTGTGTGTCGCAACTAAGATTATTCAGAATATCTAGTTGATTATGAACTACAATACAGACAGTACATGTACCTCTGTGCAATATTTTGTAACCACAATTTCATTTGTAATATATCTTATACTTTCACTAATTATTCTTTCTGTTAGCATTGTATGAATTCATTCTGTTGTTGATGAATTAATACACCTATGAATTAATGCTGATTCAATGTATAGCATGAACCTGCTGTTAAAAGTTTCTTCTGAATCCAGAAAGTCCAGAATAATTATTATAAGCCTCAATGATTTTTCTATTTTGATAAACAGACTTTTTGTAACTGGATCAGTCGATTTCCTAGTGATTAGTATGCTGTTGCTTATAAAGGTGCCTATTTACCTGTAACTTTTCACGTTTCTATAGACAGAACTTTTGTCATTTGTATTGTAAGCTCTGGAAATATTGATAGTACGTGTTGATATGGGTAAACTCCATTTCTTGTAATCATTATTCACTGGAATAAAATGTCAATAGCTGTTTTTAATGAACCATTGTTTGTAAGTAAGCTAAGGACCTTTCCTGAAATAGTCATTGTGAATCTATTCGTGACAATTTAAGGGACTGCAGAATTACATTTTTATGGTGATAGTTAAATAACATTGTCCACTTACCGTGGGCACTAACGTGTGCACTGACACGTTAGTGTCCACGCTGACGTGTGTACTTACGTGCATTTCCATAACAGAAGCTATACATAAAGTGCAGCACTATATCTCTCTAATTGAATGAACTAGACTAATGCACGTTCAGCTAATTAGACAATATTTTTAAGATTGATGTAGTTTCAAACCACTGAAGAAAACCAAGAAGATTAATCATACAACACTGCTTAGTTACAGAAAACTTTTTTTATAATCTCACACAATTAGATCAAGTAAAATAAAAATCATTAACATAAATTTTCTGAACTTACCTACTCCACACTAAAAGTTGATATATATCCAATATTAGTATTAAAAATAACGCTTGAATGATGTTCTATAAAAAATAATAAATTTAGCGTAATTTGCAACCAGACTAAGTGACCTCCATACGTATTTTACTCGTACATCAGCAATAATGCCAACTAACTAACTGTTATTGAATTTCCACAATTCCTTCGAATATCTTAAAAAAAAATCTTACGGTATCTGATATTTAAAAAATATTAATTTACCAGTCGAAGACACTAAGGTTTAATTTACTGAGTTTAGTGTTTTTTTTTTCACTGAGAAGAATCATAAAAATTGATAGCTTTACAAGAACTAAATTTTAGCTATTCTATTAACTTGTAAAATAATCTTTTCTTTTTTCCAGTATGAATGTACTGATAAATTTTTATGACTCGGAATATTTATTACAACAGGATCTAAAACTAATGTTTTATTTAATACCCATAATATTATTATAGGTTTAGTTGAGGATTACCTCAGTACAGACTTTGCTTAATAAATCAAAACTTCATGCTGTAAAAGGAAGAAACAAATAACACCTATTAAAATGGAATACTGATATGCCTCTAATTTTTGCATATATTTTTGGCTATAGTCATGGTATTTAACCAAAATTAGTCACCTAGAAGTAATGTTTGTTTTATTTCAAATAAATAAATACTCTGTATTTTTTTCAAAAAAATATTGTTTAATAGTCTGTTCATATTCCTTAGTTTAAACATTTTTTTTTTAAGGTGATGTATTGTACAGAGAGAAGGGGTTTTCATGAATACCTGATATTGCACATGCTTGGAAGAAACGGCTTCAAGTCCTTTATGTCCCCTTGGTTTGTTATTCAGATAATTAAAAAAATGTCTATAGGACCCTGGAGAAAACCTGTAATTACAAACAACATTATTTATAAATAAAATTGAAAAATAATATTATTATGCATTTTATAAAGTTGAATATTAACCTAATGTGTTTTTTCTACTTTGAAATCCAGCTGATCTTGAAATTTATTTACTGATTATAGGGAATTATTATCCTCTTTTCTATAAAAAAAATATAACAAAGATAAAATTGGAAGTCTATAAATGAATCTCAGTGACCTATCAGTCAAGTGAAAGAATTTCACCCGTGCAGGACTCAAGGACACATTTAATCGTAATGCTACCCGAAGAGTAATGTAAATAAGGATACTTGTGTATTGGAAAGGAATTTTGATGTTAATTGTATGGATACCTTAATATTTTGAGATTCGTAGTAAAAATATATAAATGACCACATCTGGTAACCGTGTCACAATCATAAAATTATATAATTAAATAATATAAAATAACACGAAATTTATAAGAATAGAGATATTTATAAAAATCAGAAAAAGTTCAAGTCTGTGTAAGTATAAGGAAGTAAATACAAAATATTGAATAACTTGACTTTTCACAATAAAAAGATTAATACAGAAATCTGTTACCTTAATGAATCTATTAATCTAATATTTTTATTTTACTATAAGTAAAGTATAGTGATAGTGAAAAAATTCGATCTCGAGATTTTGTTTTATATGCTGCTTGTGTGATTTTAGTACAATATTGATAAAACACTAAGAGATAATTAAATGTTGTTAGTTAAAAAATTTATATTTTATTTAAACATTGATCAAACCATAATATGAAATGGAAAAACAAGACTAAGATCTTTCAACCGTAACAAGTGATCTTCGTCAGAGTCAAAAACCCAACTCTGACGGTTGAAAGATCTTAGTCTTGTTGTCTCATTTCATATTGTGATTTGATCATTGATTGTTATTTCACATGTTTATGTGAAATCTTTTTATTCATTTAAACATATTTATTTATGTAGATTGAAGGTAAATGGTAACTTAGTTTGAAAAATATCCAATTTTTTCCTTATTATGTATTCGACAAGGAGCAAAGAAAAATCTTCGAATACAATGAAATACAATGTTAGCTGTAATTTGTTAAATTTAATGTTTTATCGTTTATTATTTTTATTTGATTATTTAGAATCATGAGTTTATTTGTTCGTTCTTTATGATTGGGTATAATTAATATTAGTAAGTACAACAACCTGTGTTCTCATTTAAATCACAAATAAATATATCACTGCCCATTAACAATTTTTCTTAAAATATATTCCATATTGAATATTTCTTTCTTTTTGTTTTAATACAACATTGAAAACAAGACATGAAATCACTATTTGACAAAGATAGTTGAATTTTAAGCAAGAATATAAATTTATATTAAAATTGTTAACAATAAACTGTTTTAAAATCAGAATTTCTTTTATAAGTTTCACTGTGTTACCAAGAAGTTTTGAAATGGTTAGTTCAATTTTCATAGCTGCCTGTAGCTCTTAAGGAAGAGTAGACGTAGTTAGTTTATGAAGGTCTGCAGACAGCCGAGGTCGAACGATGCCTATTCTTTCCTTCGTAATAGCATAAAAACTTATTTAACTGCATTGAAGAGCAAGAAGAATTTCTGGCACGAGGTTGTTGATAGAGGTCACAATAGTAGAAGTAAGTTAAATATTACAGTATTAAGAATAGCGATTCAAAGTAGGTAATACAAATTTATTTAATGTTAACTGTGTTCAAGATTAAAACTAGTTTTAGTAAATAAAGGATAGTTTAAAGATTTCCCTTTAACTTTCATTTTAATTTGAATAAATAACATGTAACAAGTTCTTTTTCCTATTTCGTACTCTTTCCTTTTATGTTAGAATAGTGGTAATCAAAGATTTCCCAATATATATAATTATAGGTTTCGACTTGATATATGCTGTTGTATGATAGTGTTAGAGGTTGTAAATATTGAAATTCCTGCAGTGACAATGGGTAGGTCGTATTTCTGACTCCCCGCTGGGTGGAAGCGGAGCTCCCACCGGGAGGCGGTAATCGCTGAAGGAGAAATAAAGCTACAGTTAGGGTCATCGTCCGGCTGGCCGCAACCCTGATTGTTTCTGGCTAATCTCTCATCTTTGGACACGTGTCCGCACTCCACCCGACCTCACCTGTCCATCCAGGATAGTTCGTTCAGTTCTACTGTCATCAGTATTGCTATCCAATACACATCATCTAGTCTGCTTTAAGTTTTAACGTTAAATTATATAACAATTATTACAATTTTGAGCCTGTTAACTCCTTTAATGGGTGAAACATATTACGTTTGAATTAACTCTAAAGGTTTACGAGTGAATAGTAATATATTTATATATACACTTATATATATATTACTATCATTTACTTATCACTATATTTATCTATTTTACCATTTTTTTTTTAACTAGTTATAATTTAGCCTTGCAGCAAATCAAACAAATAATACAAGTTTCTTTTTTATATTTTAGAAAAACAAAATCAGGAAAGTATAATAAGCAAATGCACTTTCTTCTTATAAAAAGTGAAAAATATGGAAACTTTTGGATAACACAAACCGCTTTCATGCGCATTTTATAATAATCATAAATTAGTAATATTTCCTTTATGAAACAACCATCATATGACTCTTATTAGAGTAGAAAAGAATTGTGAAAACGTAAATATTGTGATAATTGAACATCATTTTCTATACGTAGTTGTCACACAAAGAAATAACATCATAACCATATTTCAAAATACTTTTTTTTTTTTAAGACTATTACAGTTGTTTCATTTTATCCAATCAAAAGAAATATTCTATGTATAGAGCGTATCTTCAAATAGCAAGTTCCGAAATTTGTTATTAAAAACTTAAAAGGCATAATTTAAAAGAATATTCTATTTATATTCTATTAACATTATAAAGTAAAAAAAATTGATTGAACAGTTCAAGATATGCACGAATTGTTTAAATTACAGGTTGATTAATTAGCCTTGGAGTAATAATTGAAATTTAGATGAAATACGACATAATACTTTCACTAATTTGTGATGAGTTACCCACATAATTTTGTTTTATTAACATTATAAGCATTTGATAATTTTAAGGAATTATTGAAATTATAAGCAATTGATAATAGAGATTATAAAATAATTATTTATATTTGAAAAGCCTACTGATTCTCATACCTAACACCGTAGATATTAGATATGAATATTTCGTAGGTATTTAGGTATGAGGTTCATTATTTTTAATGTTCAACCAATTACTTTTAAAAAAGTGTCATGATGTAACATTTAAACAATATTTGGTTATTATGTGTCTAATTTCAACCTTATAATCAAATTTAATTTTTTTTGTAATAAATTATATTTCTACAGTTATTTCTATTTTTTGTGTTAACAATAATGTTACATTAATTAATAAATAGTCTTAGCCTCAACCACAAGTTCATTAGCTAAGTATATATATATATATAAAGTTCGTGAGTTTGTTAGTTAGTTAGTTTGTTTGTTTGTTCATCCATTTTCCGTGGAGATAGAGACCTGAAATTGTTATAATCTTTACTTTTGTTGTGATTGGCTTTGTTGTAGTTGTATTACATAATAACAAATCGTATTAGGGGGTCAGGGTAGCCCAGTGGCATGCGTACTCGTCTCGACTTTCTACAATATTTTTTATTAATATTTTTCATTAGGGGGTCAAGGTAGCCTATAATATATAATAAACTATTATATTAGAAGTCAAAAATGAATTATTTTAGAAACAAACTTGAACACAACTTTCCGATAAACTACGAATGGTTCTAAGGTAATATTATAAAGATACATTCCTTTCATTAATGTTATTTTAGGTTGGGTAAATAAATTGAATATTTCAAGTTACAAGTTTCTTTTGTTTTAAATATATTTGATTGTGTATCTAACTTGAATTGATGTTTTATTTATTTATGTCATAAAAAAATGTTTTTTTTTACTTTTAAATGATTTTTAATTTTCTAAATATACTTACTGTGTAAGAATATATCTTGAATCATATTAACAATACTATATCTAAAGCTTGGGCCATATAAGAATCTGTTTCCGTGCCTTAATAACAAGAAACAACAATTAAAATTATCCTTGTCAATCATGTTCAGTGAATTTATTTCAATAACTATTGCTATAATTTCTGAGTGACACAAAGGGTCACAGGTAGTCTATATATCTATATGTTTGTGAATTTTGGTAGCAGTCCTTCCTGTATATCTATATGTATATATATAACAGTTCAATATTGATGATAGGTAACACACAAAGTAAAGAAACACACTTACAAACTCAAATTTTCGGGCAATCCGGCTTCAGAAGAAAAGAGAAAGGGAGACCAAGCACGTTGTAGACGCAACGGCTAGTAATATATATATATATATATACAATTAAAAGAAACGGTCCAGCGGACTTTTTAAAATAAAATAAATTCAAAACGAAGGAAACGCACAGAAAGACACAGACATACCTCACATCGATATTTCGACCATCGTCGTCATCAGGAGGTGCGAAGAGCGAAGAGTCCCGCAGGAAGACAGGGTACCGCCCTGTCTTCCTGCGGGACTCTTCGCTCTTCGCACCTCCTGATGACGACGATGGTTGAAATATCGATGTGAGTTATGTCTGTGTCTTTCTGTGTGTTTCCTTCGTTTTGAATTTATTTATTATATATATATATATATATATATATATATATATATAATTCCAGGTTTGAGAATCCTTTTACATTTTATGAATCAATGGTTCATTTATTGGATATACAGGTCAAACAATCCTCCTTCACAATCCTAAGAATTGTTTATGTTAAGTATAAAATTTAGTATATATATTCCAATCGAATGTAAAATTAAGTAAAATTGTGAATTAAGGCATGTAGTCCCGGACAATCAAAACAGCTACATCCGCAGAGGCATTGTTTTTGCTTTAAGCGTGCCCTGACTTGTTTTCCCACATCTACATAAAAAAGGTTTTGGTTCATTTCTATCTCGTAAGGCTGCGATACAAATTAAGATCTGATTCAACAACACGCCTGAGAGACTGCCGAGATTTATAGCTTGACCGCATCGTTGGAGTAACTTCTTTTGACCCTGCTTTACAGAGATCAAATTCTTTTTAACTCCTACCACCCACCCTCCAACCTGATTTTTTTTAGAAATTTGTTAACAAGGAAATTGTTTCCCAATTCTTCTTGCACTACAGTATTGTTAGGGGAAAACTATCGTCCTAATTTTTGAGTACTTTAAAAAGGAAAAGAAAGAAAATTAAAATTAACAGTTTTATTCAAAGTAATAAAAAAGTAATTAGTTTTTTTATTACAATACTAACTATTATCCATATGAAATACTTCTATCATTTTATTTTTAAATTATGCGTGTGAATTAAGTTTTGTATGTCTGATTATATATATAGTTCAATGTACATAAAGAAACATCGAGAAATTAAAAACACACACTTACAGTCTCTAATTTTCGGGTCTCCAACCGTCTCTGTACCAGTGCGCTTGGTTTCCCTCTCTTATCTCTCATGAAGACGGTTGAACCAAAAATTAGAGACTGTAAGTGTGTGTTTTTAATTTCTCGATGTTTTTTTATGGACATTGAATTGTATTTTTCCATTTCGGATCGTATTTTCATCGAAAAAGTGATTATATATACAGTGGTACCAATTAGTTCGAGTTTGTTGGTCGGAAACCAATTTGTTCGAGAACTGAAACATTTTTTCCCATAAGAAACAATGGCAAGTATTTTAATCCGTTAACCCAAAGAAAAATACCTAAAAAAATTAAAAAAACGTGTATTTAAACAACATTAAAGACCTAAATGTGTACATAATATAGAATAAACATAAAAAGAAGTAATATAAACTATTTTATCATTTACATAAACTTTTGAACTGCGGTGTGATGACATACAGGGTGACGCTGCGTACGTTTCTGCTCCACTCGGCTATTTTCGGTTCCCAACCCGAGTGTTCGAACACCGAAATCTGTTCGAATTCGGAAGCATTTTTAGCTCGAATTTTTTGGTCTAAAACCGAATTGTTCGAATAGTGAGGAGGTCGAAAACCGAGGTACCACTGTATATATATACACGAGTTCAAAATTCAGGAAGAGTAACGAAACACACTTACAGACTCAAATTTTCGGGTAATCCGTCTTCAGGAGAAACGAGAAAGGGAGACCAAGCACGTTGTAGTCGCAACGGCAAGTAACCAACCTATATATATATTATACATATATATATATACGGCAATGGTATAGTGTTACATGTGGTGTAGCTATGTTGCTTTAAAATTTAAGTGAATGATTCATAGTTATAAATTAATAGAAAAAAAGGTCACTTCAATGGTAATATCACATTCATATAAATGACAACATGGTTGTTATAATATTTTATGGAAAAAGAAATCATATTTAATAAAACTGAGGAAAAAAATCACCATAAATATTGTCTAATGAATTATATTGAAGAAAAAAAAAATAGTTCATCAAAGAAGATGGAAAGGGAATGTTTAAAGTAAAAGAATGTGTTGAAGCTAGAAAAGGTACGGAGTTAGTGTTCCGAAGAGGTAATAGTCAGAGCGTAAAGGAGCAAAGAACAAGCACTTTCAACTCAAATGGTATTTATAAGTGTTTTTTTAATTATCCTCCAATCTGGTCTAACAAGTCACTAATAACATTTAGAGTTTTGCTTTGCTGATTTTGCTTTACTTTTTGATTACTCAAGGTAATCAATTATGATTTTATCAAAGTTTTGATATTCACTGTCGAATATTTAAAAGTTTAAGTCAATAACTAAATTTATTTATAACGATTCTATTGTATGTATATTACTAAATAATGAAACTCAATTATAAAATTAAGAACTTAAAATTGAAACTAAGTTTATATTAATAAAATTTTGACATGAATATAACTTAAGAAGATTAATTAAACATTCAAGCCATTCCTTATGACATAAATATTATAATTATTACCGAGTGCTCATGAAATTTTATGGAAGCCACAAATTATATAACCGGATCTCAATACTTTTTTTATGTTAACTTCTTTCCTAGTTTTGAACTTCACATTATTGGTTATTAATTCTGCATACAGTCCAAATACTAAAATTTATCTTTAATGTAATTGTCATATGAAAAAAGTAGCAATTATACATAAAATTGGTTCGTGTTCACCCGTCTCACTAAGGGAGTTTATGCTAAACTTGCAGTTTATTATTAGGAAATAATAATAATCAAATTGACAGTGGTTTTCTTTTTGTTAAAATACTGGTATACATGTTTTATTTGAGTATCTAAAGTAATTTTCAAGTGAATATAAATTTGTTGAAATTAAAATTGTAAATAAAAATTATTATAATTCATACTAATAGATAAAATACCATCTATGAATTTCTGGTTATTCGTTTAACTTTAGTAAAGAATGGTTTTCAATAATTAGTCTTAATCTGGTAATGTGATTCACCCACAGCTATATAAATAATTCAAACTTTCTACCCCTAGAACTGCACCAAAGGTGAAATTATTGTTAATTAACTTACAGCTCTTAACTTCGCCAATGAAATAAGTGCAAAGAAATGAGATATTATGAGGTCATAAACTGAGCAAAAGTTAACACAAAAAGTGATCAGTGAAAACATATACAACACTGACTCGTGAATGTAAAGAAATGACACGCCAATTTTTAAGCTGTTACAGTTTCTTTGAGG